>OY101448.1:58683997-59283997 GCA_956483635.1 Panzeria rudis | reverse complement strand
GGGGTGAGGGCTATACCTCATACTAATTATAACTAGTTATCGTATATCTGGAGAAGTATATTAGTGGGAGTCTTTAATTTTACTGTGAGATAGTTGGGGGTGACTGTGAATAGTTACACAAAAAATTAGCAGGATAGGGGAGCGTAGGGGAGAGTAATGTTTTAAATTTTAAATATTGCATCTAGAGTTTAACAATTAAGTTAGGAGTTTTTAGTCGAACTTTGTCGATTTATATGAAAGAAATTTAATTATATTGGCTTGAGTTCGGTCTTAAATAAATTTGTCAAATAAATTATATTTTTATTTAGAGATAAATGTGAAGCATGTAGACAAAGAAAAATTTTTTGACTGCACGGAGGATTGAACCGACATGGTCCGATAGCTCCCGCTAATCTCTTCAGAGTTCTCTACCGCTTAGACCACTCGGCCAAAGTCGGTGGCTTGCAGTCAAGAGTTGAATATCATCTACCTTTAATCAATTCATACTGTTACTGGTAGAGCTGTATTTCATTTGATAGTTATTCACTTTTTTCTTTATGTCTTGTGTTAAGCTTGTTGTTATTTCTCTATTCTAGTATGCATTATCATTGATAATTACAAGTACTAGTGTGTGAATATTTGTTTGTTCAGTTTATTTGAGCATGTCATCCTTTTGCTAGGTACCTTTAGAGTTTAACAATTAAGTCAGGCGCGGATCCAGCTTGAGCTTTTGGTGTGGGGGGGGGGGGGGGGGGGGGGGAACTTGTAAGTAAAACATACTATTTTCCAAACTTCTTTTAGAAACTCTATAGAAATTTATTCGTTTGGGGGGGATATCCCCTTTCCCCTTGTATCCCCGCCTGATTAAGTTAAGAGTTTTAGTCGAACATTGTGGGCTTATATGAAAGAAATTTAATTATTTTGGGCGTGAGAAAAGGAAAATTTCAAGTTTTTTTTTGTAATGCACAATATCTCTGAAACTAAAGGTGCTAGAAAAATAATAAAACTATTTTCGTAATCACCGGACCAAAATACATAAGGATCAGTCATTTTAATTAAAAAAATTTAAATAAAAAATGTTTTAAGGACTGAACCAAAACCACACAATTTTTAATATCCTTGCAATAACAGTAAGATATCCTGATATACTCATCAATGTGACTCCACCCAAACGAAAGATACTTTTGTGTTGATTGATAATCCAGAAAGTATTTTAAAGTTTGGAGGACCATACGTGAAATATTAAACGAATAATTGAGACGCTTAGTGCAATAACTCTTTAAGCCACAAAAACAAAATATTAAATAAATCTGCTTTTAAGTTTGAAATAAATCTAAAAAATCCAGGGTTTAATATTTTCTACTTTAAACACCCTTAATAAGCAATTTTGGAGGATACATAGTTATCCATCGATGAATGCTTAAAACGCATTGCAAGTACAATTTTAAATAAAAAATTGTGTCCTACATTGGTACTGCCTAAATTTATTTGAAAAAATTTTCAAAAACAACATTTCTAATATTTTTTTGTGGCTTACAAAATGATTGGGCTAAAAATTCTTCATTACTTTATTTTAAAATAAATGAAATTTATTTGCTGATGGCTAAGCATTGTCTATATGCATTTCATTGGTGCATTACCAAATCGCCAGTAGAATGCAACCATATTTTTGAACAGTTACAAACGTCTTATCTTATGTACAAACTTTCAAAAACCATTTGAGAAGTTACAAGCCAATGATTTTCTAAAATAAGCAAAGTAGGCTTTGAAACGTATCTATTTTATTTTTCTACACCTTTGTACAACTAGAAGAAATCCATTGGATAACAATAAAATTATTTATAAGGCAAAATGAAAAAAAGAAATCCAGTTAAACCTTTAAGAAATTTATTATTTGACATATTGTCATAATTATATTTTAAATGAAATTTATTTGCTGGTGGTTATTGTATAAAGGTGTAGAAAAATAAAATAGATTCATATCGAATAAAAAATTATTTGCTGGGTTTTGTATAAGTTTCAAATCCTACTATGCTTATTTTTGAAAGTCATTTGTTTGTAAATTCTCAAATGGTTTTTGAAAGTCTGTACATAAGGTAAGACATTTGTAACTGTTCAAAAATGTGGTTGAAGTCTACTGATGATTTGGTAAAGCACCAATGAAATGCATATAGACAATGCTTAACCATCAGCAAATAAATTTCATTTAAAATAAAATTATGACAATATGTCAAATAATAAATTTCTTATAAAAGTTTTCCTTTTCTTTTCATCACAAACGCGATATTGTGTTTGCGAAGCACATAGGTTTTAGCTAGTTATTATATAAAAGAAAGTTCATACAAAATTTTCAAATTACTTATAGCTTTTGAGATAATCTGGAAAAAACTACCCAGCGGTAAATAGAAGGAGTAAATAGGCCTTCTATAAGGCCTTATTTAGCAGTCTGTAGTACATCCACTCCCATTACATACTCCTTTCTTTTTTACACGCGATGTCATTGCGGACCAAGGCCTTCCTCGACCCATTACTCAGCTGGCCTGATAGAAGGCCTGCTGAGTAATGGGTCTGGTAAGGTATGTTAAAAATGAAATGGAGGTACATTTTTTAATCTGGGTATTTTTATAGCGGCTTCTATATTTTTGATTATCGTGATGTTTTATTTATTTCAAACTCCTTTTCATCCAAAGTAATTTTTTAAACATATGAGGGAGGCTAAATTTCATGTATTTATTTGGAACGAATTGAACATGATGTAGTAGCTACAACATAAACGGCATAATAGCAGCATGTATGATGCCTCTTGTACGTAAATTTCAGTGTTATATACAAATTATTTGCGAAAAAAGAATACGAGAATGTCTGTGATTTCTAAAGAACATTTTTTATTAAACAAAACGAAAAATCTAAAAATAGAATACTCCTTCCAAAAGAAGCCATTGTAGAGGCCTTCTAGAAGGCCTGCCTGAGAAGGCAGAAAATAATTATTTTTGGATCTTAAATTCAGGTTTTGGAAGGCCTGTAAAAAGGCCTGTTTAGTGAATGCCTCGTAAGTTTTACCGCTGGGTAGTTATTCCTGAAAACTCAAACTTAAGCTCACGATCACATGTGTAACTAAATACATGAAAAAATTGCATCCTATATGAAATGTAAAGTGAAATACGAGTACATACATACTTATTTTACTG
Source organism: Panzeria rudis (assembly GCA_956483635.1). NCBI lineage: Eukaryota > Metazoa > Arthropoda > Insecta > Diptera > Tachinidae > Panzeria > Panzeria rudis. The sequence goes on along the minus strand of OY101448.1, from coordinate 59,280,830 downwards.
TACTAAATCTTATTTACTGAATTAGTGAATTTTTTGTTTGACTTTTATTTAGGACGCAAATACTAAAACAACAACAATAACAAGTAAAAGTGTTAAGCTTTTAGTGAGACAGAATACCAGACGCATGTCTCAGCAGTTTATTATTAATTTACCGGTTTAGTTAATAAACTAAATAAAAATACTATATATTTAAAGCCACTTTTAAAATGCGAGCGAACTATTAAACAGTCAAATTGTGAGTGATAAACAGAAAAACTCATCTTGGCTAAAGTTAAATATCTAGTAGATATTATCTACCCCATAGGTATAGTTAATGTTAAGTAGCACGTAGAGTTTTTCTTTCGGTAATTTTTTCCCATGCGGCCGATAGCGTGGGTAGATGCTAGTACAGTCGAACTTCCACAACTCGAACTACCATAACTCGAATTTTCTTTAGCTCGAACTAATTCGATTGGCAGTAGCGCTAAGGGAGTAAATAACTTACAATTCTCCTTCCGTAACTCGAACTTCCATAACTCGAAATTCTCCATAACTCGAACGAAAATATACATTTGAATTCTATAAATCGAAGTTTTATACCTTTTTATACATCAGATGCTTCGTTCTGTTTTCGTAAATTCAGTTCAATTAATAAATGGGAGTCGGGCTTGATGATAAATGTAAATAAAATCGTATTTTTTTATTTGAAAAAGAAGAACCCTACAACTGATGAGCAGCACTTTGAAAAAACTCGAGTAATATTTTACTGAAAATATCAAACAAGAAAGTAACTGCCTGGCTCACGATGTCGACAAGTCGAGTTCGTTCTCATATTTATATTGAAAACAAAAACAAATTAAATTTTTTTATTGTTGTTCTCAATATAAATATGAGAACGAACTCGACTTGTCGACATCGTGAGCCAGACAGTAAGTTTTCATATTCTATTTTCAGAATACTTTACTTCACTGTAGCTCACGTATTACATATATGTAATTTTCAGTAAGTGCAAGTTTTAAATAAAAAATTTTGATACATAATGATACAGAAGAGGAATTTGAGGGATCCGGCTTTCTATACAAAAGTGTAGGTCGGGGAGAGTTTCTTAAGCGTAAGCCATAATATGTGATGACGCTATGGAAAATTCGGCGGCCAAATAACTCGTTACTAGTAACTTAGGCTGCTAGCAACGTAACTTAGATACTAAACAAAATTTTCTATAACTCGAAGTCTCCATAAGTCGAAGTTTTTTTTTTTTTTTGGGATAATGGTGATTCGAGTTATGGAAGTTCGACTGTATTTTATAAAATACTCGTAGTTAACAGCTCTTGAATTATTTATTTTTGTTAAAATGAATTAATTTATTTAGAAATATTGCATGTATTGTATTAGTCAACGCTGAGTGAAATTTCCCGGGATTCTGTGAAATCGCTAAATGAGTCCCGCTTTCTCGGGAAATGAAAAATACCATATAAAGACAACCTTTAGTGTCCAGACATTTTCACCTAATTTGAGTTGTATAGTTTTACTATATATTTGACTATTGTTAACGTCAGAGACAAACAAACAACGATGAGTGTTGCGTTGAAATTTTATACAGCTGCTGCACAGTGGGAGTTTTCGCTAAATAAATGGTAATAAGTCTGGAACTTCTAAGCATCTGAATGGATTTAGCTGAAACTTAAAATATCTTTACACTCAAAATAAAATGATAGGTAAATCTAATAAATTTAAATAGTTAACCTACTGTTAAATAACAATTTTCATTGGTTAACATAACATTTTAAAGTTGTAAGTCATTTCATGTCTTTGGATACTTTGTGCTATCGTTATTTAACAAGACGACTTAGGTGATATGTAATATGAGAACCAAAATATTACATTTTACTGAATTATAAAATATAAATTTGGGAAAAACGACGTTTGAAAGTTAAAATTATTTTTGATGGTTAACATTTCTCATTTAACTTAAAAAAATTTTTGTGGTTAAAATTACCAGTTTTTATGGTTAAAATTACCAATTTAAAATAATAACAACGAAAATAGTTATTTTACCAAAATTACTGTATTGAAGTCCAGCACAAAAATGTAATTGAATTTATTTTATTCAAAGTAATTATTTTCTGCTTAATTACAGTTACACGTAATTGTATTTAAGAAAAACCAATTACTGCTACATACTCGTAGATGTAATTTGTAATTGAAGTACTATTTTCAACTACAATTACAAGTAATTCTGATTGGAAGATTTTCAAGTACATATTGTAATTGTAATTTTTTAAACTACAATTATATGTAATTGTTTTGAATTAAAGAAAATATTGAAGTCCACTTTAAAATCAGTATTTGCATCCAAGATTTTTGATTCAACTTGGCGTCATAGACAGCTTGGGCCACAGTAGCATCTGTTGCAGAAAGTCCTGTAAAAGCAATCCAAACGCAAAATACGATAAAGACAATCAAATCATCCTCATCATCGAAAGCTTCGAGTGTTTTAAAAATAATAATGTTGGTTTAATAGAGAAAGGGCGTATCTCAATTTCTTTTTCGAAATCGCTTTTTTGATGTTTCATAGTAGTCAACATATAAATCAATTTTCCTTAACGATATAAATAAGCTAAGGTTGAAAATGACGTATTTATGACTACTTAAAAAATATTTTTTGTATGTAAATGTTTTCGTTTTTATTCAGTTTTCTTTCTTTTCCTTTAAAATAACAGAAATTCAAGATACGGCTTTTCTATATTAAGCCAACGATATGTAGATAAGTATACATACATACGTATGCAGGCATGTTCTGAAAATTACATGGTTTTAAATTACATGTGATTTTAAAATCAATAATGGTCCTGCAGACGTTTCTAAAATCATATACAGGAATTTTCTTTCAGAAATGATATTCGATGCTCTATACAATAGAAAAATAAAAACAAATATAGTGAAACTATATTGGCATGACCATCATTGATTTGAAAATCACAGGTGATTTAAAGCCATGTGATTTTCAGAACATATCTGATGAAAGTGCATATTTGCTGATCACTTAAAAAGAAAACTCCTCACTTTCGCAGTCCAATATAAAAGCGAAACTCACCCATTGACTTATAAATTGTAATCCGTTCACTTTCTGATCTTTTGCCATTGCGTATTACTTCACCTATTTCGCCGCGAGCAATAAAACCTTTCACTTCTGCTTTGGTATTCACGTAAGCCGCGCCCTTGTCGTAAATGTTTTGGGCGACTTCACTCTGCTCGCCCACAGCTAAATTGTTGAAAAACAAAATGGTAAGAATTTCGCATATAATCATAAAGTATTAAATCACAATAATGTATTTTACTAACTGTTGATATGAACATCACCCCTCTTAAGCATTTCATAAGTTATCAAAGCAGCAGAAGATTGTGTAGCCAGACAAACAACATCCGCCTCCTTTACAGCCATTTTAGCAGTATCGCATACATGCACCCTGACACCTGGGAAATCGGCTTTTAATTTGTCGGCCAATTGTTCAGCTTTAGCTTTAGAACGATTGTACAAATAAACATTGGTAACATTAAATGCGTTACACATTCCCAAAGCATGAGCTTCTCCTTGTGCTCCAGTACCTATAATGGCCAATTTAATGGGCTTTTTAATACCCTCAGGAAAACGTTTAAAATATAAATATTTCGTAGCCACTATAGAGGTGGCAGCAGTACGCCAAGCGGTTATTTGAGTGCCCTCCATAATACATTTTAACTGACCAGTTTGCTCGTTGAAGAGTAAAATATTAGCCAAAACAGTTGGTAAAGGAGAGCTTAGATTTCGATTGGAGGGAACTGATGTTACCAATTTGCAAGCTAAAGTATTTTTCACATGGGCCCCTTCACCTAATTTGTAATTTCCCACAAAACTTGGCATAGTCAATAACAAATTTGAACTGTTAGCATAGAACGTAAATGATCGTGCGGGTTGGATTGCATACGATTGTTGTTTATTTGATGGGTTTAGTTCTGTTTGTCCATTAGCCTTTAAAGCCTCCTCTACTGCCTCATTGACCAACGGCCAAGTTAAAAGCTTTTTCACATCTTCAGCTGATATGTATTCTGGCTGCATGTTTAGAGTTTCCCTGAAAATTAAGAATTTTAAGAAGCTTTAATTTTGTAAATTGATCGACTTTGAATATATTAAGTTGCGTAAAAAATTGTTATTTGTTGTAGGTGTTTGACTATTCTATATGCCTGCATTTCGTTGGTGCTAATGCCAACTCATCAATAGAATTTTAATCATCATGTTTAAAAAGTTTTCAATCTCGTATGTTTTTATATGTGTAAAAACCATCACACAAGAAATGAGAATTATGCAAATAAATGCATAAATAATTTGAAAACTTTTCAAACATGATCGTTAAAAATTCTACAGATGAGTTGGCATTAGCACCAACGAAATGCAATCATTCATCAAGAATAGCTAAAAAATATCTCTTACGTCTTTTTGGTGATTATGGCTGAATATCCAAAAAAAAATTCATTTCAATTACTGAAGCCGCAGTATTAATTAATTGCTTTTTTTTGGAAGTTCAGCATACGACAAAAATTGTAGATTTAATTTCTAAAATTCTAATTTTCAAATAATCACAAATTTTAAAAAATTGTTAGAAAACTTTTGATCACATGATAATTTGTTTAATTAAAAGCAGTTTTAGTTTTTGATAAATAGTTCTTAATAAAAAGTTTTTATTGAACTTATCCATAAAATTTTAATAAAAGCAGTTTATCAAAAATTAAAATTGCTTTCAATTAATTTGGTAATTGAAGCAATTACTAAAGTGATCAAAATTGGCTAACAAATTTGACTAATTTTGAGTAATTAAAACTTCGAATTTTAGTAATTGAATATACCGTTTTCGTCACAGGTTGAACTTGAACAACACAATTAATTGAATATGCAGGTTTAGTCATTTTCTGTGTAGGCAAGAAGTTCTCTTTTTTGTTTCCTTTTCATTAGATTTGAAATCATGTCGACAATGTTGAAAGAACTATTTTTTGGAAGTGCTACAAAAATTATTTTGGCGAAAACTAAAAAACTTAATTTAGTTATTTTTTTTTCTTTGGGAATTGCAAAAATTTAAGTTTTTAAATTTATAATCGCACTATTTACCCAAATTAGGTAAAGGTTCCCTGACAATCTGCATTTAGCCCCAATGAAATGCGCATAGGAACTAGCTAATACACCTCAGTGATTAATTTTTCAATGTATTTTCATAAAACAATTAATATTTTACTGAATAAGTAAAATATTACTGCTGGGAAATAGTGCGATTATAAATTTAAATTAGCAACTTTTTTATTTGCTTTATTATATCAAAAACATGACAAATTAAAGATCTCTGCTTACGTTTCAAAAATATACTTCGTTATAATATGATTTCCACATAGTTTTTACACTGAAAATAAAGTGATAGATAGGAGGCTTGGGGAAAGGTTTGTTTTCTTGAAATGAGACAGACAGACGGACGAACAACAACTCCAAGTATAGAAACTTAACAACAGGATCAACCTGGCAGTATACTCTTTCATACAAAATAATAATTTCGCGAAATCGCGAACAAACTGTTTAAAAAACACAGTTTTTATTCTTTACTAAAAGGGATCTGTACTTACCCTTCAATAGCTTTAGCATATAAAAATGCTTGCACCAAGAAAATAGTGAGACAGAATACCAGACGCATGTCTCTGCTGTTTATTAATTAAAACAAAAAGAAATATTTAAAGACACTTTTAAAATGAGACCGAACTATTAAACAGTCAAATTATGAATGATAAACTGAAAAACTCATCTTGGCTAAAGTTAAATATCAAGTAGATATTATCTACGCCATAAGTGTAGTTAATGTTGCGCAGGGTTTATCTTTCGGTAATTTTTACCATGCCGCCGATATTGTGGGTTTATGATTTTTCCTAATAAAAAAAAAAATAAAAAAAAAATAAAACATAAAGACTTTTGTCTTTCGGCTGTGTTTTCACAACTGACTTTATTATTTTGATTCTTTTCTTATATTCTAAAATTACAATTTACTTATTAAATAAATTTTTATGTAAAAATGTTTCTTAATCGGTTTTTGCCTACACTTATATAAAATAAATTAAAATTCAATTAAAAACCGGTCTACTTATTTTTTATTTAAGTTTAACAAAAAGTTTATTCAACTTTAAATGTTAAAAAGTTAACAGACTTAAAACCATAGAAAATTAATGATTCCTTATTTGTTTGGATCAATTTCACTGTCAAAAGAACTAATATCAGCTTTCGTAAAAATAAAAGAGGTTTGTTTCCTTGTTTCTGCTATTTTCACTGTTAAATAATCAACCCTAAGTTCTGTAAAAATAATTGATTTTTGCTTTATTTTTAAATGTTAAGAGGCTTATTATTTAGTATTTTTAATTATTATTTTATTAAATTTATATTTATACTCACTGTTTGTTATGTAAATTTCTACTGGGATCGAACAAAGCTCGTTCGGGTTTAAAATCCAACGTATCAACCATCTGGCCAAAGCAGAGTATGTAAATTAGCTGTACGAAGACAATATAAACTTACTCAATTTTATGCATTTAACATTACAAATTAAAAAAACCACACACATGGTCTTGGCTGAAATTGAATATGTGAGCTCTCGTTTAATAGTCTAAGGTACTAACCACTACACCACTGATTCTAAATGTGTGCATAATTTCAATTGCAATTTCCGTTAATTTTACGTACATAATATTTTGAGTATTTGTGTGTGTGTTATTTCTATGCATGTACTTTTTTGGTACTTAGAATATAAACAACGTCCTATATTGAAAGCAACAGAAAATCCGTATAATGTGTATTTAGTTTTTTTTTTTATTGAATGTTAGATTCAGTTCAAAATAAGATTGCTAAGAATTTTTAATGCTTACTCTTTTAAAAATAATCGCACGGAATACTTCTTGAACAAAATACATTCCGTTATTGTCATAATATTGTGAGTATACCCGCAATGTCATCCATATAATTTTTGAGTAAGTTTACGTCACTGTCAATCTGATATACTATATATGGCTTAGAAACATAACTTCGTTTTCTAAGGCAAGTATTTTGTTCACTATGTCCCACACTGGGAAAAAAGGACAAACTAGCGGCGGCAAAATAATATCTTTCAAACGAATAGTCTGATCCACAAAAATTGTATGGATGAATTATAAGGAAGGATGTACACAGAAAAAACTAAATTTAATTTTCTGTAAAGGGATTCAATGAAATAGTAAATATTTTGTCTAGGAACGGACCTACAAACAAATTTGTAAATATGTACACAGAAAAAATAAGTTTCGTTTTTGATAGCAAAAATCCCGGTATTCAATAATTTTTTTTTCAAATTTCCTGTGATAAAGAATTCTCCTATATTGATAACAAAATTATTTCAAAATAAAAATATATATATAAATTAAAAAAATGTTGACATGGCTGGAATACGAACCCGGGCTTTCCGGACGTAAAGCATACACTCTATAGCTGAGCCATATCCCATTTATTTTTTTATGGGATACAACTTGTTTTAAGTACTTATGTATAAAAAGAAAAGAAATAACCGGCATGGAAAAGAAATACTTACAACGAAATATTTTATTATGTTAAAGATAAATGTTATTGAAATTCATATTTTTTTAATAACATGGTTTGTCTGTGTATAGACAAAAATATGTCAACAATAAAAAAAAACGTGTACTTTTCAGTGAACAAATTGTTTAAGCCTATGAAACAGTTTGTCTAACAATATTTACAAATTGCAAACAAAACAATTTACTAAATCAAACAACAAGATTTACTGGATTTTCTGAAAAATATCAAACAATATTTTTGTCTCAGTTTATAAAGCAATTAGTCTAAAAATACTAACAAATATTAAACAAAATAGTTTACTTAATTAAACAAAAATCTTTACTGGAATTTCTGTAATATATCAAACAAAATGTTTGTCTCGGTCATTTATCATCATCATCATCATCATCATCCATTAAGCATTTATGAAATTTCACTTTGTTAAACGTGTTCAAGTCTGAATGTTTATCTAAAGGCTCTAAGAAAATGAATGAGAATTAATGAAACGACATTAACGAATTAATCCTCTTAAAACTCTTCAGTAAACTAGCTTGGTACAATCGCATTCCTTTTGCTATCATTGTTGTTGTTCTTATTTGCGTGTATGTCGTCATTGGGGTTGTTTTTTACGACACAGTTTTTCTTGTTGTTTTTGGTGTTTGCGTCCAAAACAAAAGTCAAACAAAGAATATTTACTGAAAATGAAATTTGTTTTTAGACAAACTTTTGTTTGAAAATTTTTTGATGATAATTTTTCATGTGTTGGCTACAAGGTAGGTAGCTATTTTCAACACAGTGGGCGCTATTTGTTGTTATGTAAAACCAATTTGACCGATAAAACTCTTTAAGCGTCGGAAAGCTTACACGTTCTAAACTAATAGTCTGATCCACAAAAAACGTATGCCTGGAAAGGCTGTAGGCTATACGGTCTGTAATACTCTGAATTTTTTGTGTTTATTTTTGCGTCTTTTTTCAAGCACCTTAGGTCGAGCGATTTTTGAGAAATCTTTTATAAATTTGCGGTAATAACCCGCTAACCATAAAATTTGTTTTATTTCTTTTTGTGTTGTTGGCAGTGGGAATTTCTGCGCACAACTTATTTTGTCAGGAGTAGGCTCTATGCCCTTATCTGACACAATAAGTCCGAGGAATTTGGTTTCCCTTCTTTAAAATTGACATTTGTCTATTTGAATTTTAAGATAAATTAAGTACTTTGGCTCGCACACGTTTTCGTTTTTGCGCCTTTTTTCATTTTGGCAGTTTTTTCGTTGTGCTTTTTTTGTTTAATTTTAGTTTTTTTTGGCGATTTTTTTTGTTTCTGTGATTTTTTCGTGTTTTTTTTGGCGATTTTTCAGTTTTTGCCATATGTTTGTTTTTTCAGATTTGTTTAGTTTTGGCGATTTTTTTGTTTTTTTTAAGTTTTTTCACTTTTTGACGATATTTTTAGCTTTAGCGACTTATTTTAGTTGTGGCGTTTTTCTGTTTTCGCGCTTTTTCGGTATTGGGGATTTTTTTTGGTGTTTTTGTTTTAGCTTTAGCGATTTTGTTTTGGTTATGACACAATTTTTTCGTTCTGGCGATTATTTTCGGTTTTTGGCCATTTTTTTTTTGTTTTTTGCCGATATTTTTAGTTTTGGCGTTATTTTTGTTTAACGTTTTTTTTTCGCTTTTTGACGATATTTTTAGTTTTAGCGATTTATTTAAGTTTTGGTGCTTTTTTAATTTTTGGCGCTTTTTTCGGTTTTGGGGATTTTTTCGGTTTTTGTGATTTTTTTAGTTTAAGTGATTTATTTTGGTTTTGACACTTTTTTCGCTATGGCGATTTTTTGGTTCTTGGCGATTTTTTTAGTTTTGCCGTTTTTTCGTTTTGATGTTTTTTTTAATTTTTGGCGATTTTTTCGTTTTTTATGATATTTTTAGTATTCGCGATTTTTTTATGTTGTAGTGCTTTTTTCAGGTTTTGGCGTTTTTTTAGATTTTTGGCGATATTTTAGTTTTGGTGATATTTTGCGTTTTGGCGTTTTTTTAAATTTGGTGCTTTTTTCCTTTAAGCGCTTTTTTCTTTTTGGCGATTTTTCGTTTTAAAATATTTTTAATTTTTCGAATTTTTTTATTTTTTGACGTTTTTGAAAATTTCAAGAGTTTACTTCTTATTGTTTCCTAGATACAGCATATTGTCTAAATTACATAGTAAAATTACATTAACTGATAGAACAACCTTTAATTTTTATTGTTTTAAATATCAGTGTAATTGGTGTAGTCTATTCTACAGACTACACCAATTAACACTAACTTTGACAATTTAAAGTGTCTATATATAACTGTCTGTCTGTATATTACATTAGTATTTCAACATGTTTCGTTGCCTGCTTTAGAACACCCTTTAACTTTTAACATTCATATATTTGTTTTACATATTCTGTGAAAATTTCAGGTCCGTAGCTCTTATGGTACCCGAATAAACAGCCTGTGACAGACAGATGGACAGACAGACAAACAGACGGACAGCGTAGCGAAAACAATAGGGTGCTTTACACTTTTGGTGTACGAAACCCTAATGAAGACAAATAAACATTTTACTTATATACTTTTGCCTCTAGTTGCCACAATTTTTATCCGATTTATATAGATAATACCTTTATGGAAAGCCTGTAAATTTCACTGTCTCACCACTTGTGTCAAAATTTTGCCGGAAAATGCCGCTAATCAAATATTTGATAGAAGACTGTAAAAATTTGCCATAAAATAAAAATTTTCAAGGTTAAAATATTTCAATATAATAAAGAATTAACTCTTCTTCGCAAAATTGTTGAACATAGTAAAGCCATATTTTGAGGTTTTGGGGGCCCAAATGGCGATGTTCGGGAGTAAGTGATAAATAACAGTAAATTTTTGAATAGCTCAAATATAAAAAAGTCATAGAACAAATATTGTTGCCGATGACCCAAGTAATCATTTTCAACATTAAAAAACTTCTTTTTTGCGAAAAGTCGTTTTTGACACAAGCTAATTTTTTACATATACATATGCACATACATAAATTAGAGTCGTTTATTTTATGACAATATTCATAATATCCTTATCATACTAGTTTGCTTCTGATCTGTTTATTGCTTTGCAATCTCAAGAATAATATATGTTAATTATATAGAACAAAGTTATTTCTTTAAAATATATTATACGCTTTTGATATGTATGTACGTGTATAATTACTAGAACTTAAAAATAAATTTTTTATCTCTATATTTTCACAGTTTATGTTAAAAAAACAATTTTGTTCTACATATGTACAGAGTATGTGCGCAAGCAAATAATTTCCATTTATCATTCTTGGGATTGTAAAGCAATAAACAGATCCGAAGCAGATTAGTATGATAACATATTATGAATTTTGTTATCAAATAAACGACTCTAATTATGTACATATGTACATATGTATGTACAAAAAATTAACTAGCAGCTAAAAGACGTATTTAGTTACACATATTATCTAAAATAAAATAATATTGATACATAACGTTGGTTTAGTCAGCAAACTTAGTAAGTCCACTTTTTATGAAAATGTATATTTTAGCCTCTAAGAAATTTATTACTTGACGCATTGTCATAATTATATTTTCAATGAAATCCACCTATTGATGGCTATTAAGCAATTGTCTATATGCATTTCATTGGCGCTTTTACCAAATCGTCTGTAGACTTCAACCACAACTTTGAACAGTTACAAACCTCTTATCTTATGCACATACTTTCAAAAACCATTTGAGAATTTACAAATGATAATATTTTTTCTTAGAGGTTTAATTTGGTTTTTATTTTTCATTTTGCCTTATAATACTTTTGTTGTTATCCGATGGATTTCTAATTGTATACAGGTGTAGCTGCAGTTTGTCTTATCTTAGGGCCTTGCATTATTACATAACACTCAGAAAATATTAAAAAGAAATTTATATAATGGAAGGGATAAAAATAGAAAATCAAATAAAACAAGACAAGACAGACTTTGAATCTTTGATATAAATATATTTCGTTCTCGAAAAAGTTTCCTATCAAGAGAGAGAGAGAGCGAGAGAGAGAGAGAGTGGGAGAATTTTGCCATAGTATTCTTTTTGATACTCATAACTTCACACCGAAAAATAAGGGAATGTAAAATCAACATGATTCAATTTTGATTGAAAATCATATTAAGTGATTTGTAGCTGTTGTTGTTTATATTTATTTTCAATTGCCTTTACAACTACATTTTAGAGTTGAAAAAAAACCAACCAGCAAAAAACATGATTGATTATGGAGCTCATGTTTTAACTTTGATATTATAAATTTCTTATTCGTATGATTAGGAGTTTAATATAATATCTTTAGTTTTTCTATGAGATTTTTGGTTAAAGGTTCCCTGACAATTTGCACTAGACCCAATGAAATGCGCATAGGAACTGGAACTATTTTACTTAAAAAGTAAAATATTAATTTGAGAAAAAGCACGTTACAAAATGAAAATTAATACAATTTAATAATTGCCAAAAAGAAACTTTTTAAGTATAAGAAACAATTTGTTGTTTAAGTGTGTTGGTATTTATTTTATTTGTTCATTGCTACAATTCACTGTTGTGCTAATTTGTGTGATTTGTTGTTGTTTTGTTGTTTTTATGCATATATAGCCGACATATTAAATCAAAATGACTATAGTTTTAATTTCAAGTAAATCATCAATTAAACCATGTTAGTGTATATCTAATGGAAAGTTTGAAGCTGGTGTGTCTGCAGTGGTTAACGCGTTGACTACCTGGCAAGTGGCACGAGTTCAAATCTTGGCTGGGGCAGCCAACTACAACACAAGTTTTTCTAATTCCTATGCTAACACACATCACGTAAGTAAAATAATTAATAAAATACCTACATTAAAGTCATGTTGTTCCAACTTGATATATCTTTAATTCTACATGATTCTTCGTGTTGTTTCATTATTAAATTCACGTTGCTTAAACTTGAAATGACTTTGATTCAATATGAAGCTTCGTATTATTAAAGTATTAACCTAATTTTGATTTAACTGTACTAGAATATTAAATCAACATGAAAGATAGTTATTTCAAAAGGAAAAATGTTCTCTCAAGATTATTGTAAATTATGTTGAATTAACATAAAACACCTATGCAGCAAAACCACTACCGAACAATTTTAAATTAACCCGGGTTTCGATGATTTTACTTTGATATTTTTCTGTGTGTTATGATTTACGAACTTTATTTTGTATGCTTCATAATATTCTCTAAATAAAATTATAATTTAATTGAAAAATTAAATTAAAACCCGAACTCAATACGAAAGAATTAAGACCCTAATGGTGTAAATCACGTCCCCAAAGCACACTGTGACTTTTTGCACTTTTTTTTTGTTTGATATGCCATAATATGTAAATGTTTCAAAATTGAGGGCTGTAATATTGTTTTCAGAAATTATGCCAAAAAAAAATTGATTTGGGACCAGTGTGCATTGTAAAGATTGAGAGTACAATACATCTATAATATGAAGATTTATTTTTAAAATGCCTTAACAAAAAGTATTTCAATATACCTATGTTGTTGTATCAGTTGGAATCTTTTAAGAAACAAAAATATAATAAGCGAGTAGAAAAATATAAAACAATGAATTATAAAATTCAAACTTAAGTAAAAGGAATAATAGTCCACTCTGACAACGCCTTCAAATGACCTCTTGAACTGAACTACTTTTATTAAATCTTAACAATAATTTTTATAACAAAAAAACTAAACTATTAAAGTGTAATCAAACAAAAAAACCCAGTACTGACTTGATTTCTATTTAAAATGAATTAAGAAAAACGACTTTTATATTAATAGTATTTTGTTTTTTCGGTTAAATAGCTAGCGCCCACTTTAAAGATCATGTGAATTTCTTGAGGTGTTTGTTGCAAAAAAAAAAGCAAAAATATATAGAAAAAAATTCCATAAAATATAAATTTGTTTTGCAATTTGTTTTAAAACAAAAATCTTGATACAATTATTGTGTGAAATTAGCTTCAAAAGCTTATGAATCAAAAAATTTTGTAAACGAATTAAAGAAATTAAAATTTTTAGCTTTAGCTTACAATTGCTAAGTGTGGGTCAATCAAAACTGGCACTTGTGAAATGTGCATTAATAGCGTTGACACTCAGTTGCTATTTAGTCACAGTAAAATTTAGTTGGCTATGAAAGATCACATTCCATCCGCTTTTGATTTTAATTCACTAAATTAAATTGTTTCGTTACGATTAAATAACAATGACTATTTATTTGAATGCATTATAAATATCTTCTTATATTACAAATTGTATGTTATTGTTTGAAGTTGAGAATTGTTATTTTTCTTTGCTTAAAATCGTTAGAAAAGGAATGTGTATGCGTTTTTTAACAGCTTCTGAAGGGCTAAAGTTCTTTAATTTAACCCATTACCCGCCATAGTTTAAGGGCACCACAAAAAAAAAAAAGATATATACGTGTATCAGCGTTTTGAAAGTTTACATCTGAGACTCAGTTTATGGGGAGTTGAACAGCCGGAAGAAATCATCAAGGACAAGGGATTTTCGAAAAAGTGTAGAGAAAATCGCGGACGTTTCAGTGAGAGACAATGTCGCTCAGATTGTCGTTCACATAATACTAATGTGAATACGTGGGCGATATTGTAACCTATTTTGTCGGCAATGATTATATAAGTGACGATTTCTATTGTCTTCTCGTCAAAGATTATATAAGCGACAATGTCCCCTAGCTTGTCCTCAATGATTAAATAATCTACAATGTCGCCTATTTTGTCGTCAATGATTAAATACGCAGAAATGTCGCCTATTATGTTCTCAATGATTACATAGGCTACAATAGCGCTTATCTTGTCGTCAACGATTATACCCTGTTCAGACATGGATTTTTAATTGAGTCAATTTAATTTTAATTTAGCAATTAAATTTAGTCTTCACACATAGTATATAAAGCTTACCCAATTAGCATTTGACTTGCCAATGGTGTAATAAGTATACAGGTGGCCGCATAAGGGCAACAAATACAACAATATAACTAAAACATGATAATGATCGTCAAAACAAAAAAAAAAAAAAATACACGTGTTTGACGTAGCTTATCCACAAAATTACCAGAGCAAAAATAATCATCAGACGTTATACTGTCATCTGTATACTTAATAACCCATAGGCTTGCCTCTGTATACTATCTTTGATTCTCACTGAACATACTCTGCAGTAAACATACTTGTCACAAAGGTCTGCATTTCGAACTTTACTCAATTTATGAAACAACTAAGTACTAATTGCTCAATTTATTAATTGAAGCCTTGTATGTTAAATTGAGCTCAGTTAAGGCCTTAATTGCGTAAATTTCTTAAACTGTGCATTTAAGGCATGTGTCTGAACAGGGTATTACATAGCGACAGTGTCGCTTATTTAATCATAGAACAGATTTTATTTAAAATTTTTAGCACACAAATTTAACTTTTTGCTTTCTTGTTTGTTTCCGTTTCATTTAAATTATTGACTGACTTAGCTGGGATTCTAACTGAGGCTTCGTCCTTATAAGTTTTCGCGCTTACCTCCTTGCTGCAGCATCACCTAAAACACCGACAACAAGAGGCCACTATATTCATTTCTGTGATTGAAGACTAAACGTAAGACATTAATAAGATTATTTCGAACTTTTTCCCTTGTTCCTTGGAATATTAATCATGCCCAATTCTTTCTGAATATAACGTTACGAACCTTAGCCTAATAATCTATTTGTCCTTAACAAAGTTGGATTGAGGACAAAATGTAAGGAAGGCAATGCCTGTCGCTCATCTTGTCTTTCACAACTTTGGTGAACAAAAAATCTAAGACATTGTCGCTTATATTGTACTCAACAAAGTTGGATTGAGGACAACATGTAAGACATTGTCGCTTAGCTTGTCTTTCAAAACTGTGCTGAACACAAAATCTAAGACATTGTCGCTCATCTTGTCCTCCACAATGTTCCTGCACACAAAATGTAAGACATTTTCGCTCATACTGTCCTCAACAAAGCTGGATTGAGGACAAAAACTGACACATTAACGCTCACAATGTTACTGAACAGAAAAATTTAAGACATTGTTGCTCATACTGTGCTCAACAAAGTTGAATTGAGGAAAAAAATTAAGACATTATCACTCATCTTGTCCTCCACAATGTTACTGAAGAAAAAATGTAAGACATTGTCGCTCATACTGTCCTCAACAAAGTTGGATTGAGGACAAAATTTAACACATTGTCAATCACCTAGTTTTTCAAAATATTCCTGAAGACAAAATGTAAGACATTGTCGCTCATATTGTCCTCAACAAAGTTGGATTGGAGACAAAATTTAAGACATTGTCGCTCATCTTGTCCTCCACAATGTTACTGAAAACAAAATGTAAGACATTGTCGCTCCTATTGTATTAAACAAAGTTGGATTGAGTACGAAACTTAAGACAATGTCGCTCATCTTGTCGTCAACAGTGTTTAATAGAGGACAGCGATTAAAAATTTGTTGCTCAGATTGTCGTGAACACCGATTTCCTTTAAATTGTGTATTAGAAAACCTAATCGACAGAAGACAATTCGTAAAAGAATCGTCGGCGACAATGTAGTGCAATGCAATCTGGCAAACTCGGTAGAAGCCTTTCAATTTTAACGTGATCGACAGCAACATTTGTGCGAACGCACAATAACGCATCCCAGTTAGCATTTTATGAAATTATTGTTCCTATTCGAGACTTTTTCGGCTCCTCTGTGCGATCAAAATAATAATTTCTCACTGCTCCTTCGAGAGAAAAATGTTGATTAATTACGACTCACGTTCCCGATTAATTACGACTCATTTTCGAGTAAAAAATTGTCTCGTTATCTGGCCACTTTCTTATTATTTACTGTATCTGTTAAATGTGAGCACAAATCATCAGCTTGTGAAGTGTTCATAATGTACATTATTGAATTGTTCTCTTCTTTTATTGCTTTTGATTTTATGAGAAAACTAAAAATGTTATTCCCTTTCATGAAAGCACGCAACAACAGTGCCGACCAATGGCATTGTTTATTGTTGTGTCCAATCTAATTTCAATTATAACAATTGTCACAGCATGTGCAAGGGCGAAAGAAGAAACAAATAAAGCCAGACATATTTTTTTTACTTTTGTTGCTTTTTCTTCATAATTACAATCACCTCTTGTTATATCCCTGCATGAAATGACGATAGTAAAATTGTACTGATTTACTATTGACCAAAGCGAATTAATATCAAGTGGCCTTATCATTAAAACTACACACATACAAAGTAGGTGTACGACTATTTTTATTTGTACTTTGACAGTTCGGGTTAAAGTTTTTCTCTTTTTTTTTGGGGGTGTAATCAGCTGATGATCATCTGTGATGATAAGGCTACCTGGAACTGAATTCGCCTTGCTATTGACTTTGTCACCAGTACTATTGACTAATTGTACCCCAGGCAATGTTCTGTGCTATAGACATGTAACATGTGCTTGCCATTGAGATTCCACTACTGACCTCGGAACTATTGACTTACAATAGATTAGGTGGTTCTTATGGGGCCATATGGAGACATTGGTACCAGAGATTCACTACTGCATTTTAATGATTCTAGTCCACACATATGAAACTTTTTACTAGGTAAGGCAATTAAATTGGATTTTTTTTAATGAAATTTTTTATTTTTGCGTGCAGCCGCATTTATTTTCAACACAACAGAATGAGACAATAAAAAATAATTTTCTAGCTGTCAAAAACTTCTCTTCCCATTAAAGACTAAATAGAAAGTTTAGGCGATTCGTTGACAATGTCACCAAAAATTCACCAAACTTGTCGACATAAGTGGTGAATTGAAGACATTTGTCCCCTGACTTCCTACAGGGATGTTTTTCTGCCCATTCTAAAAAATATAATATTTGTGTATGAATGTATGTATGCAATTTGTATGTTATTATGCAGAAAAGCCAAAAAAGGCTTTTTTCAAGTGTATGTGAAATGATGGCCATTGTGAATTGTACAGGATCTTTATTGTACAATTGACACAAGTGTCTATTCCATTGATGTACAATGAATTTATGCATTTTTGTTTCAATGTTCTCTATAAATATTTGCTTTACACTCAATTCGATTCACAACTAAGTTTAGTTATCTTCGAAAAAAGGTTCTTATTTATACTCTTTGTTTTTTTAAACCATAGTAGCCATCACAAAACATTTTAAATACTTTTAGTTTTAGCCTTACTATTTTTTCTTGAGATTTTTTATTTTATGGATATGGCAGCAATATTGGTTGACAAATGGGATTGATTGGCGCCTAAAATCATATTTTTAAAAGTAAGCAAAAGTAACACAATAGTCGAAATAACAACCAAAACACAACTAATAATAAATTAAGTAAAGTGCGATTTTGGCTCGCACACGAAGGTTCCGTACGAATACACATATGTATATCCCTTTCCGTTTTTGCCACTTTTTTCATTTTGACAGTGTTTTCGTTGTGTTTTTTGTTTAATTTTAGTTTTCTTTTTTTTTAAGTATTTTTCGTTGATTTTGGCAATTTTTTCGGTTTTGGCGCTTTTTTAATTTTCGAGATGTTTTTGTGGCTATTTTTGTTTTTTTTTATAAATTTTTTGTTTTTTCCGATTTGTTTAGTTTTGGCGATTTTTTGGTTTTGGCGTTTTTTAAAGTTTTTTTTAAATTTTTTACGATATTTTTAGTTGCTCAGATATTTAAATATTAATTTAGTTGTGGCGATTTTTTTCAGATTTGACGCTTTTTTCGGGCTTGGGGATTTTTTCGGTTTTTGTGATTTTTTTTGTTTTGACACTTTTTTTCGTTTTGGCGATTTTTTTGGGTTTTAGCAATTTTTGCAGTTTTGGCGCTTTTTTTTTGGTTTTTGCGCTTTTTTCGTTTTGGTGACTTTTTTTAGTATTAGCGATTTTTTGGTTTTTGATGATATATTTAGTTTTAGCGATTTTTTTTATGTTGTAGTGCTTTTTTCGTTTTGACGACTTTTTCGGTTTTTGGCGTTTTTTTAGTTTTTTTGGAGATCTTTTTCGTTTTGGTGATACTTTGCGTTTTAGCGATTTTTTTTTAATTTTGGTGCTTTTTTTCCTTTACGCGCTTATTTCATTTTAGCGTTTTTTTCGTTTTGACATTTTTTTTAGTTTTGGATTTTTTTAGTTTTAGCGTTTTTTAAAATTTCAAGATTTTACCTTTACGGTTTCCAAGATACAGCAAATTGTCTAAATGGCATAGTCAAAATTACATTAACTGATAGAATACCCTTTAATTTTTATTGTTTTAAATATCGGTGTTAATTGGTGTAGCCAATTCTGCAGACTGCGCCAATTAGAACTAACTTTGGAAATTTAAAGTGTCTGCATATTACATTAGTATTTCAAAAATTTTCGTTGCTCGCTTTAGAACACCCTTTAATTTTTAGCTGTCATATATTTGTTGTTGCAGCGGCCAAAGTTTTACATACTATGTGAAAATTTCAGGTCCGTAGCTCTTACGGTTTCCGAGAAAACAGCCTGCTACAGACAGACGGACAGCGTAGCGAAAACAATAGGGTTCTTTTACACTTTTGGTGTGGCGGAACCCTAAAAACGCAGTTGTCCCACTTTGACGAAAGTTGTTATCTGTAATAAGAATTTGACAACTACGAATCAACTATCACAACTATAGTTGTGAATCATAACAGGGTCCTTAACAAACATATCGGAATGATCGTAAGCGACATTTTGTAACAAACAAATTTTTTTATGGAAATCAAAATTTTATGAGCCTACCCATAGTTTGAAATCGAGAAGAAGTCAAAATTGTTGATAGCTTTCGAAATACAGGCTGTAACATTTTATCGTAAGCGACAGTTTATGAATATAAATCATGTTTAAATACAACAAAAAAAAAAAACTTTCTCCTGAAAATTATAATTTTTGTCGCTTGCCATCATTTGGCGCTAAGGGGTCGATATGTACAAAAAAAAAAATCTTTTAAAAAAATCTATAAAAAATAACGGGTTGCAACCGGGAGTGCCGACAGAAGTGAAAACTTATTTTGGCGCGTTAGACATTTTTTGGATGGGTACTAGGGTTATTGGGTTATGAATTGCATTTTATTTATGAATTCCCGTTCCCATCGGCCTACTGCCCCAATAATTCTCTTGAAGTTGTATTTTGCTCTGGAAGGAATACACGCCGAATATCAAAACATTCCGTGCACTAGTTGCTCAGATATGTGAATATTAATACTTTAATTGTATGAGGGGTGCCCGTTCCCCTCATCCTACCGCCCCAAAAATTTGCTGGAAATTGTATTTTGTTCTGGAAGGAATACACGCCGAAGTTGTATCTTGTTCTTAAAATAATACATGCCGAATTTTAATACATTCCGTGCATTAGTTTCTCAGATATGTTAATATTAATATTTTATTTGTATGGGCAGCAATACTTGTAGAACAAAATAAACAACAAAATTTAGCGTCTCGTAACATAAAACGGTGTCGCGAGTTTAGAGATTTGGTATCACACAAAAATATGCATACTGCGCTAAAAGAAGTTTACACTTCAAAAATTTTTATTATTTTGGCTTGAGTTTGGTTTTAATTTAATTTTTCCACTTAGAACTCTGATGAGATTAGCGGGAGCTATTGAAACGTCAGTTCAACCATCCGCGCAGTGAAAATGTTCTTTGTCTACATGCTTCACATTTATCTCTAAATAAAAATATAATTTAATTGAAAAATTAAATTAAAACCAAACTCAAGCCAAAAGTTATCAAAATTTCTTTGGATATAAGCCCATCCATACAGTTCGACTAAACTCATAACTTAATCTTTTAAAAAGTTATTATCTGTGAAGTTTCCAACAGATTTTGTCTTACCGACGTTTTGGTACTTTTTGCGAATTCAAAAATGTGAAGGGTAAACATTTTTACTAGGGATGTAACGATACGCCGTTTTGCCGATCCGATACCGATTCCGATACTTAAAAATAAATATCGCCGATACCGATTCCGATACCGATACGAATATTTAAATTGAGTTCAAATTTAGATTAAGAAAACTCAAGAAGGGACATTTTTTTATTAAACAAAATTACAGTGTAAGAGATTATTAATATTTAAAATTGATATTAACCCAGTATATAAAATTGGAAGTAATTTTTAAGAAACTACATTTTTATTGCTTCCAAAGAATCTATATTAAAAATATGCAGATCATTAGTAGAAATGCAAGTACAAATTTGTAATTCCTTTGTAATTTTAAAAAATACTCGCCATGCTTTTTAAAAAATCGATTTTTAAGGGACATTTATCAACTATTATTCTTCTAAATAACTTAATAGCTTAATTATTAAAAGTCTTCTAAAAGTTTATATTTATTCACTTAAATTTACATGAAAACAGTTTTGTGTTTAAATTCGCATAAAAAGAAACGAGTTCTAAAAATGGGTAATTTTTCATCCTTTTTTTAAGCACAGAAAAAAATAGACAAGAATTATATTCAATAAAACCATGTTATTAAAAAAAATATGAATTTCGATAACATTTATCTTTAACATAATAAAATATTTCGTTGTAAGTACTTCTTTTCCATGCCGGTTATTTCTTTTCTTTTTATACATAAGTACTTAAAACAAGTTGTATCCCATAAAAAAATAAATGGGATATGGCTCAGCTATAGAGTGTATGCTTTACGTCCGGAAAGCCCGGGTTCGTATTCCAGCCATGTCAACATTTTTTTAATTTATATATATATTTTTATTTTGAAATAATTTTGTTATCAATATAGGGGAATTCTTTATCACAGGAAATTTGAAAAAAAAATTATTGAATACCGGGATTTTTGTTATCAAAAACGAAACTTATTTTTTTTCTGTGAGGAATCATTATAGAACAC
Organism: Panzeria rudis; assembly: GCA_956483635.1. Classification (NCBI taxonomy): domain Eukaryota; kingdom Metazoa; phylum Arthropoda; class Insecta; order Diptera; family Tachinidae; genus Panzeria; species Panzeria rudis. Next base: position 59,259,290 of record OY101448.1, on the reverse strand, counting down.
CGAAAAAGATATTTGTCCTAACATCGCTTCAAATTCGGTATTGGTAATCGAAAAAGAGAACTTCTTGCAATGACAAGCAAATGTGAAACTAATTAGAAATTATCCAAATTTGCAATATTTCCGGATCGCGAATTCTACATTTTTATTACTTCTTTGGAGTGTCTTTTTTTTGCTGGGAATAAGATTTAAAAACAACGAATTAAATTTGAGTTCATGGTAAAATTAACAATAAATAAATTATTGTTTTTGCAAAATAACAGCGTAAAATATTATTAATTTTTAAAATTGATATTAATAAGATTTAAAAAATAACGAAATGAATTAAGGCCCTAATTGTGTAAATCACGTCACCAAAGTGAAATTTGTATACAGAACAAAAACAAAATTTCAAATATTTGATCAATTTATTTTATTTTTCATAAAAATTTTAAAATATTTGATAGGTAAAGCAACGCTTTAATTTCTATACGTTTGTTTGGTGAAAAATTTTTATGAAAAACAAAAACAAATATTTAAAATTTTTTCAAATTTATTGTTGCTTTAACATAAACTTCACTTCGGTGATGTTATATACACAATTAAGGCCTTAGTTCTTGGTAAAATTAACAAAAAATAAATAATTTGTCAAAAAAAAAATTAAAAAAAATTTTTAAAGTATCGTCGTATCGACAGTAAAATATCGCCGATACCGATGTATCGGGAAATCTGAAGTATCGCCGATATATCGGTATCGGTATCGGTATTCGTTACATCCCTAATTTTTACCTATTTTATAGTTGATTTTATTCGTTAAGTTTGAATCTAGATTTGAATTTCGTAACAAAAATAAATAAAAAACAACAAACTAAAGTACAGATGTATATTATTCAAAAACCAACTTGATATCATCACAAATTATCCGCTTAACAGTCTAATACTTCTCTAATATAATTATAACTCCCAAGTGACAACAGTAAAAACAATTCTCAGTAGTTGCATTGTTAGTATACAAACTAACCAAATAGTTTGTATATATATATGTAGTGAAAGTGCAAAATAAAGTAATGAAAAAATAAAATAAAATTACAAGGTTAAAACGTTTTTAAGAACAATGAACTTGTTTCTTTTTTTCATAAATTCTAATTGATAAATAAATATTTTACGACCAAACTGCAACGCAACAGTCATTCACTTAAGATAAAATAAAGTGCAATAAATTCTGTTTCTAAGATTTTTTGATTATTTTATGGACAAGTTAAATATTTAGGAAAAAAAGGTATATAAAATAAATCTTAGATAAATTTATTCTACGCCCAAGAGGTGTGTTTGTATGTCCATATATGTGTGTGCGAGTTTCTGTGGATTTGATGACTAATGCAGTTTTCGCTTTGTAAGGTTTTTTTTGTTGCTTTTTGATCGCGCAGAGGATTTGAAAAAGACTCGAATATGATCAATAATTTCGTAAAATGCTAACAGAGGTAATCAATATATTAAATATGTACATGTGTGAAAAATAGATATCTATGTAAAGAGTGGTGGAGATCTTATATTGTTCTTATTTATATTTGGAAAAATTTCCAGCTTTACTTCTGCCAGCTTCTCTGTCGTAAACGTCCCCTCTCTTAGCTACTCTCAAAGTTATTTTCAGTGGGGAGTGTAAAAAGAAGCTTCCAAAGAAGTTAAAAAGATGCTGACTAGCGATACGAAACTGGTAAAAATTCAAATATTAGCGAATAATATTCTCATTGGATTGTCATTGCGACAAGTTCTATTTTTATGACTCCGTACACCAAAGGTGAGAATGGAGTCCTATTATTTTCGCTACGTAGTCCGTCTGTGTTTCACATGTCTCCATTTCGAGAACCATAAGAGGTATATGCCTGACATTTTCACAGAACATGTATTACCATGGCCTCTACAACAATATTCGGTCTGTAAAATTTCAGCAATATTGTGAAAGAATTTCATTATAATTGATTCATTGGCTTTCATAGATTCGTTAGAACATTTTTTCATTTTAAGGAAGCTCCTTTAAGTTTGGAAAAAAAATATTTTAATGACATATTTAAAAAGCTTGAAATATAGATTCTTAAGAATTAAAAAATTTAAGTTTTTGAATGAAAAAATATCAATAAAACATATTTCATAGTTTTGATGAAACATTTCATTGCATTTATGAAAGATCGATGAAATAAATCACATTGTGCATACTATATACGTAAGTTCTTTGTTAAAAACACAACCTTGTTGTTGATTCAGCCTTTCTTATTATTATGAAAAGTTTCATTAAAATTCAACCAACGAAACTCTTTCACAATATTAATGAAATTTTCATTGAATTTGTGAAATTATCAGTGGATTATTGTAAAAATATAATGAAATTGTTTCAATGAAATTCTTTCATAATATCAATGAAATTTCTATTGGATTTAGGAAATTGAAAGCAAAATTCTCCTAGTGCATGTAATTGCTAGTAATAATATAGTTTCAGTAAAACAATGAAATAGTTTCATTAAAATTATGAAAAATTTCATTAAAATGATGAAACAATTTTATCAAAATCATGAAATAATTTTAACGAATTTGTTTAATCTAAACATTCAGAAAAACACCAGCAATTCAACTTCAATGCTAAAAACATATTATAACAGCTCAAATCTTTATATTGTTTTGGCTATTAGTCAAATATAATTCCTTTTTGTGATACAATTTGTTTTTTTTTAATAAATTAATAGCATTTTTACCACAAATTTGTGTTTAAAATTTTACGACTCCATATTTGCTTGACTGTCAAACTGTCTCTCACTCCGTTTAAGTTTTTTTTCTTCAACTTTTTTTTAAGTAAGGTGTATCATTTTGACCACGATTTGCATTCATATAGTGTCAAAAATGCTTTAAAATTTTATGATATTTTTTTTTGCTATCACTAGAAAAAAAGAACTTGACACCACAATCCGTACAAGAAAAAAAATCGAACACAATATAAAAGTCATTACATGACAACCAACAGAGCAAGGTTAAAATATCGATCAATGGCTCCAGCCACAAGAAAAAACATTTGAAAAAAAACCACAAATTCATAGAAACAGTTACATGCTATTAACTGTATTTATTTCTGCTTAATAAAGAACTAGTGGAAGTTGTAATCGTACGAGTTGCAAACAAGTTTTATTTAAAGTGTTTAAGTTTGGTAGACATTTTTTTAGCTCTAAGGGACTTTTTTTAACACATAAGAGGGGATTTTTTTCGCAATATATATTATTATGTCTCAGCATTAGATGGGGTTAGTGCACTAATTTTGCATTTTCCGCTAATACTTAGTGATAGTGCAAAATGACTGCATTAACTTTGTTGATGTTTAGTGCTGAATTGCACTAAATTAAAAAATAGCAGCCTTATTGAGCTTTATTAATAGTGATGTTAAAAAATTTTGCACTAAAATTAAATTTGTTTTAATAAATTGAATTACAATTTTTTTTGCTTCACTAATTTGATAATCTTGGAAAGTTTAGTAAGATTATGTTTAATTAATATAGATTTTTTTAGTGCTGGCTAAAATTTTCCACTAAATGAGTGTAGTACAGATTTTTGCTCTAAATCTTCGTTTAGTGATAATGAAAATATTAACACGCCCACTAAATTTTTTAGTAGTAGTGAAGAAAAAAAAAACATAATCAGTAAGCTGGTCGTAATAATGCAAAGTAAATTTTTGATCTAATTTTTTTTGTGTTAGTGCAATGTTCATTTCAATCAATATTTAGTGCAGTACACCCAACTATGTCCAGTAGCATTTAAGTCGTTACTTCTTACTATTTGATCTTATTTTTGTTTGCGATGACAATTGTGCTTACCAGAGAACGACAGTGGTCTATTGTTTTCTTTTATGTAAAAATTTCTCATTGTCATTATTACAACTTGGCTTTAGTTAAAGTTAGGATTTTATCGGATGGAAAAACAGTTAGTTATTCATTATTGTAACTTTACTTTAACCTAAAAGTAAACGATAAGCTATATGCAAGTGCATTCATTCTACCCAAGAATGATAGAATACAAGATTACGTCATCCCGCGCATGCAATTGAAATTTTCTGCGAATGTGTCACTAATTACGTCACTAACTGAGTTCCTATTGGTTAAAAATGTTCAGCTGTTGCAGGGCTGACACAAAATTACATTGCTTCGGATAAAATTATAATGGCTTATGGACACATGGACTTGGCAATCTTTTGAAATGGTCGAATTATGTCATCTAACGAGAAATAATGCGCATGTCGTAATCTTGTATTCCATCATTCTTCCATTCTACCTATAGCATATATCGGCAAGCTTAGTCATTTGATATTGCCACATATTCATAGGCTGCCATACTTTCTACTTTATCAAGTAAATAGATATGTATGACGTTGCCACTCGGCTCTTTGACCATTCATAACAGGCGGTAAATGCTCTGGTATAGCCATACTTTGAAAAAGATGACTTTTATTTTACAGGCAAGATCCAATAACGAGCAATTGTTAATAGCCAGTTAGTTTATCGCTCACTTTTGTTAAAGATGGCAGTAACTAAATTCTGCTTTACTGCCGACTTCTCGAGTTTTAATAATGGAAGCCCTTAATGTTTCGAATATTATGTCTGAAGTAGTATTCATTTGTTCATTAATTAAACTGCGTAACAAAATAAAAAAAATTTCTAACGACTGATTATACTGGTAGAGGGCAACAAAAAATATAAACATGTATCGGCATTTTGAAAGTTTACTTACGTCTGGAGTACATTTTGGAAGGAGTTAAATTTCGCCGCCTTTTGCACATAATTATACTAACTCGGCATAGGAAATCTTATAAGCCTTACGTTTAAGGTATAAGACGTGATCAATATTTTTTTGTGAAAAACCACGAAGAAAATTTTTCTGGAACATTTTAACCTTGTAACTTTCCTTTGCATGTATATTTTTGTCCATTAAAAAAAAAGGAGCGAAAATGCCCCTTTAGCGGCGATATAGCAAAATGAAATGTTCTACAAAAATAATCCTAGTGATGTTTTACATAAAAATGCTGTGTATATTTTATTCCTTAAACGTAAGGATAACAAGGTTTCCCTTGCCAAGTAATAATTGTACGGAATTAGTCCTTAAACACATTTTAAGTTTTGGATGATTTCTTTGAAGACTTTTAGCAAATACTTTCATGGCAAATATTTTTGTAAACATTTCAGTGGAGTTTTTCCCCTTTTCTAAGAAAGGAATAAAAAGACCAATACAACGAAGAGTTAGTAGGTTTTATATAAGGTATACGATGTGGTCAGCATTTATATGTAAAACACTACACAGAAAAAACTAAATTTCATTTTCTATAAAGGAATTTAATGAAATAGTAAGTATTTTGTCTGTGAACGGACCTACAAACGAATTTGTAAATATAGACAAAAATACTTCAACAATTTCATTGAAAAGAACGTGTTTTTTTTCAGTGAACAAATTGTTTAAATCTATAAAACTATTTGTCTAAAAATATTTACAAATTGTAGACAAAACAATTTACTAAATCAAACAAAAATATTTACTGGATTTTCTGAAAATATTTCTGTCTGAGTTTAATAAACAATTAGTCTAAAAATGCTAATAATTATTAAGCAAAATAATTTATTTAATCAAACATAAATACAAACAAAATTATTGTCAGTGTCATCATCATCATCATCATTCATTAAGCATTTATGAAATTTCACTTTGTTAAATGTGTTCAAGTCTGAATGTTTATCTAAATACTCTAAAAAAATTAATGAGAATTAATGCAACGACATTAACTAATGGATTCACTGAAAACTCTTTTGTAAACAAACTTGGTACAATTGCATTCCTCCTGCTATGATTGTTGTTGTTATTTGTGTGTATGTCGTCATCGGGGTGGTTTTTTACGACACAGTTTTTATTGTTGTTTTTGGTGTTTGCGTCCTAAATAAAAGTCGAACAAACAATTCATAGATTATGGACAGAACATTTACTGAAAATTAAATTTATTTTTAGACAAACTTTTGTTTGACAATTTTTTGGTGATGATTTTTTCGGTGTACGAGAAACATTTTTGTGGAACACTTTAACTCTCTGGGCCTATCCCACGATGTCGACTAGTCGATGTCGTTCTCTTATTCATATTGAAAACAATAATAGCAATTTTGAATTTGTTTTTTTTTTCAATATAAATAAGAGAATGCCATCGACTTGTCGATATCGTGGGACAAGCCGTCTCTCTCTATCTCTTCTTTACGTGGGTCTCTTTGTCCCTTTCTTAAAATAGGTAAAAAAAATTCCGCTTCAGCAATATAGTGGGCTTAAGTGTTCCACAAAAATTTTATTCTTCCTAAAATGAATATCAAATGTAAATTTTCGAACACCGATACATGTATATAATTTCTTGATGCCCTCTACCAGAATCAGTTGTTAGAACCGTGCTATTTTTTATGTTGTATTGTGTTATTCCTCCGTCAAGAAACGTTTATTAAATAACTTGATAATTTGTGCTGAATTTTCGGAACGAAGTTCCTTATGAGACTTTGCGAAGAATTTGTTCCTAGTTTTTGAAAATCCGGGGAACTTCTGGGATTTTGGGATATTTTTTACAAGTTTTTAGGAAGCCTTGGAAGTGTCTCGGCTAAACACAAGGTGCCTCCGCTTAATTCTGGAGAAGTATCGAATAAGTATTCCAGGCGATAGTTGGTTTTTGTTAACGAATTATCTTCTTTTTCCATCTAGACGCGGAAATTGAGGGGGTGAAAAGCAAAGGGGTACAAGTGCCAAAACTATAAAAATTGAGTGTTGTGTTTTTCCCTCATAATGTTAAATTTTTTTGCATGACTTACAAAGTTTTAGAAGGGCTTTTTTGCCATGTGCAAAAAAAATTGGGCATTAGGAGGGAAGGATCCCGAATGGCATAAGTGGCCCAGAATTTGATGTCGGATTCAAAAGTCACCTGAGGCAAAATTAAGCGAAACCGTAAGAGGTAAAATCTTGAAATTTTAAAAAGCGCTAGAACTAAAAAATTGCTAAATTAAAAAAATGTCAAAACGAAAAATCGCCAAAATGTAAAAAGCGCTTAAAAAGAAAAAAAGCAGCAAAAATTGAAAAAATCGCTAAAACGCAAAAAACTATCAAAACTAAAAAGATCGCAAAAAAAAAAACTAAAAAACGAAAATAGTCGTCAAAACGAAAAAAGCACTAAAAGTAAAAAAAACGCCAAAACTAAAAATTTCATCAAAACGAAACAAATCGACTATAGTAAAAAAAAAATCACCAAATCGAAAATAAAAGCGCTAAAAGTAGATAAAATCGCTAAAACCCGAAAAAATCGCTAGAACGAAAAAAAGTGTCAAAACAAAAAAAAGTCGCTAAAACTAAAAAATCACCAAAAACCGACAAAATTCCAAAACGAAAAAAAGCGCCAAAACTGAAAAAAGCGCCGAAACTAAAAAAAATCTGTAAAACTGAAAATATCGTCAAAAAGCAAAAAAAAACATTAAAAAACCCCAAAACCAAAAAATCGCCAAAACTAAAAAAATTGCAAAAAACGAAAAATCGCAAAAAAACAACGAAAAAATTACGAAAAAAGCACCGAAACCAAAAAAATCGCCAAAACAACGAAAAGTAACTTAAAAAATAAAAGAACTCAAAGTTAAACAAAACGCACAACGAACAAAATGCCAAAATGAAAAAAGGAGCAAAAACGGAAAATGATCCATATGTGTATTCGTACAGAACCCTTCGTGTGCGAGCTAAAGTCGCACTTTACTTAATTTTTTGGTTTAGTATTCAGATCTACCCAGTCTAAAGTAATTTGTATGTGAAAAAGAAAAAAGAGGCGTAATTTTGGGGAGTGGCATAAAAATGAATATGTATAATAAAAGCTATACATACTAAGTTTTAGAACGATTTTCTTTCCACGTGCAAAAAATTGGATATTAAGGTTCAAGGATCCGAGATGGCATAAGTGGCGCTCAGAATTTGATGTCAGATTAAAAAGTCACAGGCTTTAACGCACATTTGTTCCAATTGGAAAAAAGAGTAATACATCTGGTATCTTCGAAACTTGCGATCCGATTACAAAACGATGTACGCAAAAATCATAGGGGAAGGCCTAAGCTTTCAGAATATTGAAATTTGTACAACGCTATTGAAATGCACTTTAAGCTACAGGCTGTTAAAATGGATTACCTTGGGCATGAAAAACTTTGTCGAATCGAATCGAAATGAGAGGGAAAAATGGCTAAATATTAATCAAAATAGTGCTTAATTGTCCAACGTTTTTTTAAATATAATTAATCTGTCTTTTAGTTGTTATCCGCCTGCTCTAAAATGTGGCCAGGAGAGCAGATTTTCTAAAAATAGTCAAGTTTTTAGAAGCATTTCATTTACCTGTATGAAAACTGTACTAAACTAACTAAACTAAAAATGTTAACGATATATTAAACGAACATTTTTTATGATTTTTCAATTCCAAAAAAATATATGAAGAAAATGCGGATATCCAATATTTTTAGGGCAAAAGTCTATTACGTATGAGTAATATAATGGCCTACGCTGAAGGCTACAGGAACTTCGTTCCAGGCCGGTGTCCCTTAAACACCGTGCGTTCTTTTTTTGAAGTACATACACGCAAACAGTCTCATCAATCTATAAGACCAACGTACTGCATAAGTTATTTAATTTTTTTTCTTACATGATTCGCCCAAATAACAAATAAATATTTTGAGTCATAATCCGTTATTAAAGTGGCAATTAAGTTGCTCTTATTTTCGTTAAACGGTCTAAAAATCAAACTCACACATGTGAAATGTGTTTATCTATCTGTCTTTCTGTCCAACCTTTATGATTGTTCTTAAAAATTCGTATTTTATTTTATCTTTAGCCGAAGGTGCGGGTGCTGGAAGTGAGCGATTTTTTTTTGCTAGCAACACAGTTAATACCAATATTGAAAAATTTATTTTATGAATTTTTTATGCTCTAAAGCTTTTTTATGTTTGTTGATTTTTTTTCAAGTGGCCAACTTGCAACAATGCAATAGGAGTTGTATATATTGAATAAAATGATTGAAGTTGAGATTTATGGTTTTTAAGGCAACAACAAATTAAATTTTACGAAAATGTAGTTTTTTGTTTGAAGAAGCAGAACCAAAAAATATACAGATACAGTAGAATGCAACATAGAAAAATAAAATGAATAAAAAAATTTATGTTCTTCTTAATTAAGATAAAAACTAGTTCGATAAGAATGATTTTTATTACTTCGTTTTGCACGTAGAAATAAGATTTTTCACCTTATTAAGAGTGTTAAACTGAAAATCGTCAATATTTTAAGACAGCAATTATTTTTCATTATTGAAAAAGAATAATTAAAATTTCATGTTAACCGTTTTAGTGATAGATACTAAATTAAAATATTTTTAATTGTTTTAATCATTTTGGTAATTAAAATCATTTTTTGACTTTTTTCTGTGTATTTGTCAGCTTTACAAATGTTGTCTTCTTTAGCGGTTGCCTTTTGCTTGGCACTGATCTTTCCAATAAAACTTGGCATTTGATTCGCGATCTTCTTCGCTATGCCTTGATTAATTTCCAGCGAAAGTTGTTCATCAGGCTGCATGGCATTCGAACAAGGAGTCTTTTCCTTCAAAAGTTACAATGTCTTATAGTGTTTCTCCGATCATGTCCTACTTTACTGAAAGAATTTTCTTCATAAATTCTGTGAATTTCGAGATTAAACCAATTAAAATTCATTAAAATTCAACCAACGTCACGCTTCGTTGGATTACTGATTCGTTAAATCATTTTAATGAAAATTTCAACGAATATATGAAATAATTTCATTGATCAAATGTAATAATATTGCTAAACTAATGAAAGTATTTCATTATTTTAACGAAAGTTATTCATTATTTTAATGAAACTATTTCATCATTTTAATGAAACTATTTTATTATTATGCAGACTAATGAACTTAAACTGTTTTATTGCCTATTTATTGGCAATTTAATGGTACAAACATGGACGATAGACAGACAAATTTTCAATATTTATGCCTGCTCTCAAATGTGCGCTATGAGTGAATAATAGAGAGTACAACAACAATCATGCAAAACTATTTTTGTTGTACGCTTTTGGTCGACAACTATTGGAATAAATAAGGGTGTGTTTTTCATCGTTATTTCATAAATCCAATGAAATTTTTCATCAAATCTATGAATCACGTTTCATTGAAATTGTGACATCCGAAAACTTAATATTTTTACATATTTATTTTTTAATTCTTAACACTTTTTTAAGTTTTTTAAATACCCATTAAGTTATTTTGCCAAAAAAACTGAAAGAAGTTTCCATAAAATGCAAAATGTTGTTGTCATTAATCCAATGAAATTTTCTAATGAAACTATGAAAGCTAATGAAGGAATTCCAATGAAATTCATTCACAGTATTCGTAAAAATTTCATTGGATTTGTAAAATTGTCATGGGATTTGTGAAAAAATCTAATGAAATTGTTTCAATGGATTTATGAAGCAACAAATTTTTTTATTGGAAGAAGGAAGTCAAAATTCTTTAGCTGTGAACAAGAGATTTTAAATCACCCGTCTCGAAGGAAAATAATCAAAATACGAACTTATTCCTTTGGGTTTTGGGGTTGTCCAACAGTAACTTTCATATGGTTTTTCTATATTTTAACCGACTAAAAAAAAGAGAAGGTTAACAATTCGTCGTGTATTTACTCATGCATGCTGTTTCAGAAATCCGTCATTTTCAAAAATATTTTGGATTTTTCTCTTTATTTAAAAGGCTGCACTTCTAGATTGGTCATGCTGAAAAGTGGACAGCGTCACGCCCATACAAAGTAAATACACATTATTTTTCAACTATTTTTACCTAATCCTTTCTTATGAAACTTTAGACACACACTAAGCTTACGGCTTCAATACTACATCGTGTTAAAAAAGTGGACAGTGCCACGCCCATGCCAAGTAAATATTAATTTTTAGCAACTACTACTAAACCAATTTAGTTATTACATCAATACAATATTATGGCTAGAAAGATGGGCAGTGCCACACCCAAAACGTTGAAAATATTATATTTTAACTACTTCTATTTAACCGATTCTTATAACCTGCGCGCAGTATGCTCCCGAGGCAATACAATATTTTGATTAGAAAAGTGGGCAGTGTCAACTACTTCTACTAAATCGATTCTTATGAAACTTCGCATACACAATTACACAGAAAAAACTTAATCTCATTTTCAGTAAAGAAGTTCAACGAATTAGTAAATTTTTTTGTCTAGAAACAGACTTACAAACAAATTTGTACATACAGACTAAAATGGCTCAACAATATCATTAAAAAACTATTTTTTTCCGTAAACAAATTGTCCAAATCTGTAAAATAGTTTGTCTAAAAATATTTACAAACTCTAAACAAAATAATTTTGTAAATCAAATAAAAATATTTACTGGATTTCTTGTAGTATATTAAACAATATTTTTGCCTAAATCTATAAAACAATTTGTGTAAAAATATTTACAAATTTTAAACAAAATAATTTACAGAATCAAACAAAAATATTTACTGGATTCTTAGTAGTGGATTGTTAGTAGTACACTTTTTGTCTCAGTGAGTAAAAAACTTGTTTTTAAATATTCTTAAGTTTTAAATAATAACGTTATCATCCATAAAGCATTTATGAAATTTAATTTTGTCCAATGTGTTCAACTCTTTATGTTTATCTAAAGACTCCAAAAAAATGAATGAGAATTAATGCAACAACATTATCAAATTGATTCACTCAGAAAACTTCGGTAAACCAACTTGTTACAATTTACGTTTGTATGAATTCCGACATCGCATTCCTTTTGCTATCATTGTTGTTGCTGTTGTTTATGTGTATGTGGTCATGGCGGATGTTGTTTTATGACATAGAAAACTCGTGTTTGTTGTTGTTTTTGTGTTTGTGCCCTAAATAAAAGTCAAACATAAAATTCACTGATTCAGTAAAGAATATTTACTGAAAATGAAATTTTATTTTAGAAAAACTTTTCTTTGAAAATTTTTTTGTTTTTATTTTTTCTGTGTATGATCAGAAAACTAGGCAGTGCTACGCCTGTTTTGTAGTCGGATTTTTTTTAGCAAGAGTTCATTAATTTTACCTCATGTGCACACAGAAAAATTTCCATGTAAAATCGTCGAAAACCAGGTTAATTTAACCTTTTTCGGTAGTGATTTTGCTTCATAGACGTTTCATTTTAATTCAACATGATTTGCAGAAATTTCGAATGAAAATTTATCCTTTTGAATTAACTACATTTCATGTGGATTTAATATTGCAGTACAGCTAAATCAAAATGAAGTTGATACTGAAATAATACGAAAAATCATGTTGAATCAAAGTTATTTCGAGTTGAAACAATGTTAATTTGATATTGGGACAACACGAAGAATAATGTTAAATCAAAGTTATTTCAAGTTTAAGCAACGCGAATTTAGTATTGAAATAACACTAAGAATCATGTTGAATTATAGTGATATCAAGCTAAAACAACATGACTTTAATGTAGCTATTCTATTAATTATTTTACTTACGTGATAGGCATCACAAAACTTTGTCATGTAGCTGACTGTCTCAGCCAAGATTTGAACTCGTACCACCTTCATGATAGTCTACGCGCTAACCACTGCAGCCACAACAGCTTCAAACTTTACTTTACCTACACACTATATAAATACCGTTGCATGTAAAATGAATTTCATTTATTTCAATATGAGTTAAATGATTATTTAACATAAAACTTATTTGAAATTAAAGTTATAGTCATGTTGATTTAAAATGAAATGCAAAGTTTATAGCCAAGTTGTTTTAACAGTGAAAACTTTAAAATCAAAAAGATTTAAGGTTAGATTAATAATTTTTCATTTAAAATTAATATGAAACAATAGTAGTTTTAAGCCAGCAGCAGTAAATTTTCGTTGGTAACTCGTTTTTTGTCGTCTACGTAGCCGACACATGTAAGAATAAATAACAACAAGTCACACAACTAAGCACCACAGTGAACTGTGGCAATGAACAAAGCAAATAAACACCAACACACTTAAACGACAAATTATTTCTTGTAAATTTAATATGATTTCAAATCACATTTGCGTCATGTTGATTTTACATTCCATTTTTTTTCTGTGTGTGGCTGTTTAGCTTTCTTGTGTTTCTTTTTATAAATTTATTTTTGAATCATTTAGCCCAAAACAGACCACTGTTACTTCAAAAATTGTAACAAAGGTGTGGTAAAACCTTTATACTTTTTTGTTCTCTTTTTTTGTTGTATTAATTTATAGTCATCAATGGTTTTTTAAAAGCAATTGTTTCTCTATTTTATTTTGCCATATAAAGTCAAATTTGTTTGCAGAATTTTGAAAATTAAAAAGAGTTGGCCATTATTTAAAATAAAATAAAAAAAACTAAAGTTCTAATTGCAAAATTTTGAAATATGTATTTTGTGGAATTTATTTATGAATGCATTTTTGTGGCCAAATACGTGTACAAATTAAAAATTGATTAAAAAAAAATTGCATTCATTTAATAAAATCTTAATAAAATCAATTAAACTTTTTATAAATCTTACATACATGCATACTTATGAAAAGACAAAACAAATTTATTTATCTATGTCAAACTATTTTTTGTTGAAATTGAAAAATGAACGAACTTTTTTTCGCAACAATGATGCATAAATTTAATTAAAAAAGTAAAACTTTGAAAAAATCTTAAAAGTGGAAAGCCATCATCATCTGTGTTGTAAAAGAAAGTTCATAAGAAATAGTCATGTGGAAATATTTAATATCATGCCACTCTATCCGTGCATACAACAAACATCATGCCACAAACTCAGCCCATTTTATCAATTTGAAGAAAAAACATCGTCTACTTGAAGTTTGCCAATGATGCAGATGTTGCTGATATGTTTCAAATTTTAGAGATATTAATATGTTTACATTTGTTTAATTGAATTCGTTTTGTGTCAACAACTAGAAAAAAACCACACCACACACATTGTTTTTGTTTCTGTTTAATTTTGTTAATAACTTTTTATTCGTTTGTTTGTTTGTTTTTTTTTTCTGCTAACAAAAGTTATAACAGTCACCCACATATTTTGAAATCCACACGATTAAGATGTCATGATATAAATATTGAAATTTGAAATGAAATGAAATGAAAGTGATACAGTGACATTGAAATGGATTTTTTCTCTATTTTAATGAACTGTTTTGTTTGTTTTTTTGTTTTTTTTTAAAGAAAAATATACACACTTTTATGAATGTAATCGTGATCTACCACAATTAATAACAGCCAGAAAATAAAATATCAAAAAAAACTTTTAATATGGAAAATACGGAATAAAATAGAGAAAATCCGCTAAGATTAATCTAAAATTAATGAAGAAAAGCACAAATCTAAATACGTTTAATCACTTTGTTAATCGAGATAAGAAACTTACTTGTTCGTCAATGTCTTCTGCACACCAAGATCTCAATTTCGTATTCATTAAAGAAATTCAGCGAAAGAAAGAAATTTCTAAATTTAAACAAAAATACATCAATAAAAGGTTTTGAATAATTCTTGCAAAAAAAAACCGACTACAAAATAGGCGTGGCACCGCCCCATATTTTATCATCCTGTACTCTTACAACAACTAATTTTGTGTGCGACGTTTCATAAGAATCGAATAAGTAGAAGCAGTTAAAATGCTTATTTACTTTTCATGGGCATGGCACTGCCCACTTTTCTAACCATAATGTTGTATTGTAACGATAACTAAATGTTTATGCAAAGTTTCATAAGAATCGTCTAAGTAGAAGTAGTTAAAATGCTTATTTACTTTTCACGGGCATGGCACTGCCCACTATTCTAAATATAATGTTGTATTGGAAATATAAGTAAAGGTGTATGCAAAGTTTCACAAGAATCGGTTTAGTAGAAGTTGTTGAAAAATAATATTTACTTTACAAGGGCGTGGCACAGCCTACTTTTTTATGCCGATGTAGTATTTAAGCAAACGCTTAATGTGTTTGTAAAGTTTCAAAAGAATCAGTTGAGTAGAAGTAGTTGAAAACGAATGTACATTTGCTTTGTATGGGCATGACCACGCCCACTTTTCAACGGGACCAATCTGGAAGTACATCCTTTTGGAGGAGTTTTGAGGGAAAATGCATTAAAAAAATAACATACATGACGAATTGATAACCTTTCTCCTTTTTTTGAAGTCGGTTAAAAAATACTTGAAAGAATATCTCAAACACTGAACCCAAAAGGTACATAAGTTCAAAGAAAAAGATGGCGTAGTAATTACTTACAATACGAATCCCTTGAGAAAGTGAACAAAAAAATCACGAAACGTTGGGAAAATATGTAATAAGAAACTATGCATTTTTATTAACATAAAGTACGTTAGGCCTCATTAGCTTATGCAAAATCAAACTTCACGAAAAGTTCTTTGTTTCAACGAATTGTTCATTCATTTTGACTTAATGTAGTACATTAAACCAATGAACTGGTTCATTAATTTCATTAAAGAATAAAAATGAGGAATGCTTTCTATGAACAATTTTACATTGAACTTTAATGAATATTTTCATAGAAACAACGTATGCGTCAACGTATTTTTGCAAGAAACTAATGAATCTAAGTTAATGAACGTCATTCATTGAAATTATGTAACATAATTTCTTCTGTGAAATAATTTAATAAATTTGGTAAAAAAGCCAATTTTTTTCAGTTTAAAAAAAATATTGCAGCAAAAAAACTGCAATTTTCTGGAAGCAGTAAAAAATTTGCATGCATATCAGATGCGCTGTTTTAAGCACTTCAGAGGATGCACTAAAAATAAGGTAGAGATTTCTCAATTTATTTTTAAACACACACGGTCGGTGTTCATATCACGAAGCATAGTAGTGGCAGAATCAACATATTGTGCCATAATGGCCAAAAAGTTGTAATCATCTACAACAAAAATTGACCGCCAAATTTATTTTGATTCATATAAGAAATTTGTATTAGACAGAAAAAACTAAATTTCATTTTCTGTAAAGAAATTCAATGAAATTGTAAATATTTCGTCTAGGATCGGACCTACAAACAAATTTCTAAATATAGAAAAAAATATCTCAAAAATTTCATTGGGGAAAAAAATGTTTTTTTCAGTGAACAAATTGTTTAAGTCTATAAAACAATTTGTCTAAAAAGATTTATAAATTGTAAACAAAACAATTTACTAAATCAAACAAAAATATTTACTAGATTTTCTGAAAAATATCAAACAATATTTTTGTCTGAATTTATAAAACAATTAGTCTAAAAATACAAAACAAATAGGGTTTTTTTAAATATCTATAAAAATTTTTGTCTGGGTCATCATCATCATCATTATCATGCATTAAGCATTTATGAAATTTCATTTTGTTAAATGTGTTCAAGTCTGAATGTTTATTTAAAGACTCTAAAAGAATGAATGAGAATTAATGCAACGACATTAACGAATTAATTCAATCAAAAATATTCAGTAAACAAACTTGGTAAAATCGCATTCCTTTTGCTATCATTGTTGTTGTTGTTATTTGTGTGCATGTCGTCGTCGAGGTTGCTTTTCTTAAAGCACAGTTTTTCTTGTTGTTTTGGTGTTTGCGTTCTAAATAAGAGTCAAACAAACAATTCATAGATTATGGACAGAATATTTACTGAAAATTAAATTTATTTTTAGACAAACTTTTGTTTGAAAATTTTTTGGTGATAATTTTTTCTGTGTATAATCCTGTTTTTCTTTAATATCAAAATTTTCAATATTTTTTAAATATTACAAAAGTTCGTTTGACTGACTGACTGTACGCCTAAATTTACACGATGAAATTGTTTAAGTTTTCTTTTAAAGTTGCTATGTTTTTCATCGTCTGTTTAAATTAGGGATGTAACGAATACCGATACCGATACCGATATATCGGCGATATTTCAGATTTTCCGATACATCGGTATCGGCGATATTTTACTGTCGATACGACGATACTTTTAAACATTTTTTCAGAGTTTTTTTCTGACAAATTATTTATTTTTTGTTAATTTTACCATGAACTAAACTCATTTCGTTATTTTTTAAATCTTATTAATATCAATTTTAAAAATTAACTATATTTTATACTATTATTTTGTAAAAAAATTATTTATTTTTTGTTAATTTTACCATGAATTCAAATTCAATTCGTTGTTTTTTAAATCTTATTCCAGCAAAAAAAGACACTCCAAAGAAGTCATGAAAATGTAGAATTCGCGATCCGGAAGTATTGCAAATTTGGATCATTTCTAATTAGTTTTACATATCCTTGCCATTGCAAGAAGTTCTGTTTTTCGATTACCAATCACCGAATTGGAAGCGATGCTCGGACAAATTTCCTTTTCGGTGTTCTATAATGATTTTTCCTCAAGAAAAAGGATAAAAAATTACCCATTTTCACAATTTTTTTAATGCGAGTATGGCGAGAATTTTTTAAAATTATAAAGGAATTCAAATTTTTTTCTTTAAAAAAAAATTTTTGTTTGAAAATAGTATATTCAAGTGCATATTTCTTTGTTGTGTTTCACTAACATTTTGTGCCCAGAAAAATAATATGTTCCTGTACTTTTTTTGAAAAAAAAAAATTTTTTTAAATTATTTTATTCACTTTTTTCAGTATAACTTGTAGGAACTCCAAATTTTTCATTACCATTATTTGGCAAAACAACAACAAACAATAAAAAATAGTAAATACTAAAATCAGCAACATAAGAAGTGGAACAATAACAAAGAAAGCAAAAAAAAATGCAATAAAAATATATCCTAACTCGTAAAAACTTTTAAGGTAGAAATTAGTTTTTCTGGGCTGTTTAGGGTGCCCAGATACATTCAGATTGTATTGACATGTTCACAAAAGTTGTTCAGCTTTACCGTAGCTACAACTTTGCCAAATATTGTTAATAAAAAATTACGAGTCCCTGTAAGTTATTCTGGAAAAAGTGAAAAAAAATGTTTTTCCTTAATTTTTCAAAAAAGTTACACGAAAAAATTATTTTTTGGCATAAAATGGTAATAAATCTGTTTAGCGAACTCTTAGCTACATTATTGCCATATATAGTTAAGCGGTATCACCGAGTTTGAATTTTCTGTTGGCCAAAAGTTGATGACACCTTTTTTTTGAGGGCCCGCTGATTTTCCAAAACTTTGGAGGTCCATAACACGAAATTGGTCACCAAATTCGCCAAGCTAAGTATAGGGTTTTACTACACCGTGGTAGTACAATCGAATCTATACTGTCAAGTCCGTGTGTTTTTTGGACTGTTGCACTGTGTTATCTGCATATTTTTAATAAAGATTTTTTGGAAGCAAAGAAAATGTAGCTCTTAAAAAATACTCGCAATTTTTTATACTGGGTTAATAACAATTTTAAATATTAATAATCTCTTACACTGTAATTTTGTATAATAAAAAAACTGCACTTGAGTTTTGTTATTCTAAACTTTAACTCAATTTTAATATTCGTATCGGTATCGGAATCGGTATCGGCGATATTTATTTTTAAGTATCGGTATCGGTATCGGATCGGCAAAACGGCGTATCGTTACATCCCTAGTTTAAATACAAATACGCTCTTTATTTGAAACAAAAACAAATTCTAAAACTTTGTCCTTGTTTCAAATGTAACTGTAAGAAAAAAGATTCCCTTCCACATGGATAAACAGGCAGTAAAATATCCATACGACATTTTTTAATACAAAATAAAAATGTGAACGGTTCAAACTTATACAGAAATTTCATAAAAATTGCATAAAATTTCTCTTAAGCCGAAAAAAATTATTGCTTGATTCGAAAAGTACAGGCAAGATGAATTTAATAATAGATGTCGTCGTTTAATCACTGTAACAGAACAAAGTGGAATACTTTGTGTAAGATCAATGACTACAGTGCTCTAGAATCGTTTTCTACATAGAAAAAAATTATCACCAACAAATTTTCAAACAAAAGTTTGTCTAAAAATAAATTACATTTTCAGTAAATGTTCTTTACATAATCAATGAATTGTTTGTTTGGCTCATATTTAGGATGCAAACAGCAACAACAACAAGAAAAATTGTATCTTAAAAACAACCCCGATGACGGCATACACACAAATAATAACAACAACAACGATAGCAAAAGGAATGCGATTATGCCAAGTTTGTTTACTGAAGATTTTTGAGTGAATCAATTCGTCAATGTTGTTGGATTAATTCTCTTTCAGTTTTTTATAGTCTTTAGAAAAACATTCAGAGTTGAACACATTTAACAAAGTGAAAATCCATAAATGCTTAATGGATGATAGTGACCCTGGCAAAATTTTTTTTTGATATATTACAAAAAGTCCAGTAAATATTTTTGATTGCTTGAGTAAACTATTTTGTTTAATATTGGTTACTATTTTTAGACTAATTATTTTATAAATTTAGTCAAAAATATTGTTTGATATTTTGCACAAAATCCAGTAAATCTTTTTATTTGATTTAGTTAACTGTTTTGTTCACAATTTGTAAATATTTGTAAATATTTGTTCACTGAAAAAACACGTTTTTTTTCAATGAAATTTTTGAGATATTTTTGTCTATATTTACAAATTTGTTTGTAGGTCCGTTCCTAGACAAAATATTTACTATTTCATTGAATTCCCTTACAGAAAATGAAATTTAGTTTTTTCTGTATAAAGTAAATAATTCAATATTAAAAGAATGAACAAATTTTGGAAAGTGTTGTAGAAATTGTAGAAATAAGCTCATATAAGTTGTAAGAACTTTGAGTTGATACTACATACTTAAATTTATTATAACTCGACGCAATTATTGAAACCCTGAAGGACATATTTTAAGATAAATAAAATGTATAATAAAAGACATTTAAACAGACTGTGGCTCAAGATATGTAAAATTCAGCTTAGCTGAGTATAGTACTGCAACTTGCTAGTACTTAACGATAAGAATCGTCCTGGAAAAATTTCAAGAAAAATAAGAAACATTACGGCAAGTTCTTTATAAAATGATTTCTTCTTCTTCTATCCGCTTAACTCCTATCGGAGCGTAGGGCCTTTACAAAGTTTCTCCAGTTTATTCTGTCGGATGACTTCACTTTAATTCCGTTCCACGATATTTCGCTCTTCTTTATATCTTTTTGCAGACATTTCTTCCAGGTGGTTTTTGGTCGATCTCTCTTTCTATTGCCTGCGAACTCCATTCTAGAGCTTGTCGGCATATATCCTCTGTATCTTTTCTTAGGGTATGTCCGCTCCACTTCCATTTTCTTTTCTTGATAATTGTGACAATTGGTTGAATTTTACATTTCTTATATAAATTGTCATTGCGTATCACATTGGGCCACCATATTTTCAATATATACCGTAGGCAACGGTTTGTGAAGCTTTGAAGCTTAGAGTTGAAAGGATCTGTTGCCAGCCATGTCTCACAGCTACGAGTATAAAGCAATAATGACAAATACATTTGATTTAAAAATCTTGACTTTCGTTTCCGTTCATAATAATATTGTAGATTTCCATGTGTTTCGTAACTGGAAGAATGCGTTATTTGCCTTCCCGATTCTGGATAATGTATCTACTTTTGCACTATAATCTCTCGACGAATTCCACTTGTTCTTGTCCAATAGAAAACGGGATATTATTCGTTGCTCGTACTCTTAACGCTTTTGTTTTGGCTACATTGATTTTTAAACCAACTGTCGCAGATTGGCTTACCAAATCATCTAGTCTTGATTTCATATCTGAATGTTTTGTAGATAGTAGCAAGCAGATATCATCAGCATAATCTAAGTTCTCGAGGTGGCTATTTATGGTCCATTGGATTCCACGATGTTTATCTGCAAATGTGCCACTGAGTACTTTGTCAATCACTGGGAGGAAAAGCAAGGGACACAAGGGACATCCCTGTCTCACACCAGATTTCGGTGAAAATGGTTCCGATAGTCGGCTGTTGTATAGGATTCTACATTGGAAGCCTTCGTATTGGGTTTTTATGAGATTGGTTAGTTTCGGCGGAATACCTGTCGCTTCAAGCAGTTCCCATATTTTGTTGCGAAACAAACTATTGAACGCCGTTGTGTAATCTGCAAAAGTAAGTTATAGGTTACTTTGCCATTCTATTATCTGCTCAGCAATAATTCTTAATGTGTTAATATGATCAACACATGACCAATTGGCACGAAATCCTGCCTGCTGCTTACGTATATTTGTCTCTATTGATTCGTTTATTCGGTTGAGCAAGATTCTTGTCATTATCTTTTATGGTATAGAAAAGAGCGTAATTCCTCTGTAGTTTTTACATTGTGACAGGTCTGCTTTTTTTTTGTAGTTTTATAAGAATACCTTGCAACCAATCATCTGGTATTTGCTCCTGTCGCCATATTTCCTGAAACAATGGGAAAAACAGGTTTGCTATTTTTTTGTGGACAGCATTTAAGAATTTCGGGTGGAATACGGTCATAGCCTGCCGATTTGTTGCTTTTTAATTGTTTTATATTCTATTTCGTCAGTTGTTGGAGGATCGGTGTTTAAATTAAGTGTAATTGGTGGATCGGGTACGTTGTAATTAGGTTCTTCAATACGTGGGCTGTTATTCAACGTCTTCATAAAGTGTTCGCGCCATCTAACTATTTGTTTATCAATATTTGTGATTTTTGCTCCATCTTTTGATTTGATGGGACGATCAGATGGCTTATGTTTATTTGCAAGCTTTCTCGTTATCTCGTATACTCTTTTTGTATGATTTCTTTTTTGCAGCTTCGTTTGCCAATACAGCGAGCTCACCGGTAAACGCTCTCTTATTTCTTCTGCAAGCTTTCCTTACTTTCTTGTTTTTTTCGCTATATTTGTTCAACACGTTTTTTTAGGCGATTTTTCATTGTTCTTCGATATCTTCAAAGCACGTCTTTTTTTCTATTAAGTTCCACGTTGATTGGCTCATCCAGTCTTTCCTCTCTTGAGAGCACTGTCCGAGTACATTTTCTTTTGTATATTTCCATCGCTCTTCCATCCCCTCATGGGGATCATATTGATGTCCTGCAAAGATATTTATTCTGTCTTGTATTGTTTGTTGGTAACGGAGTGTCCTTAATTTTCCTATATAAAATTTATGTGTAGAAAATTGTTGGTATTTACTGCGGATGGCGCAAACTTTCATTTGTATAGTAGCCAAGACCATGTGGTGGTCGGATCCTATATCGGCGCTTACGCCATACTCTTACATCACAGAGGTTATGTTTCCATTTGCGACTCATGCAGAAGTGGTCGCTCTGGTTTTTAGTTTTCCTATCTGCCGGGAGCCACGTCGTTCTGTGACATAACTTGTTCTTAAAATATGTTCCTCCTATCATCAGCCCATGGCGGCTGCATGTCTCCAGAAGTAGTTCACATAGTTTTCATTTCGTACTCCAACTCCTTGACGGCCCATTACATGTTCGTATGAGGTGTTGTCTCTTCCCACTTTGGCATTGAGATCTCCCATACATATTAGAATATCCCCCTTAGGGGATTTTGATAGAACTTGGTCTAGTTCACTGTAAAATTTTGATTTTTCTTCAGTGAGCGATGGCTCAGTTGGAGCGTATACTTGGACGATTGTGATATTACGTATTCTTGAGTAGAATCTGGCGACTATTAGTCATTCATTGATAGGGTTCCAACTTATTAGAGACTTGTATGCTTTCTTACTTAAAAGTAGACCAACTCCGTCACTGTGGATATCGTTCTCTTCCCGCCATGAGTAGATAAGTTTTTCACTGGATTGTAGTGAGTGTATACCGGAGTCGTTCCATCTACATTCACTTATCCCAATTATATCCACCCCGAGTCTTTTACGTTCGTTTTCAAGTTGAGAATGTTTTCCACATTCATAACGAGTTCTTACATTCCGACAGGCAATTTTGGTATGTTCCTTAAATGCGAAGATTTCCTTTGGTTTCTTTTTTGTAGAGGTTTCTGTAATACCGTCTAAACATGAGCTGCTCCCTCCCAGACACGTGGAGCTTGCCGCCGAAGTGAGAGGATTTGGTATATGACCGTGACCTCCTTGGAGATAAATTATCTTTCCTGTTGTTTGCTTCATGTTTATTTTTGACTGTTTGTCAGGATTCCTTCATTGCTTGTAAGCACAATGAAAGGCTTAGTAGAGCCAGATACTCCTTAGCGACTAAGTACGCGCGTATACTTCCTGGAAGTTTGTGGGTGCTACCGTTGACTTTTCTTATAGTTCATCCGCTACCATCCGTCTTGCATAATCCTGCCATAAACATGCAGGAATCTGTTTGGCCCTATTCGCCGAATAAGTCGAGTTGGCCCAGGAACAGATGAGAAATATATAGGCTGGATGCTTGAAGGCCGGCATCGACTCGTCCTGTCGGTGATGGAGTTTCGGACTTATGGGTTTTGCATAACCTACTACATAACCTTCCATATCCTATCCATTGGTTATTCGGTTAACGTTCGTAACGTTTAATTCAGAAAGAATTGGAATTGGAATTGAATAGTAATCATTCCAAGGAACAAGGGAAAAATTAACATGTGCTGCTTTGTTCTGCTGTGTATGACAAAAAATTATGTTGCTCTTAATTTTTCCTTTATTCCTTGGACTATTAATCATGCCCAATTCTTTGTCAATTAAACGTTACGAACCTTAGCCTAATAATCAATTTGGATTTACTTTTCTTATTATTTACAAATAAAATTCTTTCTTAATAAAGATTCGAACTAAAGCCTAATATAAAAAATTAAATTGGATGAAATATCAATATTAAAATACTCAAAGAACAAATTGCCAAGCTTTTTTTTTTGTTTAGATTATGTATGAACTTTTTGATGTATTTATAAAAAAATAAGTTCAATATTATCTTTAATATTTTTCAAATAAATATATATTTTTTTCATTAAAACAAATTAAAATTCCCTCATATAATTTCTGATCATTTGATTACCCGCATCTATAGTTACTTGAAGTGAATGTATTAAAATATCTTCCGCATTGTTGTGTTAACAAACAAACAAACATAAATGTCATTAACTGTATTCAAGTTAAACATTTTCCTGTTTTTCTTCGAACTCCATAAATATTTAAAATAAACTAATTAATGAGGGGAGAAATAAAAAAGGCAGCCACTGCTAAACTAAGAAACGATTAAGATTTTTTCCAACTTAATTGGAATTAAACAATTGATCAATCAGTTTTCCAATAAAATTAAAACTAAAAGAAACGGAACGAAAAATAATTAAACCAAATAACTTTTACTATTTAAAGTCATGAATTGTATAGAATTGTTTACGATTTGTGTTTGATTTATAAATATTTCTTAGTGTTTTTTTTCTTCTTAAATTTCAGCTAGTACGCCTTAAAATTAAAACGATTTCATTAAATAAATAATATTATGGTGCGTAATCAATCGATAGATATTTTGTAGGTTGGGCCTTTTTGTTTTTGACTGGCTGATTCTTTTGAGGTGTTAACAGAATTATGAACAAATTGAAAAACACACACATTCAAGTGTCATATTGTCAACAAATTGAAACATAAAACGTGTAACTATTTTTATTTAATAGATTCGAAAAAAAATTATTTGATATTATTCTTATCTGGCTTAAGTTTTTGATTTTTATTTATGCAAATGAAATGTGGAACTTGTGTTGAATGTTTTTTTTTTGTGGTTTGATGCTATAAATCAATTTAGTGTTCTAATTTAAGACGTTTTTAAAAATTGCATTGAATAATGACGGGGACAACAATGCATTACACCGAGAAAACGAATTTTGGCAGTTGCACCAACTATCATAGAATTCTTATTGAAAAAGAAGTTATTTTACAACAATAAATAATTGCTAGTAAAAACCGTTTAATCGGCTAGATCTATCAATGATAATAAAATTAACCACTGGTTAGTTACAACAACCAACAATTTTTTTTAGTTGGAAATACCAATAATTGGTACTAAAATCCAATTCATAATATTTTATTCGGTTGTGCTCATCATATTCGTTACTTAGGTCATGGCAAAAGCATACGATCGGCTGATCTAATCAATTTGAGAATTGTCAGAATCATATCTTTATTGCAATTATGCTCTTATGATAAAGACCATGGATTGTTTTTTGAATTCATAGAAAATTGATAGTATGAAATGAAATATAGGTTATTCAACTAATATTTTTCGGGCTAACCATTTTCCAACCAATCTTTTTTCTAGGTGTAGTTATAGCGACTCGGTATAGAAAAATCTTATAAACCTTACGTTTAAGGTATAAGATGTGCTCAGCACTTTAATGTAAAACGCCACGAAATACATTTTTGTAGAACATTTTAGCCCTTTAACTGTACGTTGTAGGGGTATGTTTGTGCCCTTCCTAAAAAAATGATAAAAAACTCCCCTTCAGGGACGAAATGTTCGACAAAAATATTTGCTATAAAATTCTACTTTAAGTTTTCAACGACACTTAAGCTCCAGACTCTACTGGAATGCCAGAAATTATTAAAAACTTAAAATGTGTTTAAGGGTTAATTTCGTATTTATTCACAATTTGTAATCGGAATAGGAAATCTTGTAACCCTTTCGCTTAACATATAAGATGTGCTCAGCATTTTCACGCAAAGCGACACGAATAACTTTTTTGTAAAAGATCTTAATCCTTTAAGTCTTATTTACATGGGTCCTTTCGTTCGTTTCTTAAAACAAGGGCAAAAAAATCTGAAATGTTCTACATAAATATTTGCCATAAAAATTCTCAAATACGCTCAGGCTTCATTCAGATTCAACTTGAACGGCAGAAATCGTTCAAAACTCAAAATGTGTTTAATTGTTAATTTCGTACTTATTCACAATTAGTACTCGGCGTTGGAAATTTTGTAAGCCTTACGCTTAAGGTGTAAAATGTACTAGGCACCACTTTTTTGGAACATTTGAACCCTCTAACTCTTCGTTGTATGGCTCTTTTTGTCCCTTTCTCAGAAAAGGGGGAAAAAACTCCCTTTCAGCGGCGAAATAATGAGTTGAAGTTTTCTAGAAAAATGTTTGCCATAAAATTCAACTATAAATCTTCAAACTGCAAAAGTTAAAATGGTGTTTAAGGGTTAATTTCGTACATAGTCACTATTAGTACTCGCCCTTACGTATTTGAGACTTTTATGTAAAACACTACGAATAACATTTTTTGCTACTTGTATATTGCTGCTGAAGAGTAGCATTTTGCCCCTTTTTAGGGTACCGTACACTAAAAGTGTAAAGGAACCCTATTGTTTCCGCTACGCTGTCTGTCTGTCTGTCTGTCTGTCTGTCTGTCTGTCTGTCTGTCTCTCTGTCGTCCGTCTGTATGTATGTCTGTCACAGGCTGTTTTCTCGGGAATCGTAAGAGCTACGGACCTGAAATTTTCACAGAATATGTAAAACTTTGGCCGCTAGAACAATATATGACAGCTAAAAATTAAAGGGTGTTCTAAAGCGAGCAACGAAACTTGTGGAAATGTAATATACAGACACTTATATATAAATACTTTAAATTTCCAAAGTTAGTGTTAATTTGTGTAGTCTGTAGAATAGACTACACCAATTAACACCAATTTTTAAAACAATAAAAATTAAAGGGTCTTCTATCAGTTAATGTAATTTTGATAATTTGCTGTACCTTGGAAACCGTAAGAGACAAACTCATGAAATAAAAAAAAACGCTAAAAATAAAAAAATCCAAAATTAAAAAAATGTCAAAACGAAAAATCACCGAAATGAAAAAAGCGATTAAACGTTTTTTTCGTTTACCAAAACTAAAAAAAAAATAATAGCTAAAACGCAAAAAGTCACCAAAACTAAAAAGATCGCCAAAAAAACTAAAATAACCGCCAAAAATCGAAAAAAGTCGTCAAAATGAAAAAAGCAGTAAAACCTAAAAAAATCGCTAAGACTAAAAATATCATCAAAATGGAAAAAAAATGTCAAAGATGAGATAAAAATCACTAAATCGAAAAAAGAGCCTAAACAAAAAAAGTATCAAAACCCCCCCCAAAAAAAAACGTTAAATCTAAAAAATCACCAAAAACCGAAAACATCCCCAAATCCGAAAAAATCCCCAAAACTGAAGAAAGCGCCAAAACTGAAAAAAGCACCAAAACTTAAATAGATCTCTAAAACCAAAAATATCGTCAAAAAGCAAAAAAAAAAACGTTAAAACAAAATAAAAAAAACGCCAACACCAAAAAATCACCAAAACTTAAAAAATCGGCAAAAAAACGAAAAATCGCAAAAACGAAAAAGTCAGAAAAATGAAAAAAGCACCAAAACCAAAAAATCGCCAAAACGAAAAAAAGTAAAAAAAAATAAAATTAAACAAAAAAGGTAAACGAAAAAATTGCGAAAATTAAAAAAACGTCAAAAACGAAAGGGGTATTCGCACGGAACCCTTCGTGTGCGAGCTAAATTCATACTTTACTTAATTTATTTAAAGAAAGTGAGAAAAGAGCTAGTGGACTAAAATGTTTCACAATAGTGATCTAGTGGTGGTTTACATAAAAGTGCTGAACACATATTATGTCTTAAACGTAGAGCTTACAAGATTTCCCGTGCCGAGTACTAGTTGTAAATGGGTACGAAATTAACCCGTATACACTTTTAACTTTTGTCTGATTTCTGGCGTTCAATCTGCGTCTGGAGCTTGGGTGTCTTTGAAGACTGACAGTTGAATTTCATAGCCAATATTTTTGTGGAATATTTTAGGCCGCTATATCGCCGCTGAAAGGGAATTTTTTGCTTCTTTCTGCAGCATATCTTATGCATTAAACTTAAGGCTTACAAGATTTCTTATGCCGAGTCACTATAACTATGGGCAAAAGTTGGGAAACTTTAACTTCCTTCAAAATGAGTCCCAGATGTGTATGAATGATTCTCATTTCAAACGCTTTTTTCGTGTCCAGACAAAATATTTACTAATTCATTGAAATTATTTACTGAAAATGAAATTTAGTTTTTTTTCTTGTTTTTTTTTTTGTAAGACTGTTTATTATGTGTTAAAAATGAAGAACGAAAATACTGTTTATACTCTCTTCATACAAAATCACGTATTCGTAATGCATGCTGTTAGTTTTCCACATTAAGAAAGTATACATTTTTCCAAAAACGAAATTAAATTTATAATGGTTTTGGAATATTTGCATTTGCTTTTTTAATTTCACTCATACATTTTTTAAGAAATAATAGAAATTATAATTTTTTTTTTCAATAAATTGTTGTTGTCCGTAGTTGTGTGTATTGAGCGTTACGCTTTTGTACTCCGTTTAATAATTGAAATTGCATTAGCAACTTACACTTAAATAACAACGTTGGTTTGCTTTTCTAAATATTTAAAACTTTTGTGTATTTTGTTAAAACGTTTCATTAATCAATCATGGTTTGTATTCAAAAAAATGTATTGAGCGTTATTCATATTTTTTTAATTGAAATGAAACTTTTTAATGAATAAATAAAGAGTTTATGTTAAAACTCCTCGAAGATTATACACCAGATTTTTTTATATGTATCGAATTCGTAGAAAATGTATTGAACGTTACGTTAACAAAATTCTTAAATATAATTTATCTATAAATTTTAGGACGGTAAAAGAAGTTGGCACTATGCTCCCACGATATGGCGTAAAAGCAATTAATAATAATAATAATAATAATAATAATAAAGAAGTTAACAGCTGCGGAAATATAGAAACGATATAGAGAATATTATCCGTTTAGAAATTTCTGATTAGCGTTGAAAAATTTCGCTTCTACCGCACTATGGGTTGTTATATTTTCAAAGAATGTATTAAGTAGGTCGTATTTTGGCACGAATAATTATTTAAAATTGGCATAACGTTAATCATTGTAGGTTGATTTTTATTAAAATTAGTCTTATTTGAAAGGAGAGTTTGAGAGAAATTGTTTTAAAAGATAGAATTTTTTGCTTTTCCAAGTCAATATTAAAAAAGTGGTCGTAACTTTTAATTTCGGCCAGCGATTATTATAATATTTTGTTTTTAGAGAGAAGATGTATAGTTCTTTCCAACCCTTTACCCATTTTTTCATTCCCATCAATCCCAGAACAACTGCGTAAGCAAATGTAACGCTCAATACACGCAAATTAAAAAAAAAATTTTAAATATAATTTAGTTTCTGGATTTATTGAATGAGGCGAAAGTTATAATATGAATCCTACCTTCTGATATTTCTAGTAGTTACATTGGTTAAAAAAACACAAAATGTACGTTTAGAATGAGAAATGAGTGATTTTTTTTTGCTTTTTTGGTACCCTCTACCAGAATCAGTCTTTAGAACCTTGTTATTTAAATGAAAATTTATTTTGTTGGATAGTGCTATTTAATGACAACGAATGCATATATCTTTTATTACTTTTACATATTCATTTGTGCAACTTTAGCAATCTTGATTAGAATGAAAAAGTATCGATTACCGTAGAATACATATTAAATATAATTAATCTATTTTTCGATCGTGTCAGTAGTTAAATCTAATTTCAAAATTTTGTTCTATATTTATTTTAATAAGATACTTTTTTCTTTGATTTATTGTTAACTGAATAGATTTTATCTCTTTTTGAACCCCATATTATTATCGCGCACTATAAGAGGCGTATTTATTTAACTACCAACGACTTTAAACAAAAGACTTAAGAACCAAACACTACATTCAAGTCACAAACTCCACTCAAACATGCGTTAATAGCCAACAATTTAACGACAACAAAATGTATTTAAATGGAAAGTTAAACTACTATTAAGTACTTCAATAGACAACATTTAAATATAATTATTTATAATAAACTCAACAAGTTGAAGTTATTCAGGATGGCTGTGGTAATAAATCAATTTATTAAACTGAATGAAAGAAATACTAATTTAAAACAAAGAGAACAATATAAATATTTTAAATAGCAATTAAAATTTCATGAATATTTTAACTTAAACATTTATAACTAGAAAGTACAATCTGTCTAATCAGAGTTAATATTTAAAGGAAAAGACAATTTATTAAAGGCATCCATCCAGAAGTGTGTATTAACTGTTGTATCGATTGTATACACTCTAAAACACTTTTGTTGAAAATTAGGTCGATAATAGTCGGCAACACTTCACAGATTATTATCGACGTAAAATTACACACGCATTATTTTTCAACAAAATGTTTTTACTAAAAAAGCGATTGGCTGCGTGCAGCTTAGAACCGCAACCTCCTGACTGATAGTCTGACATATCTGCCATTCAGCCATAGCCGTATTATACTTTATGTTACATTTTTTTTGACTTGGACTAAATATGGTTAAATTGAAAGGTTTTTTCTTTAATAAAATAACTACAAAATCGATGTAATTTTACACAAGGAGAAATTTTCAACACAAATTTAGACAATATATGATCGTAAATTTGAAGTAATGTTATAGAGTGTATGAAACAATTTATAAAGTTGCTGATGGTGTTTTCTGATACAAGTTTTTTGTGAATAGAGAATATAAATTACAAATATAAAATGTTTATAACATTTTAGCATATATGTAATTACAATCAGTACACCACCTTAATGAATTTCTTTAAAAAAAAGTTATACAAACTTTTCTTAGCCAATTAAATTTTCAATTGTTATATTATCAGCATGTTCGTAATTCCTTTAATCTTTAAATACAATTTTTTATTTAATATTTTTGTATATTGTTTGTAAATAAAATTTCTTTGATTGTTTTTTTTACTATTAAGTGTTGCAAATCATTATTGCGACACTTTTTTTTGTTGAAAATGTGTCACTTGGTCTTTGGCAAGAAAAACAATTTATTTATTTACTAACAATATGTTGTGAATTTTGCATGTTAGATGCCAGAAATTTGTAATACAGCATACTCCTCGTACATAAATATAAATATGTATTAAAGTATTTAAGTCTAAGTCATTAAATGCTGTTTACAGAAGCGTGTTGGTAACATTCAGAGTGTAAGATTTGTAATGACTGTGGGGTGGCAAGGCGAATATTATGAAAAACTTATATTTAAAAAAAAAGAAAAGTAAGTCGAACTCAAAGACTGTACAATAAAATAAATTTTTTTTAAATAACAAGAAAGAGATTCTGATAGAGGTCACTAAAAAATATATATGTACATCGGCATTTTGATAGTTTACATCTGTGATTCACTGTAGGGGTGGTTAAATTTCCACTCCTTTTGCTCATAGTTACGCACAAAATAAAATGTTAGTAAATCTAACCAATTTAATTGGTTAGAATTACGCCAACCCATAAAAACAGTAAAATTAACCAATTCAATTTTAGTAT
Organism: Panzeria rudis; assembly: GCA_956483635.1. NCBI lineage: Eukaryota > Metazoa > Arthropoda > Insecta > Diptera > Tachinidae > Panzeria > Panzeria rudis. The sequence continues at coordinate 59,227,901 of OY101448.1, read as the reverse complement.
AGTTGATATTATGCCAAACTATTAACAGAGAGGTCTCAGGTTTGATGCCAGCCAAGGCTTAAGCAATAAGCGCGTTGATTTAAAAAAATTCGGTTCTCATAAATGTCCGCAGGTTTATAAGCCGGATACCTTTAGCATCTAAGCCAAGCCACCTTGCTAAATAACGGCAGCACAAATTAAACATACACAGAAAAAATAGTACTTATATCCAAGGAATTTTTTCATAAATGCTATGAATCTAACATGATAATTTTTTTGCAAATTATTTTCATTCCAGCTAGGAACTTTTACATAAATTAATTCATAAATTCCTTAAAAACTATTTTTAAAAATTCAGTATTGAACTTGTATAGTCTGTTGTACTAAGCACAACTATTTCCTTTCTGCCAAACAGACTATTTGGAATTAATTGTATTTTTACTTTATATAAATAGAAAAGTATTTTAGAATTTGTTGACAAAAAAGTTGAAAATTTTTTTCAAAGTAACTTTGATTTCATAAATTTATTTATTGAAAGCTAAATTCATACTGGGAATGAAAAAATTCCTGTATTTTATTTATAAATTACTAAAATATATGAACAATAGATTATGAACTTTTTTCATACCATTTATGTTCTAACTTTTTTCTGTGTACACAAAAAAAAATAAATTTCATTTTTGATAACATAAGTCCCTGTATTCAATTAATTTTTTTTCAAATTTCCTGTTACTGACAACAAAATTATTTCAAAAGAAAAAAAATATGTAAATAAAAAAAAACATGTTGACATGGATGGGATACGAACCCGGATTTCTCAGGCGTTAAGCATGCTCTCTACAGCCGAGTCATGTGCCAGTTATTTTTTAATGAAATAAAACTTGTTTTAAGTACTTATGTATGAAAAGAAAAGAAATAACCGGCATGGGAAAGAAATACATACAACGAAATATTGTATTAAATTAATGACCAATGTTATTGAAATTCTTATTTTTTTCAATAACATAGTATTATTGAACATAATTCTTGTCTATTTTTTTCTGTGTAGGCGTTTGGCGATTTGCTTGCTTTAAATAAAGTAATTTTTGTGAAATAACTATGTTCGTTGTTATTATATTAAATTGGTGATCTTAACCATAAAAATTGGTAGCTTTAACTACAAAAATTTTTTATAATTAAATTAGTAATTTAGCCAAAGAAATTTAATTAGTTCGTTTTCAATTTAATCTTTTGATTAAATTATTTTTTATTTAAGAAAGAAATTCTAAAGCATGTAAATTTTGAATATTCAAAGAAAAATTTTTGAATGTACGGAAGGTTGAACTGACCTCAGATGGAACGAGACCACCACAGTCTTCTCATCAGAGCCCTTTTACCTACACTACCAGCGACGGTAGCAACAACACCCTAGCGAAAATTCTAATTACTTTAGTAAGCCCAATCAACAGATTTTGTCGCCATCTAGTGACGAGTCGCACCTATTAGTGAACGTTTGTAAAGGTTCGGAACTTTAATAACTATTTTTTCTTTATCATGTTCAACTATTTTAAGCTTTTTGATTTATGTCTTACCAGCGTCAAATATCATCGATATTTTCAATGCTGGGATTTTTTTAATGTTTATTTGGCCATGTTTATTTGTGCATCTAGAGAAAAAAACCTTTCAAACCATATATTTTTCATCAATATTGGTAGACAATAAGATGCTTAAAAGTGTACGACAAAAAATTGTGAGGCCTATTTATATATAACATACTCTCTTCATACAAAATGGCATGTCCGTAATGCATGCTGTTAATTTTCCACATTAAGAAAGTATGCATTTCGAAAAAGGAGATTAAATTTATAACGATTTAAGAATATTTGCACTTGCGTGCTAGAAACAACATAGAGAACATTATCCGTTTAGAATTTTTTGATTTGCTCTGAAAAAATTTTGCTTCTATCGCTCTGTTGGTTGTTATATTTTCGAAAAATGTATTAGGACGATTGACATAACTTTTAACATTGTTTGTCATTTTATTAAAAGTAGTCTTATTTGCAAATTTTCATTAATCTATAAAAATTTGTAAATACTTATTTAAAACAATAAAACTTTTTATTTTTCCATGTGAACCCAAGTGAAAATTGAAAATGTGGTCATAACTTTTGATTTAGTCCTGCGATTATTATAATTTTTTGTTTTTAGAGAGAAAATGTTTAGTGCTTTCAAACTCTATACTCAGTTTTTGTGGTGTACTGTTTCGCAAATGTCATTCCCAGAACAACCGCGAAAGCAAATGTAACGCTCAATACACAACAATTTTGAAAAATCGAAAATTATAATTTTATTTCAAGATCCATTGAATGAGGCGAAAACTATAGTATGAATACTACTTTCTTTATTTCTATTAATTATATTGGTAAAAAACCACAAAATGTACGTTTAGAATGAGAATCACCCATATATATTTTTTAAACCTCTGTCAGAGGTTATGAATATGAAATCAGTTTATTTTTTAAGAAGTCTTTGGAGATATTCGCGATAAATATATTTTTGCATTTTAAACAGCCCACTGTAAACAAATTTATTTGTATTACGTGCGACATTGTATTGTTAGGCAAAAGTTAAGTTTTCAAAACCTAAAAGAAAAAAAATATTTGTAGTATAAATGTGCCAATCATGTGAAGCAAAATATTTGATAATTTTGTTGTTGTTCCCATTTTAGTTATTTGCACTGTTCGTAGTTGAAACCCCAAAATGTTGACAGCAATATTGCTAGTGACGATGTTGAAGGTGGCATATTTTTTTTATATGCCATGCGAAGGAATCGTTTACTCCACGGCACTTACAGCTGTCAATCAGTCAGTCTGGCTGCCTGTTTAGCCAACCAAAAACTACTGTTTATTTCAACGTCTGCTGTTAAAACGGGCGTGATCTATTAAATTGTTTTTTTTGTTACATTTACAAGAAATTGCAAACTGATGCGAATTACAATAATAAATTTTTATATTAACATTGGCATAAAGTAATGAGGCTAACTGATGTTATACTCGTAGTTTATTCTCTCTCACTCTTTTGTTATTGTCTACTTTTAATTTGATTGATTCAATTTTAAATGGAAAATAAATAGAAATGTGAAAAGTTCGCTGTACAAATAAATAAAATGACAATCAAACCATGTTTGCACTAAACGTGTTATAATAAAGATTATATGAGCAATGTTTTTTTTGCCTGTTGTTGTCGATCGATGCTGATGATGTTTATTGTCTAGTTTATTATTATCGTGTCTGATGTTTTAAATACAATTCAAATAATTCAATATGTTCATTTGAACTATTTACTGCAACCAATTCCACTTGAAAAAATCACAAAAACGTGACATCACCCTCATCAGCACCATGATTTACATTTGATTTGTTTTCTGTGTTGTTTTCTTTTTCTTTTGTTTTTTCTATTACAATTCCAAATTTTGTGAATCCAAATTGATTATTAGGCTAAGGTTCGTAACGTTATATTCAGAAAGAATTGGGCATGATTAATATTCCAAGGAACAAGGGAAAAATTAACATCAACTTAATTTTTCAACGTACACAGCAGAACAGAGTAGCGCCACTTTCGGAAGCCGCTACACTTCCATCGTCAGTGCTCACGTGTATTTGCTTATCACCACTTGTGAGGTGGCTCTGTTGAATGTGATTTTTTAATTCTTATATATACAACTTTTTCGTGAAAATTGAATACGAGAATTAACTCACTCTCAAGTTGATATTAAAGTGCACTTTCCCAGCGTTGCCATCGGTTTATTTTTCTTCATTCCCATTTTTCTGATTTTTTTTGTTCTACTCAAGACAAACTTTTTTGGTTTGATTTTATACTTAAGTATATATGAACATGTAAACATGTGAAAAGCTCAAGCCAGTAGCTAATTGTTTATTAATATGATTATTTCGAACGTATTTGCTTTGTGAATCCAAATTGATTATTAGGCTAAGGTTCGTAACGTTATATTCAGAAAGAATTGGGCATGATTAATATTCCAAGGAACAAGGGAAAAATTAACATCAACTTAATTTTTCAACGTACACAGCTGAACAGAGTAGCGCCACTTTCGGAAGCCGCTACACTTCCATCGTCAGTGCTCACGTGTATTTGCTTATCACCACAATTCCAAATTTTATTGACTCTTTTTTTGGGAGTACTTTTTGTAAGTACATATTTTAATAGATTTATTTTACCGATCGTTGTTGATGTTAACATTTAATGCGTTTTAATAATTGAGTTATGAATTTTTAGTCGAACTGTATGGTTTTTATGCAAAGTTATTAAATTAGTTTGGCTTAAGTTCATTTTTAATTTAATCTTTCGATCAAATTATTTTTTATTTAAGAAAGAAATTCTAAAGCATGTAAATATTGAACATTCAAAGAAAAATTTGGCTGTACGGAAGGTTGAACTGACAGCTGTTTCGTGACCACCAAGTCTACTCATCAGAGTCCTTTTTTACCCACACTACCACTGACAGTGGCAACAATACTGTAGCGAAAATCCTACTAATATTAGTAAGCTCAATTAACACACAGTCGCCATCTTGTGGCGAGTCGCACCTTATTGAACTGTGTCGAAATGTTCGGAACTTCACTAACTGTCTTTTCCTTAGCATGTTCAACTATTTTAAGTAGGGATGAAACGAATACCGATACCGATATATCGGCGATACTTCAGATTTTCCGATACATCGGTATCGGCGATAGTTTACTGTCGATACGACGATACTTAAAAAAATTTTTTTAGAGTTTTTTTCTGACAAATTATTTAGTTGTTGCTAATTTTAACATGAACTAAACTCATTTCGTTATTTTTTAAATCTTATTAATATCAATTTTAAAAATTAATAATATTTTAAACTATTATTTTAAATTATTTAATTTTTGTTAATTTTACCATGAATTCAAATTCAATTCGTTGTTTATTAAATCTTATTCCAGCAAAAAAGACACTCCAAAGAAGTCATGAAAATGTAGAATTCGCGATCCGGAAGTATTGCAAATTTGGATCATATCTAATTAGTTTTACATATCCTCGCCATTGCAAGAAATTCTGTTTTTCGATTACCAATCACCGAATTGGAAGCGATGCTCGGACAAATTTCTTTTTCGGTGTTCTATAATGATTTTTCCTCAAGAAAAAAGGATAAAAAAGTACCCATTTTCACAATTTTCTTTTATGCGAGTATGGCGAGTATTTTTTAAAATTATAAAGGAATTAAAATTTTTTCTTGCTTTTCTACGAATTACACTATGCGACAAATAAAGACTTTTGGAAAAACACAAGAACTGGACAGTACAGGTTCGATTGTCCTACAATGGAGTAGTAAAACCCTTTACTCAGTTTGGCGAATTTGGTGACCAATTTTTTTTATGGACCTCCAAAGTTTCTCAAAATCAAAAAAAAAAAAAATGCAATAAAAATATAGCCTAACTCGTAAAAAACGAAAACTTTTAAGGTAGAAATTAGTTTTTCTGGGCTGGTTAGGGTGCCCAGATACATTCAGATTGTATTGACATGTTCACAAAAGTTGTTCAGTCTTACCGTAGCTACAACTTTGTCAAATATTGTTAGTAAGAACTTACGAGTACCTGTAAGTTATTCTGGAAAAAGTGAAAAAAATGTTTTTCCTTAATTAAAAAAAAAGTGCACGAAAAAATAACTTTTTGGCATAAAATGGCAATAAAATCTGTTTAGCGAACTCTTAGCTACATTATTGCAATATATAGTTAAGCGGTATCACCAAGTTTGAGTTTTCTGTTGGCCAAAAGTTGATGGAAACTTTGGAGGTCCATAAAACGAAATTGGTCACCAAATTCGCCAAGCTAAGTATAGGGTTTTACTACTCCGTGGTAGTACAATCAAATCTATACTGTAAAGTCCGTGTGTTTTTTGGACTGTTGCACTGCGTTATCTGCATATGTTTAATATAGATTTTTTGGAAGCAAAGAAAATGTAGCTCCTTAAAAAATACTTCCAAATTTTTTATACTGGGTTAATATCAATTTTAAATATTAATAATCTCTTACACTGTAATTTTGTATAATAAAAAAAATTGCACTTGAGTTTTGTTAATCTAAACTTGAACTCAATTTTAATATTCGTATCGGTATCGGAATCGGTATCGGCGATATTTATTTTTAAGTATCGCTATCGGTATCGGATCGGCAAAACGGCGTATCGTCACTTCCCTAATTTTAAGCTTTTTCCATTTCAGTCTTAATGCGTTTTTTTTTCTTTAATTTTTTTCTTATTTAATACTTCGACAAGAAAACGGTGTAAGTTGTGGCTTTTAAGTTTTAATTACTTTTTTAATTTCCTATTTCAGCTGTTTTTTATAAAAACTAATAAAATATTAAAATGTACTTAAATTATAGAATGTATACATATTAGAAATGGTCACCGCTTGCTTGATTCGCGTGAACCATGCATAATCATGTTGATCACGGATAGGATCGTGAGTAAATTATCCCTTAAATCACATGAGCCTACTTGAAAGTAAGTATTAAAAAAAAAATTCGAGGTGAATGAGCGGTCGTGAGAGTTTTCACGTGACTGGAGAGATGAAAAGAAAATTTACAAAAATTTACCGAAATTTCTAAAAAGTGATGCATTAATGGCAACGTGTGTGATCGGGAGTGAAAAGTCTGAATTATGGGGGTTAAATTTTAAGGGCCGATGTTGAATGTGAAACACATCTTAACGTTAAGTTTATTTCTACATTTCATTTAACATTTCTCAATTTCAGTCTAACTCAATTTGAACTATGGAAAGATACACAATCGAGCTACGCGTTAAAGTTATTCAGGCTTACTATGAAAATGGGCGTTCAAATCAAAATGCATATCGTGTACTTCGTGATTTTTTCGGTCAATTTAATCGTCCAATTGTGCGTACAATCGGAAAAATCGGGCAAAAATTTGAGCAAACCGGTTCTGTAGCAGATGTGGAAACACCAGTGCATGCTCGTACAGCTCGTACTGCAAAAAATATTGCTCCTGTTCGCGATAGTGTGGCTGAAGAGCCGTCTACCTCAACTCGTCGTCGTGACCAAGAATTGCACCTCTCACGCTCGTAGTTGATGAACATTATGCATAAAGACTTGCATTTACGCGCTTATAAAGTGCAATTGACACAAGAACTAAAGCCTCTTGACCATTCCAAACGTCATCAATGGTCAGAATGAGATAATTCGGCACATTAACGGCATAGAACCTTAATTATGTCTCAGCGTCATTGAAAATTTGGACCATCGGATGGAGGTGTGGCGGCGAGGTCGCGGTGAGGTCGCGGTGAGGTCGCGGCAGCCATTTGGCCAATATTTTGTTCCGTACATAATTGAACAATACCATATTATCATAATAAAAAGAAATGAGAATAATTTCCTAAATAATTTGCGTTTAATTCAAAATCAACATCGGCCTTTAAAATTTAGCCACACTTTACAAGGAAGGGAGCCTGTCACAAAACTAGTCACGTGGCCGGTTTCCAAGTGGTAGCGATCTGTTTGTTTTAGCTCTAATATTGATATCAAAGGCACCTGTCAGTTTTACATGTCATTGGAGTATTGACTTAATTAAGGTTTAACCCTCACACGTTTATTTAGTGGCACTTATTATAGTCGGCGTGTATTATTTTCACTGTGCAACAAAATAAAAATTCTAAAGACTGATTCTGGTAGAGGGCACACAAAAGAAATAAATTCAGTAAGGTGTGACCTTGACTCGCATACGAAGGGTTCCCTACGAGTACCATATGGTATATTACCTTTTCTCTTTGGCGATTTTTGCTTGTTTTACGGGCTTTTTAATTTTTGCGCATTGTTTCGTTTTATGGCCAATTTTTAACTTAAATTTTCAATGTCATTTATGTTTAAACTCGTTTTATATACAAAATTCTATTTTTCAATAAACACTTAAATCAAAATTAATTCACCAATCTTGTGCAACTTTTGTTGGCATGAAATTTGGGCTTCCTTTGTCTATTATTTCTATTTCTGTCATTTTTTAAGCTGTTTTTATTCTTATTTTCTGAATGAAGAAATATATATATTTTTGGAATTTTTCTTTGTTTATGTTGAACACCTACCTGCTTTTTTTTTGAAAATTTATGATTTTGTTGCCATTAAATAACAACAACTAAATACGACTAACGTCCCTTTTCACAATATATAATTTAAACATATCGTGGAATTTTCCGGCAAGTTCGGCATACAAAACTTGCCATTAAAGTCCACGTTAACTTCTAATCGTACATTGTTTTAATCGTACATTGTAACTAAACACAAGTTGTATTTAATTACAATTTAAATTTAGATGAAAATTAACAAAATTAATAATTAATTACTATGTTAAAAACTGGCGGTTCGAGTTTTTTGTTGTGACGTTTTTTTTTGTTTTTTTTTTGGCGATTTCTTTTAGTTTGCGCGCGATTTTTTTCGTTTTGGTCGTTTTGGCGATTTTTTAGTTTTGGCGATTTTTTTCGTTTCGGCGTTTTTTCTCTTCACCTTTTTTCCACTTTGGATATTTTTTTACGTTTTGGCTATTTATTTAGCTTTGCCATTTTTATTTTTGTTTTGGTGATTTTTTTTCGTTTTGCCGATTTTTTTTTATTGGAATTTGTCTAATTTTGGCGTTTTTTGTGTTTTTTTGTTTTGGTGATTTTTTTTCATTTAAGCGACTTTTTCGTTTTGATACTTTTTTCGTTTCAGCGCTTTTGTAGGGTTCCGTACACCAAAAGTGTAACGGAACCCTATTGTTTTCGCTACACTGTCCATCTGTCTGTGTGGCTCTCTGTCTGTCTGTCCGTCTGTCACAGGCTGTTTTCTCGGGAACCGTAAGAGTTACGCACCTGAAATTTTCACAGAATATGTAAAGCTTTGGACGCTACAACAAAAACTATGTGACAGCTAAAAATTAAAGGGTTTTCTAAAGCGAGCAACGAAAATTATTGAAATACTGTAATATACAGGCACTTATAGACAATATAAATTTTCAAAGTTAGTGTTAATTGGTGTAGTCTGTCGAATAGACAACATCAATTAACACTGATATATAAAACAATAAAAATTAAAGGGCGTTTTATCACGGAAACCCTAAGAGGTAAACTCTTGAAATTTTCAAAAACGGTAAAACTAAAAAATTTCAACATTAAAAAAATGTCAAAACGAAAAATCGCCAAAATGAAAAAAGCGCTTAAAGAAAAAAGCACCAAAATTGAAAAAAAATCGCTACAACGCAAAATATCACCAAAACTAAAAAGATCGTCAAAAAACTTAAAAAAAAAACGACAAAAACCGAAAAAAGTTGTCAAAACGAAAAAAGCTCTACAACATAAAAAAAATCGCTAAAACTAAAAATATAATAAAAAAACAAAAAAATTGCCAAAAATAAAAAAAAACACGAAAACGAAAAAAGCGTCAAAACCAAAGAAGCGCAAAAACTAAAAAAATTGACAAACACCAGAAAAATCGTTAAAACGAAAAAAGTTTCAAAACAAAAAAAAAAGAAAATCGCTAAAATAAAAAAACACAAAAAACTGAAAAATCCCGAAAACCGAAAAATCCCAAAAACCGAAAAAAGGGCCAAAACTGAAAAAATCGCCAAAACTAAAATAAATCACTAAAAATAAAAATATCATCAAAAAGCAAAAACACATTAAAAAACGCTATAACCAAAAATCGCAAAAACAAACTAAAAAATCGCCAGAACGAAAAAGTGTCATAACCAAAAAAAAAAAAAATGCTAAAACTAAAAAAATCACCAAAAACCGAAAAATGTCCCCAAAACCGAAAAAAGCGCCAAAATTGAAAAAAATGGCGACAACTAAAATAAATCGCTAAAACGAAAAATATCGTCAAAAAGTAAAAAAAAACGTTAAAAACCATCAAACCAAAAAATCGCGCAAACTAAAAAAATTGACAAAAAACAAAATAATCACGAAAATTAAAAAAGCGCCAAAACAAAAAAAAACCCCAAAAACAACGAAAAGTAAAAAGACTAAAATTAAACAAAAAACCACAACGAAAAAACTGCCAAAATGAAAAAAGGGACAAAAACGCAAAGGAATATACAAATGAGTATTCGTAAGGAACCCTTCGTGTGCGAGCCAAAGTCGCACTTTATTTAATTAATTTATTTATTTTTCTTCAGATTCCTCTTCTTTAGATAAAGTTTTCATACTTTAAGTCGCCTCTTTAAACTTTATTTTACACGAAAGCTCCCATTAACCAACCTTTTTATTAATATGCAAAGCTTATGGCCAAATGTTTATTTGTCGCCCCTAAAATTATGCAGATTTTTAACTTTTTAGAGAAAGTCTGTGCCAAATCTATTTTGAAAACTAAAAGTTTTATCAAGAAGCAACTAAGGAAATTAACCCGTTCACCACTCACCAATTTTTTACGTTCTCTGTAGAAACTCAAGAACAAAAAATTATTTTTTCAAATTAATAGCCACTTAGCCTATAGACAAACAGCAGGACTCAAATATATCTCACATTGTTCAGTTGTGTAAAACACCATGAGGAACATTTATGTAGAATATTTCAGCTCGCTATATCACCACTAAAAGGGAGTTTTTTACCCATTATTTAAGAAAGTTACAAAAAGACCCATACTACGAAGAGTAAGAGGGTTAAAATATTTTACAAAAATGTTTCTCTTAGTTTTTTAAATACAACTACAGAACATATCTCATACTAAAGGAGGGGAATTTTACTCCACCAAAAAAATTATACCATACACGTCCTCTACCAGAATTTGATGTTGTTGTACAGTGTTAGATAATTATTTTTATAACGGTATGGCAAAAGTTACAACAATGTCATGATAATTTTTAGCATAGTGCAACAAACTTATTAAATTTATTATTAATCTATTTGTTTACGGAAATATTTGTTGATGTCGACTTAAAAAAAGAAACATTCTTTTAATAATACATTTACTATGTACTTTTTACTAAAATGGTATTTTATACAAATTAAAATTAGAAACCATAAAAATTTATTGAGTGTTTTATAGCACCTAATTGTTGTCATTTGTTGTGAAATATGAATAATATTATGATTTATTAGCTATGAAACTAGTTATTAAGTAAGTGTTGATATTATTAAAGATTTTCTTAATATTTCAAATAAAAATTTTAATTAGTGTTTTTTATTATTATTAAAATTAGAATTTTTACTTGAAATAGCTGTTAAATAGTGTACACAATGTGAAAATATAATACCAAATCATTTACATAAATAAATATGTATTCGCCGATTTATGGAGGCTGGACGTAAATAATCAAAGGATTTTAAGTTTGTGTTTTAAGTCTTTCGTTTATGTAGCATTGAAACCTTCACAGCCATGAATGAATGACTGAGCTGAAATTTAAACTATCAAACACTATTAATAAAAACACTATAATAATTTACCTGTTGCAAGAAAAACTCTTAACTATAAAAGACATTATCAATAATTATAACCTGTGGGTGTCGTGTACATAATTATGCAAATGCACCAGATTATTTTATAACTTCTGAGGCAATTCAATCAAATCGAATTGTAAATTGAAGTTTTAAACGAACCGTAACTAAAATACTAAATAACGCTTAAACACAAAAGACTTTATTTTAAACAGACTTAATTGAGCTGACATTCTAATAGTGTTTGGGTTGGTATATTATTTTGCTCAAAATTTTTATAATTTTTCTTTTAATTATCTTGACTTTGTGCAAATATGTTAGAGTTTTTGTTTTTTGTTTTTCGTTTTTTCATTCTTCTTATTTGCTAGTCCGTTAATTAAATTTATTTCATCTATTTTGAATATTAAATATAAATTTTCTAATGTGGTTTTCATTTCTGGTTACAGATTATTTGACGTGAAAAATTCACATTGTTGGGTAAGTCATTAAAATTGTTTCTTTTGCATTAATTTAATAGAAAGACTTTTTCGCTGACAAAAAATTTTGAACAATAAAATGTTAAATTGATATTTTGGTTTGGAAAAGTTACAGTGCGTCACAAATTGAATAAAATGTGGCAAAACATGTATAAATATTAAAGATTATAATTTTGTAGAAAAAACCAACCAATATTAGAGCAAAATTGGTTTGTTGTAAATGAGCAATTCTAAGTAGAACTGCCTTACGCACACTGGGGCAAAAGACCAATCTAGCGGCGGAAAAATCATATATTCCAAGCTAATGGTCTGATCCACAAAAAATATATGGATGAATTATAGAGAAAGCTGTAAGCTACAAGTTGTATGAAAAGTTAGGCAGCTATTTTGAACACAGTGAGCGCTATATGTTGTTATATAAGACCAAGTTTACCGATAAAGTTCTTTAGTCGACAGACAAATTATATCTTCGAAATTAATAGTCTGATCCACAAAAAATGCATGGATGAATTATAGAGAAGGCTGTAAGCTCTGTTTTACAGCCAACGAGTTTAAAATTTTAAATTTACATACAACTTAATGGAAAAGTAAATTTTTATTATTCTCTCAAGATATTTATGTGAAATTTTTACAGTATACATATCTGCGTCGTGTTATCATAATATCTTAAGACGAGTTAAGTCGAAATCGAGTTAAAGTTATATTTAGGTTCGTCTTCTTACGTTCCAGATTTGGGTCGAATCCATTTTCAAATTCTCCGATTTTCTCCAACAAATTATCACGCTTTAATTTTCGACTTTTTATAACACAAACTCAGTCGATTTTACATTAAATCTTTAATATATCTAAACTAGATTTTTTGACTTAAGATGTTATATGATAAAACGACACAGATATGAAGAACGATAAAGGGATTAATTCTGCATTATTAGCTCAAAAATCATAAATTGTGAGTTATGACGACGTTGCAGCAAATGACTCATGTAATACATTTGAGAGTCTCTATAAGAAAGACAACATAATTAATAATATCGTTATTTAGTTAAACAACAAATAATGTGAATTACGATATAAGCTAATGACATAATTAAATAAAAATTATTATGACAAGACTTGTGCATTTACATGCATTAATTGTTGCACTTTTTTGCATAAAAGTTACATATTTTATTTAGTTCAGGAATAGAATATCTATTTAATTTATGTTTTTAATTGAAAACATTTATTTCACAATAACAATATTTTATGTCATTTTTAATCTAAACGGGAAACATAATAAAACAAACCAATAAATCCAAGGTGATTACTTGTACAACACAAAAAAAAAAGAACGCACAAAAAAAAGAACGCAAGGATACCGGTTTGAAACGAGATTCCTATCGCCATCGGCGTAGGCCATCATATTACTCATACACTCTAAAACACTTTTGTTGAAAATTAGGTCGATAATAGTCGGCAACACTTTACAGATTACACTATTACACATTTTTGGGATTATTGTCTAGGGGGTGAGAAATTCCAAGTCAGGGTGATAGTACTAGGTCAGTATAGTAAAACCCTCAAAGGGTTTGGCGTTCGTATGTGTCAGTTTTTTTTATGACCTTTTAAATTTTTTCCTTATCTTGATGTTTTTTCGCTTAGTTGTAACATTTTGGCAAAAACGTAGTTTAACATAACTCGAGAACCACTTGTCCGATTTTGCTAAAACAAACTCAAAAAATTTTGAATTACAATTTCTTTAATCCGTTTATATAACGTTTTTCTTTATAATCAACAGTTTTGCCGGTAAAAATAAATTTGTGGAGAAAAAAAAATATTTTTTTGCCTAAAAATTAAATTTTTTTTAAATTCATAAAAAATCCAAAACGGAAAAAAGGATCAAGTGTTATTAATTTCGTGTAAAGCCACATAACCTATAAACAAAATGCGACATAGATCATAGAAATCGATTAACGCGTTCTGCTTTTATTTACAATTAAGTGAAGGTATCCCATTTTGACAAGAATATTGATATTTGTTTTTATTCAAAAAAGTGTCATTTATCGCCTTTTTTATAAATTTTCCCCAATAACTCCAGACTTCTGGCCATAAACTACTAAAAAAATTAAGTAAAGATTTTTATAATTTTTTATTTTTATTTTATTTATTTATTTTTTATTTATTTTAATAAATATTGCCTAGACTTTTTCGATGGTGGTTGTTCGGGACTAGTGGCATCGCATTCATCGCTATCATCAGTTTCTGAACCACACATAATGTCAATGTGTGACTCCACTGTTGGCCCTTCTGCATCTCCTGAAAATTCTTTATCATCAAGATCATCCTTGTCTTGCCACACAAGCTTACTCCACCAGCAAATTTCCGCAATTATTGCACTCGGCGACTTTTTGCCTCTATATCTGGAGCGAATTTTTGAAATTCATACATTTACCTAATTGTGAATAAATGAGAAACGCGTGCATCGATTTTCGTGATCTATCCCTTTTTTTGCTCATGAGTTATGTGACTTTACGCGAAAGTAATTAGTTTTGGCACTTTTTTCCATTTTGGATTTTTTATGAATTTAAAAAAAAAAATTTAAATTTTTAGGCAAAAAATACTTCTTTCCCTTCATACATTCATTTTTAACTTCGAAAGTGTTGCACATATAGGAAAACGGTATAGAAACAGATTAGAGAAATTGTAATTCTTAATTTTTTTGAGTTTGTTTTAGCAAAATCGGACAATTGGTTCTCGAGTTATGTTAAACTACGTTTTTGCCAAAATGTTACAACTAAGCGAAAAAACATCAAGATAAGGAAAAAATTTAAAAGGTCATAAAAAAAACTGACACATACGAACGCCAAACCCTTTGAGGGTTTTACTATACTGACCTAGTACCATCACCCTGACTTGGAATTTCTCACCCCTCAGATTGGCTGTTGTACTGTGTTATTATCGACCTAAAATTACACACGCATTATTTTTCAACAAAATGTTTTTACTAAAAAAAAAGCGGTTGGCTGCGTGCAGGTCTGAACCGCGACCTCCTGACTGATAGTCTGACGTATCTACCATTCAGCCATAGCCGTATTATATATACTTCATGTTACATTTGTTCCACTTGGACTAAATATGTTTAATTTTAAAGGTTTTTTCTTTAATAAAATAACTACAAAATCGATGTTATTTTAGACAAAGAGAAATTTTCAACACAAATTTAGACAATATATGATCGTAAATTTGAAGTAATGTTTTAGAGTGTACGTAATAGACTTTTGTCCTAAAAATATTGGATATCCGCATTTTCTACAAAAAAATTTTTTAAATTAAAAATTTATAAAAATATGACCCTTTTAATATATCGTTAAATAATGTTAACATATGTTTTTTTATAAATAGTCAAGAAATAAAATTAAAAAATTAATGTTAGTACAGTTTTCATGCAGGTAAATGAAATGCTTCTGAAAACTTGACTATTTCTAGAAAATCTGCTCTTCTGGCCACGTTTTAGAGCGAGCGAGTACCAATTAAAGGCTAGATTAATTATATTAAATATTTATCTAATATAATTTGTAAAGAAATTTGAAAAATTTGTCCAATGCTGGATATAGCGTGTGTGCTTTAATCGATTCAAAATTTCAACTGCAGCAATTTTTGAAGACTATTCTTTTGAAATATTGAAAATAAAAAAATTTATTTCTGAACAATTTTTGAGGAAAACGTTAACAATTAAGCTCTATTTTTGTAAAAAGGTACCTATATATTTCACTCTCATTTCAAACTCTTGACCTTGATACTTTTTAACGCCGACATGAATTGAGGTAACTAACAATTTTTTTGTGTGTTATCAAGGATTGTGTTAGAAATCATAAAATATTTTTTTAGAATTTCGGCTATGCTACTACCGGAGATATTGACGAAATAGAGAAAAAATTCTAGGCCAAAAACGATAATGTTTTCTCTTTTATAGAGAAGTAACAAAATCAGGCCTACCAGTTAATTAATCTTGGGAACGAGATAGTCTAGAGCAGGGGTGCCCAAAAGTTTATTATGGAAGAGCAAACACCAATACATTTAATTAATCTTGGGAACGAGATAGTCTAGAGCAGGGGTGCCCAAAAGTTTCTTATGGAAGAGCAAACACCAATACATTTAAAGAAAAACTAATTTCTATTCAATATTTCTTGTTGTAAAAACCAATACATACAAAGAAATAAAATATTTCATAAATTTATTTGTTGTTGCTTTGCACTTGCGTGTTACAGTGAAGAACGACAAAAAAACGAATAAGACAAAGTTGTTTGTGTATTTCGTATTGCTAGTGCAGAGTGCTGTATGTGTGTATTAAAACACACAGCCTATAGCAAAGTGCTTTTACAAAAACAAATGAGCACCAAGTGCATAGGGCTTGGGCAACGCTAGTCTAGAGAGAACACGTGGTGAAATGGGAGAGAGAGATAGAAAGCTTAAGTCATTTGCAACTCTGCTATTGCGCTTTTTTAGGGTTCCGTACACCAAAAGTGTAAAGGACCCTATTGTTTTCGCTATGCTGTCCGTCTGTCTGTCTTTTCGTCTGTCTGTCTGTCTGTCTGTCACTGGCTATTTTCTCGGGAACCGCAAGAGTTACGGATCTGAAACTTTCACAGAATATGTAAAACTTTGGCTGCTATGATAACAAATATATGACAGTTAAAAATTAAAGAGTGTTCTATAGCGATCAACGAAACGGGTTGAAATACTAATGTAATATGCAGACACTTATATCGACGAAGTTGCGTAAAAAGGGCCTATCTCTCACCATTTTATGCAGCAGATTGGCCCTTTTTACACAACTGCGTCGATATATAGACACTTTAAATTTTCAAAGTTAGTGTTAATGGGTGTAGTCTGTAGAATAGACTACACCAGTTAACACTGATATTTAAAACAATAAAAATTAAAGGGTGTTCTATCAGTTTATGTAATTTGGCTATGTAATTCAGATAATTTGCTGTATCTTGGAAACCTTAAGAGGCAAACGCTTGAAATAAAAAAACGCTAAAATTAAAAAATTCCAAAATTAAAAAAAATTTCAAAATGAAAAAAGCGCTGAAAGGAAAAAATTAAAAAAATCGCTCAAATGCAAAAAATCGCTCAAATTAAAAACATCGTCAAAAGAACTAAAAAACACCAAACCAAAAAAAATCGTCAAACCGAAAAAAGTACTAATACGAAAAAATCTATGAAAATAAAAGTATCGTCAAAAAACGAAAAAGTCGCAAAAAATGGAGAAAAATGCAACACGAAAAAAGCGCTAAAACTAAAAAATCGCCAAAAACCAAAAAAAAAAAAATCAGCAAAACGAGAAAAGTGTGAAAAAAATCGTTACAATTTAAAAATGACCAAAAACCGAAAAAAATAAAAAAACCGAAAGAAGCACCAAAACTAAAATAAAACTAAAACTAGTCACCGGACCCGGCGCCATGACCATCACCAAAAATAAAAGTTATAATTTAAAAACAAAAATGTTACCTGCCTTGATGGCACCAAGTAAACGAAGATAGCAAGAAAAAGAAGATAATTCGTCAACAAAAAACAACTATCGCCGGGAAGATACTTAGGCGATACTTCTCAAGAATTTAGCCGAGACACCTGGTGTTTAGCCGAGATACCTTCGTTTAGCAAGGACACCAACCCATTAGCCAAGAGAGAACCTTGGCACAAGGATTCCCAAAAACTTGGAGAAAAATCGCACCAAAATCCCAGAAGTTCCCCGGATTCCCAAAAACTAGGCCACGAATCTCCGCAACATCCAAGAAGTTACTTGAAATTTCCTTAAAATTCCAGAATTTCGCCGGAAAACAACAGCAACAGCGAAAACCTCGGAAATACCACAGCGGCAACACAGAGTCTTTAAGGAATTAAACATTCCCGTCGGCCTCTTGCCATCGTTTTGAATTGTCTTACCAGTATTTTTCGCGCACTTTTATATAAAACACCACGTGAAACATTTTTATGAAACATTTTAACCTTCCAACTCTTTGCTGTATGGAGCGTTTTGCCCTTTTTTTAAAAGGAGGGGAAAATCCATTTACCGGTCTAAAATATTCTACAAAAATGTTTCCCGTGGTGTTCTATATAAATCTGCCGAACATCTCTTATACCCTTAACGTAAGTGTCACAAGATTTCCTATGCTGAGTACTAAATGTGGATAAGTACTAGGGTATTCACTCGAATAATGTTTGCTCGATTAATCGAATAATTAAAGTCAAATAATGTTCGATCCAACAAAAAATTTAAATTTCGAGTAAAAATTTATTCGAGTAATTTATGTCGATTAATCGAATAACTCGATTAAAAAATTGTATGTAAATGTTCTCTTTTTAATGAGTTTTTATAGATTTCTTAATAAAAAGTGGAAAAATTTTTAATTTATATGAAATTTTGCCATTCAATTCGAACGTTATTTCATACTAATAGTCCGCATGATCAAAAAATTAAGTAAATAATGTAGTAACAATAATAGGGAGAAAGAAACCAACTTTAAATGTCTTAAAAAAATCGGATATATAAACATCAAACAAAAATTATTTGAAATAAAGAAGATATTTCGAGAGCAAATAATTAACTAGATGTTTCGTAAAATATCGAATGTAATGTTCGGAATTATAAAAGCCTTAAGGTACGGTCACACTTGGCAAATACTTGCCTAAAAAAACGTAACCCACAGACAAGTTAAAACTGTATTTCCTTTAATTACAATATTTTTTTTTTAATATGGGTTCGCATTTATTAAAAATAATATAAAAATAGCTTTTTGCAGCATAACTTATTTTGTGATAAAAAAAACAAGTTGAATCAAACTAACTCTGAGCAAATGTCTTGGTTACGTTTTTTTGGGCAAATATTTCCAAAGTGTAACCGTATTTATATTTATAACAACAATAATGTTATGCCAATTCCGATTATTTTTATTTTGCATTGAATACAGGACAGGTCGGAATGGTATTAAATATTTCCTGGCGCAAAATTTTCTCAAAGCGCGACATTTGCATAGTGAAAAAAAACTATTTTAAAGGATCAGTTTATGATCTAACTTACATATGTAGAAATGTTGTGTTTTCATTGGTTTTTGTTACTAACATATATGAAAACGCGAAAAAACTGGTTTTGTTTTATTTTTGTCCACAAAAATGTACAAAAAACCGATTAAATTCAATCATTTTCCGATTAACTCGAATAATTATTAGCAGTAAAGCTTACTCGAATAACTCGAACGAAAAAAAAAGTTTTACTCGATTGCTCGAGTAATTTAAAAACCTCAATTTCGATTAATTGATTAATCGAACAATTGAAAAGTCGATTAAAATGAATACCCTAATAAGTACGCAATTAACCCTTAACTCATTTCAAGTTTTGAATGATTTCAGGCCCTCAAATTCTGTCTGCAGCTTAGGTATCCTTAAAGACCTATAGTCGAATTTTGTGACAAATATTTTTTTAAAGCACATTTCAGCCCGCTATATTGCCGCTGGAGAGGAATTTTTTCCTAATTTCTTAAGAAAGGGACTATTTACACGGGTTAGAGGGTAATGGCTATATTACTTTCCTTACGCGGGAAAGCAAGTAAATAAAAAGAACCTTTTCTTTTCTTAAACGTTATAAATCGTACACTATATATTTATTGACCTTTTGGTAAATCTAATGATTTATGTACATATGTATATTTATAATATGTGTAGATTAAGTTTAATAGGC
Organism: Panzeria rudis; assembly: GCA_956483635.1. NCBI lineage: Eukaryota > Metazoa > Arthropoda > Insecta > Diptera > Tachinidae > Panzeria > Panzeria rudis. The sequence goes on along the minus strand of OY101448.1, from coordinate 59,208,290 downwards.
GATAAGTATAAACTTCAACATACATAGGTAAGGAATTTAATTCTGGGTTTTACTAACTTTAGGGTGTAGGATTTTAAGGATTTATAGTTGTAAGTAAATATATGTAAATAACTTTATTTTTATATGTTTTCCTTTCCGCGCTCTGGAGGGAAGTTTTACACTTAACACTTTCTATGTATACCGAATGATAATTCACATAGGATAATCTCAGTTTTATTGCGATTTCCCGATTCGGATCGAGATACGAACGATTAAAAGTTCCAGATGTTGCTGATTTTATAGGGCAGCACTTGAAGTTGGCTGCAGTTATTTTGGGGTGTTGTTGAAGGTGTCAGAGTTGGACATTTTACATATTTGATCACTTTGGTGAATAGATATATTTGTTCACTGAGGTGAACATGCTCCCCGCCTAAAGCCTAAAAGAAAAGAAAGGACTTTAGTAAGGATCCAAACATAGGGTAAGAATATGGGTAATAAGTAAGTAATAATACTTAGGGTTTTTGGTAAGGGTTTAGCCTGAGTAAGAGCCTATAATGAGCCAGCCCAGCGACGAATCCTGTGCTAATAAGGATCCGCCATCCACACGTATGATATTGGATTTCAAAATCCTACTATATAAATCACCACCAATTTCTAGTTCGACGGGGCTATCACTATTAAAATTAGGATCTGCTAGGGTAAGGTTTTCAAATTTGGCTTTAATGGACTTGTTGATAGGTGCTGCGTATGGTTGTTTGGGCAAATCTCGAACTACCATCACATAGAGCTCGTATTTGCTAGTCGATGACATATTTGGGGAAATCACCAATTTCGTGTACCTTTTGCCATCCAAGTGAAATATATCTAACTTTTTGCGATCAACAAAGGAATGGGCAACGCGCGACAAGGTGGAGCTTGGGTTCAGGAGAGCACGCATTGATACGCATCCCTGCTGTGTTGTAGCGTTGACTTGCGCGGTTGGTACCAGCACCTTTTGCAGGGAGGTGGGCAACCCAACGGCTGTGCTTGTAGGTGTATTATTTAGAGACCGACGTGGTGCTGGAATGGGGGGTGCTTGCATATCTTCCGATGAAGTTGATGGGTGCATGGCCAGATCCTTTAATAATCTTTCTGGACCGTGTAGTATTGAGTGGTGCTTACCACTACACTTTTGGCAACGAGCCTTACTGGTGCACTTATTAATCAAATGATTTCTTGCTAGGCAGTTGATACAATAATGTAATTTCACCGCTGTTTTATATTTTTCAGCTAAGTTAAGCTTATCGAATCTCTTGCAGCTTATGATGCGATGGTCTGCCTTACAAATTCCGCAACCAAAATGACGTTTCGTTTCAGAACGTTTGGAAGTTTTAGTACCATTTTGACGGTCGTTTTTACGTTGACGTTCCACGCGATGATTACTGGGTGCCATGATCTATATGAAAAAGGATATAATAGCAAATGAATGAGAGCAAGTTTAGTGCACAAAGGATAGATCACTGTATAAGTATGTAGATTAGGGTGGAGTAAGTAATGTCAAACAATCGGATTTTATCGATTATGAAAACAGTGATCACACCATTGTGTAGTAAATTTGGGGTGAGTATGAGTGAGTTAGTTGTGTGTGTTAGGGTTAATTATGTGGGTTAAGTGTAAGTATACAAGTAGTTTAGGGTTTCAGATAACTATGTAATTTTAATTAGTGGGTAGGACTACTAATTTCGTAATTGGACGCTTCAACATTCCAGTCGATGTTCGCAAGTCAACGACTCTATTTCGTCCATCAGAACCAGGGTAAGTATTAGTTACACGTCCGAGTAGCCATTCGTTAGGGGGTAGGTTGTCTTGTCTAATAACAACAATGTCATTAACTTCAACTTGTCGCTTCGGGTTTTTCCACTTATATCTTTTATGCAGCTCTTTAAGATATTCATCTTTCCATCGTCTGCAGAAGTTATGATGCTGAATTTTCAGCTTTTGCCATCTATTAGCTAGGGTGATATTATCGTTAATGCAGTCGGGTTCTGCAGGGGTAAGTATTGGCGAACCAATTAAAAAGTGACCTGGGGTTAAAGGGTTGAGATCTTCTGGGTTTTCACTTGACGGGCTTAAGGGTCTTGAGTTGAGGCATCCTTCAATTCTGGCGAGCAGGGTAGCCAACTCTTCAAATGTGTATTTCAACGTATTCAGTTTCCTCAGGTGTGACTTAAAGCTTTTAACGCCAGCCTCCCATAGACCACCCATGTGTGGTGCTCCTGGCGGTATGAAGTGCCACGTCAAGTTCTGCAAATTGTTAGTAGATACCACAGATCCTTTCAATTGTTTCATGAATTCCTGTCGCTCTTTCTTTAGTAGTTGACAAGCTCCAACGAAATTAGTTCCGTTGTCGGAGTAAATGGCGACAGGGCATCCCCGCCTCGAAAAAAATCGAGCGAATGCTGCCATAAAGGCTTGGGTTGACAGGTCAGATGTGGGTTCCAAATGTATCGCTTTTGTTGCAAAGCAAACAAAAACGCATACATATCCTTTGGTTATTCTACAATTTCTGCCATTATAAATTTTAATATCAAATGGCCCGGCAAAGTCAACTCCAGTGTTATAAAAGGGTCGGGTTATTTGGGTGCGTTCAGGTGGCAGGGCTGCCATAAATTGGGTAGTTTGTCGATTCTTATATCTTGTGCATGGTACGCATTTGTGTACTACTGAACTAATGATATTCTGAAGTTTCGGAATCCAATAGCCAGACCTTATTATCCTTAGCATAAGTTGGTTTCCTCCGTGTAGAGTCACCACGTGCACATGCAGAGTTAACAATTTTGCCAATTGACTAGAATAGGGTAATAAAATTGGGTGTCTTTCTGAATACGACAAACTATTGGAGTTGGCCAGTCGCCCGTTTGCACGCATAATATTGGCAGAATCTAAAAATGGGGTTAGGGTGAGTAAGTTGCTCTTTTTCGGAATTGGGTGTTTCCTTTTTAGACAATTATATTCTTCTTCAAAATATTTAATCTGACATAGAATAATGAGTCTATCATGGGTTAATTTTATTTCGCTCGCATCAAGTTCAATGCTTGGGTGGGTTAATAATTTTTCTATTCTTTCTTCACTGGAATGAGCGTTATTTTTATCAATAATAATTTTATTATTTAGAGCTGTTTGTGTGTGGGTTTTTGATGCGCGATTGCAGAATCGATAGACATATGACATTACTCTTAGAGCTTTTGACAATTTTGAAAACCTTAACAATATGTCTGGGTTAGTGTCATTATCTGTGGGTGGGTTGTTATTAACTGTAGTAGAAAATGATTGACTAATTTTAGCTTCAGCTTGAGTTTCAAAGGGTTTGTGTGTTGTTGGCCATTTTGACGGAGTTTGTTTTAGCCATAGTGGTCCATTCCACCACAGCCTGTCTTCTTTTAATTCTTCCGCATTACATCCTCGGCTAGCAACATCAGCAGGGTTATCGTGCGAGGCAACATGGTTCCAGTTGTCCACGCCTACGGTTTCCAAAATTGTAGAAACTCTGTTTGCTACAAAAGTGTTCCACGAATTGGGTGGTTTGCTGAGCCAAGCTAAGACTATTGATGAGTCTGTCCAGTAATATGTTTGATGTTGCGGTAAATTGAGTTGGGTTATCAAATGGTGGGTAATATTGGCTAACAACACCGCACCACAAAGTTCTAGTTTTGGTAACGAGATTACTTTGATGGGCGCAACTCTCGTTTTAGCGAGAAGTAGAGTTACGGTACAAGGTCCGTTTACGGGTGTAACTCGAGCATATAATACTGCTGAGTAAGCCTTTTCAGAAGCATCTGAAAATCCATGAAACTCGATTTTTGCTGAAGGTGAAAAATTAATCCATCTTGGAATACGAATTTGTTCAATATTGTCATAGAACTGCAAAAACTTGTGCCATTTAATTAGGGTGAGTGGGGTAAGACATTCATCCCAAGCTGTATTGTCTTGCCATATTTGTTGCATAATAATCTTTGCAGAAATAACAATTGGCGCTAACCAACCAGCTGGGTCAAATAGACGAGCTATGTCTGATAAAACAGTTCGCTTTGTGTATGCGGATTTCCTTTCAATTATTGGAACACTAAAGAAAAACGTATCTTCCTTGGCATTCCATCTTATGCCTAATGTCTTGGCATTATTTGAATCGGGTAGGGTGAGTAAATCGACATCAAGCAAGTGTTCTTCGGGTAGGCTGTTTAATAATTCCTTAGTGTTTGAAGTCCACTTTCTCAGAGGAAATCCAGCAGAGTCAAGAGCTGTGATTAATTGTGTTTGAGCACTTTTAGCTTCTTCAACGGTATGTCCACCAGCTAGAACATCGTCCACATACATATTATTCTTCAAAATTATTGAAGCAATTGGGTGGGTATTTTGAATGTCTTTGGCTAATTCGTGTAAGGTTCGAATAGCTAAATATGGAGCGCAGTTAACTCCAAATGTCACTGTTTGCAGTTCAAAATCTTGAATGGGTTCATTAACGCTTTTACGAAAGAGTATGCGTTGGAAGGGTGTGTGGGTAGGGTTTAACATAATTTGCCTGTACATTTTTGTAATATCGGCATTAAAAACAATTTTATAAAAACGCCATTTCAAGATGAGTAAAACTAAATCTTGTTGTAGGGTAGGACCAGTGTGTAAGGCATCATTTAAGCTGTTACTATTAGATGTTTTGCTAGACGCATTAAAGACAACTCTAATTTTTGTCGTAACACGATCTAGTTTAACAACAGCATGATGTGGTAAATAATATTGGGTATTTGAAGATGTGTTCGGGTTATATTTAATGGGTTTCATATGGCCTAAGTCTATATACTCTTGCAGCACGTTATCATATTCAATCTTAAGGTCGGGTTTCTTCATTAAATTCTTCTCATTTCTTAAAAATTGAGCCATTGCTATGTGGCGTGAATTTCCTAATTCAATTGGAGGGTAACGAAATGGAAGATTAACTTGATAACGGCCACAGGGTAACTTACTAGTAGTTGTTACATAATTCTCCTCGCAAGCTGTATCTTCTTCAGAATTTTTTAATTTGTTGGGTATTACTTCAATTTCCCAGAATTTAGTTAAAACTTTATCAAGCGCAACAGAACTGAAATATGAAACTATGGGTTGGGTTCTATGTGAACTTTGAACGGGTCCGGTCAAAATCCAGCCGAATTCAGTTTCCTGAGCTATTAACGTGTTAAGAAAATCTTTCTTAACACCAGATTTTAAAATTTGGGGGTAAAAATCGCTGCCAATTAGAAAATCTATTGGCCTGCTTTCATAAAACTGTGGATCGGCTAATTGAATATTTTCTAAGTCTTTTATGGGTATGGGTTTTAAGTTTTGGGTGGGTAGATTTTTTGTAAGGGTTTTTACAACAATTGCTTGAATATTCAATTTGAAATTGCTTTGGGTGTTTGACCTTAACAAAACATCACATAGTTTGTTTGACCGCGCTGACACAACTTCATTAAGTCCTGAGATTTCTGCAACAATTGGGGTAGTGGGTAATTGCAATTTCCGTCTAAGTTTATCTGAAATAAACGAGAAATCTGAAGCTGGATCAATTAGCGCTCTAGCTGGGAATTTTTCACCATGAACTTCAACATTTAGAATTGCTGTTCCTAATAATTTAGCTCTGTCATCTAACATGGGTTTGCTTGATTGGGTGTGTGTTGAGAAAGATTGTGCTGCCTTTCGTGATGTTGACGGTTGATTATCATCAACTTGTGTGTTTGGGTTTAAATTGGGTTTGTGTAGTAGGGTATTATGTCTTCCACCGCAATATCTGCAAGTGAATGTGCTACGACAATCTTTGATAATATGTGCGATAGCCAAACAATTGTAACATATTCCATTCTTTTTGACAAAATCTATTCTCTCGTTTACGCCCATAGACGTAAAGTCTGAACATTCTCTGAGGGTGTGATTACTTTTGCATAGTTTGCAAATTGATCCATCGGGTTTATTTTGAGGATTTGGGTTAATTTGCACATTTGTGCGACTTTGAGTATGAGGGTGGATTGGGTTTGAGAATTTATGTTCATTTTGAGATTTGGGTTTTGGGTGGATGTCTTTGTTTGAATGGGTTACATTATAAAAAGTTTTTCCTCTTCTATCATAAAGATTCTTATTCTCTTGGAAATGTTTGGGTTTCGGGTTGTTGTTGTGGAACATACTCTGATCTAAAACATCATTCACTGATGTGAGTTCTTTGTAAGTATTTGTTAAAAACAAATCCAGATCAGTCCACGATGGCATTTCCGCACAGTCAGAAAGTGTTTTTTCAAACTCTCTTCGGACTTCTTTGGGTAACTTCGTTGAGCATAAATATACGAAAATAGGATCCCAATGATCCGTGTCTATTTCTAACGCATTCAAATTCGAAATACAACAATTAATCTTTCTCTGTAGTTTTCTTATTGAAACACTACACATGGTGTTTACGGTGGGTAAATTGAAAAGGGTTTTTAATTGTGCATTGATTTGCATTCTTTTGTTCTCGTATTGAGAAACTAGTTGATTCCATGCAATGAGAAATCCCTCATTAGTTAAGGGTGCGTTGTCTACTATTTCCTTGGCTTCACCGCTAGTTTTTTGTTTTAAATGAAATAGTTTCTCTACTCCACTCAAACGGGTATTATTGCCGTACATGGCTTTAAACAGATCTCTGAAAGAAGCCCAATTTATGAAATCACCACTAAATATTGGCATGTCGCATGGGGGTACATTAAAGGATACTGCATCCTTGGGTTGTGTTACTTGAGTATCGGGTGAAGAGCGACGTGTTTCATTTTCCTTGGTAATTCTCTCAATGGACTCCTCAATTTCTATCATTGACCTTCTATAACCTTTCTTAGCAGCTCTGATATTTCGGGTTATTTGGGCTAGATCTATAATACCAGCTTCTTTTGTGTCACCTACATCCGGAGATTCCCTAATCTGTTTAAATTTTTTGTCAATATCAGACCATAAATTTTCTAGTTCCCTTTTTTTGAAGTTTAGGGCGGGTATAGATTGGGAATACTCCTGTGCTTCATCATAGTCCTCTTCAAAGGACTTCAATTCTTCGATATAATTTTCCAAATCATTGGCCAAAGACTTTAGAGTAGACATAATTGGGTTTTTATTTATTTAAATTTGGGTTGAAAAGGGTTAAAATGGGTTTAAACGGGTTTAAAAAGTGTTTTTGGTTGCTTTGGTAATAAACGGGTTAAAAAATTTTTCCCCGGTAATACAGGGGTTAATAACGGGTAATAAAAGGGTTAATAAGCACTTAAAGATTTTTACTTTAAGATAAAATATAAAAATTGTACCAGCCGACAAAATTTCCAACTGGGTGTTTTACAAGTTATAATTATGTGTACTACACAACGTGTTAGGCACTATTTGTTTCTCAAACGCAATAAATTTAAAAGTTTTCAAAAAACTATTAATAGGCTGGGTGGGTATGCCGTAAATTACTTTTACGTTATGTTTTACTTTATTGCTTTTTAATTCGGAGACAAATGCTCTTGTAAATTGGAAATAAATTTGTTATGTAAGTTGTAAAAATTACAGACTTACCTTGTTTGCTGGGTATAGGGTACAAACCTCCACAAGAGCTTAACTCAATCTCTTGTGTGTTTTTCGTTTTCTTCTTTGTGTCGTCTTCCCGCTATGACGTGTGTTGAGTTAATTGGAGTGTTGTTGTTATTGTCTTTATTGCAGTCGACGTAATTTCTTTATGCTTGTTTATTTTTTTTGTTATTAATCGAGTAATTTGGGTAATAGTTTTTAAATATAAAAGTTTTAATAATTGTCTGTAAGCACTTTTACATTTGATGTTTAGCTATTTTTGTGTGTCACTGTAACTTTTTGTTTGCTTATACTGTATGTAGTATGTAATTTTGTAACTTTGTTTTTCGGTTTCTTTATTTCAAACACTTTTAATATACATATATTTTGTTTGTAATAATTTATTTTATTGATGGAATGTTTTTGTAATGTAGTTATTTATGATATATTTTGTGTTTTATTAATATTTGATTTTTACATATTTTAAGCTTTGTTATATGTGGACTGTATTTTTGTTTGTTTAGTAGGTATTATTTAACAAAAGGTAGGGAGTATAAGTGTATTTTGCACTCAGTTTTGTTTTTTTTTTTTTTGTAATTCACTTCAATGTTTTATACATTTGTTTTTGCTGGTTTTTGTTTTTAAGTTTTAAGCAACTTTTTTATTTATTTAGCTCTAGGTATAATAGGTATTAGACCTTAAGTTTTTATTTAATTTAATTAGTTTTTACAAACTTTTTATTTAGTTTTCAGGGTATAATATGGTAGATATTATTTTTGTATGTATATAATTATTTATTTATTTGGGTAAATATAAGCTTTTATTTTAATTTGTGGACTGTAATTTTTGTAAATATCACTGTTTCGTTCACTTTGACAGGATCGATAGGACCATATTTACACGGGTTAGAGGGTAATGGCTATATTACTTTCCTTACGCGGGAAAGCAAGTAAATAAAAAGAACCTTTTCTTTTCTTAAACGTTATAAATCGTACACTATATATTTATTGACCTTTTGGTAAATCTAATGATTTATGTACATATGTATATTTATAATATGTGTAGATTAAGTTTAATAGGCGATAAGTATAAACTTCAACATACATAGGTAAGGAATTTAATTCTGGGTTTTACTAACTTTAGGGTGTAGGATTTTAAGGATTTATAGTTGTAAGTAAATATATGTAAATAACTTTATTTTTATATGTTTTCCTTTCCGCGCTCTGGAGGGAAGTTTTACACTTAACACTTTCTATGTATACCGAATGATAATTCACATAGGATAATCTCAGTTTTATTGCGATTTCCCGATTCGGATCGAGATACGAACGATTAAAAGTTCCAGATGTTGCTGATTTTATAGGGCAGCACTTGAAGTTGGCTGCAGTTATTTTGGGGTGTTGTTGAAGGTGTCAGAGTTGGACATTTTACATATTTGATCACTTTGGTGAATAGATATATTTGTTCACTGAGGTGAACAGGGACTAAAAGACCCATACAACGCAGAGTTGGAGGGTTAAAATATTTCACAAAAATGTTTTTTGTTGTGTTTAACATAAAAGTGCTGAACACATCTTATAACTGAAATGTGACGTTAACAAGATTTATTATGCCGACTACTAATTGTCAATAAGTACGAAATTAACCTTTAAATACATTTTAAGTTTTGAATGATTTCTGGCGTTTAAGTTGAGTCAGGAACTTCGGGGTTAACTAAGATTTATAGTAGAATTTTATCGCAATTATTTTTGTAGAATATTTCAGACCGCTGTATTGCCGCTGAAGTGTCGTTTTTTGTCTCCTTTTTCGAAAGATACAAAAAGACCCCGGGAGCAAAGAGTTAGAGTATTAAAATGTTCCATAAAAATGTTGCTCGTGGTGTTCGACATAAAAGTGTTGGACAGATTTTATACCTTAAACATAAGGCTTAAAAAATTTCCTATACCGAGTCACTATAACTATGATCAAAAGGAGGGGGAAAGGGGGCTTTAACTCCCCCAAATACGAGTCCACGATATAAACTTTCAAAACGCTAATACACGTACATATATATTTTTTGCTATTCTCTGCCAGAATCAATCGTTAGAACCATGTAATATTTTTGTGTTTTACAGTGTAATCAGTTCAGTTTCGGCTATGTGCCATCTTTGGCTTTCTCTTGATTTGGATAAAGCCCAATAAAGCACTCTTACTACTTGTTTTACTTGAAATAACATCAGCTTTTTCTCTAACTGGTTTGTATTCTTTAGCTTTTTGTTTCAATATTTATTTAAGACAACGAATCCATCATTAAGTTCTTTTTTCGTTTAATACCAATTCGCACACATTTGTCATTTTTCTTTAGCAATTTCTTGTGTCGTTCAAATAAGTTTCAAGCTGACTATTTGTTTAGTAGACTTCTCTGATACGAGCACATAAGTTCAATTTGTTTGCTTGTGTACAAAGTTTACAAAGTTTGTAACTTTTTTCTTCGAACTTTTTCAACGGAAATTATACAAGTTATAAATATTGTGCAATTTCCCTTTTACCATTATGAACATAAATAAATATACAGCTTCAAAGACTGCTGCGGCTGTGTGTTAGTGGAAATGGAGATACAGATAAATTCCATATTTCTTTTGATATTCGAACAAAGTGCAAATAAATGTTGAGAAAAAGCCAAACTTTTTCTTTATGAAATAACAAATAACGCAATGAAGACATTGATGTTTATGATACGTTAGTAAGTGTGAGGAAAAGAATTATTTATTCTTATTGATGTAATTTTTATGTCGAACTATATTGGTAAAATATTTTTGTGTTAGCTTTATATTCATATATTTGTTAGGAAAGAATTAGACATGAGATAATTTCTAAGGAATAAAGAAATGATAATTAGCATACACAGCAGAACGTAATAACATGCTGTTTCTTAAGGATATATATAACAAAACCCTCATAAGTGCTTATGGGCAATCCCACTTATTAGGTGGTAAATTTCAAATCACTTGTCAAAAGACAAATTTTTATATCCATATTGTCCAAATTTATAACATGATGTTTGGCAGATTCACCACATATAAACGTGTGAATTTTATGAGAACTAAAAACAGAAATAAATAAACAATGCCACAAATTAAATATGTAATAATTTAAAAATTTTGAATTTCTTTTAGTATAAGCAGCACCTGCACAAAAATTCTTAAAAACTATAGTTTTTATGAAATAAACTGCTAAACAAATCATCGATAAAAGCTTCAATTCCAATTATGTGCACACGATGATAATATATTTAGCAAAAGGTAAACTTTGATACCCATAATGCCTAAATTTAAAGTCTGATGTTTACCAGATGGACCACTTACAAGCGCGCTAACTTTTGCGATAACTTAAAGAAGAAATAAATAAACAATGACTCAAATCAAATAATATATAAACAAATTGAATTTAAAATGATTAAAAATTTTTGGTGTTTATGGGATAATGTATTGTTGATGGTACGAATGGTAAAGTTTAGTGCACCATTGTACGCGGCTTGAATAAAACCTTTCAAGTGATGTACTTTTTTATGTGTCTTGGGAGAAAATATGCAAAAAATTACAAAATATAAATTTTTTAGACACGGTCCAGCTCACGAACGGCGGTATAGGTAATTATTAATTTTTAAATATCTACAGAACTACAATAGTGAGGCCCTTTAAATTTAATGTAGGTAGCGCTTGGAATAATATGCAATTTCCTGCAAAATATTGGAGGTATAGGAAGGAGTTGACGGACATCCCCATACAAAGCAATTATATCTGAAGAACCACCAAACTGGTGGTATAGGATGAGAGGAGACTTGTACCACTAGGGTATTCATTTAATCGGGTTTTTGCTTTAATCGGTTAATCGGTCGATTAATTAATCAAGGTTTTGGCTTAATCGGTTAATAATCGGTTAATTTCGGTATTAATCGGTTAACCGATTAATAAAGTTTTTCTTAAATTAAGTAATTTCAAGAAGCAATTTTTTTTTTAAATTTGTTTTGGGAAGTCCCATTAAAAAGATTGATCTTTAATATTAGAGAGGGTAAACAAACGCGTTTTTCATCTTCATACAAGGCCAGTCGCTATCCCTTTTTTCGTTTTAGCGATTTTTCTTTCTTTTTTAACGATTTTTTTTTATTTGACGATTTTTTTAGTTTTGTCGATTTTTTCGTTACATGTAGTTCCATTTTTCTTTTTCGATTAGGCGATTTTTCCTTTTAGCGACTATTTTGATTTTGGGAATTTTTTTTCAATTTTGTTTTCTTTTCATTTAAGTGCTTTTTTCGTTTTAGCGCTTTTTTCGTTTTTGATTTTTTTTAAATTTTGGCGATTTTTTTAGTTTTGTCGGTTTTTTTTCGTTATATGTAGTTTCTTTTTTCTTTTTCGATTAGGCGATTTTTCCTTTTAGCGATTATTTTAATTTTGGGAATTTTTTTCAATATTGTTTTTTTTTCATTTAAGTGCTTTTTTCGTTTTAACGCTTTTTTCGTTTTTGATTTTTTTTTAATTTTGGCGATTTTTTAGTTTTGTCGGTTTTTTCGTTACATGTAGTTTCTTTTTCGATTAGGCGATTTTTCCTTTTAGCGATTATTTTAATTTTGGGAACATTTTTTCAATTTTGTTTTCTTTTCATTTAAGTGCTTTTTTCGTTTTAGCGCTTCTTTCGTTTTTGATTTTTTTTAATTTTGGCGATTTTTTTAGTTTTTTCGGTTTTTTTCGTTATATGTAGTTCCTTTTTTCGTTTTCGATTAGGCGATTTTTCCTTTTAGCGATTATTTTAATTTTGGGAATTTTTTCAATATTGTTTTTTTTTTCATTTAAGTGCTTTTTTCGTTTTAGCGCTTTTTTCGTTTTTGCCGATTTTTGTAGTTTTTGCGTTTTTTTCGATTTGGTGCTTTTTTCGTTTTTGCGTTTTTTTCGTTCTTAGAATTTTTTAATGCTGATGAATTTTTAGTTTGGCGGCTTTTTTTCGTTTTAGTGCTATTTTCAGCGATTTCTTCGTTTTGACGATTTTCTTCGTTTGGGCGATTTTTTTAGTATTGGCAATTTTTTAGTTTGGCGTTTTTTTCGTTCTTGCGTCTTAGCGCTTTTTTTGTTGTGGCAATTTCTTTTCCCTTTTGGTGATTTTTCAGTTTTGACTATTTCTCTTAACTTTTGGCGGTTTTTTCGTTTTAGCGTACTTTTTTCGTTTTAAGCGTATTTTTCGTTTAAACAGTTTTATCTTTCGTTTTTAGGATTTTTTCTCATTTCGACGGTTTTTTTCGTCCTGGTGTTTTTTTTTGTTTTAGAAATTTTTTAATTTTGTTATATTTTTTTAGTTTCGAAAGTGTAATGTCTCGCGGCTGTGGCCAGGAGTTTCTGCAAGTGCAACTTTGAGTTTAAGAGCTGCCTAGTTTTTGTTTGGGGACGATGCGAGCGCAGAGAGCTCTCGCTATTGAGCAGGTTGGACTCAGTGACAGTTTCACTGCGTCTCTAGCAAGATAGGAGTGGGAGACCGCAGATGTTGTCAATATCGACATTACAAAGCAGAGCTGATTTCTTATCCAGATCACCAGAAATTTTGTTGCCTGAAATTGGAACCATGTCCACGTATCTATCTATTTGATGCTGATGTTTTAATGGCTCATCATTCTGCTTAGTGATGTGTGGCATTCTAGGAGTAGATTGGAAGCGCTGCATACACCAGTGGGTGCCTTAATTGCCGGTTGCCTATCGTTTATAATTTGGATTTCCCTATTGAATATCCGATAAAAACTTAGCCAGTTAATGCTCTTTTATTAGCAGACATTTCTGCTTGCGGGGTGCTGCATTCGTCTGGGAATCTGCAGAGCATTTTAATCCCTAACTCCGCAACGTAAACATCCTTGCCAACATTCTTTCCGCTTTAGAACCTATCCGTGTACACATATAGGGCTTGGTGAGGCGGAGAAAAGTCCACCATCAAAGAATATCGAAAATCTCTCTCAAAAAAGAGCTTTGGAGAGCAATAACACTGCACAACAAAATCAAAATAATACAATTCGACGGACTGATTCTGATCAAGGGCATCATCTATCTTTCTTTACGTGTATTGGCGGAATAATTTTAGAGCAGCGTTGCCCAAGCCCTATGCGCTTGGTGCTCATTTTTTATTTTTTTTTTGTAAAAGCACTTAGCTATAGGCTGTGTGTTTTAATACACACACAGCACTCAGCACTAGCAGTACGAAATACACAAACAACTTAGTCTTATTAGTTTTTTATCGTTCTTCACTGTATACACGCAAGTGCAAAGCAACAACAAATAAATATATGAAATATTATTTTCTTTGTATGTATTGGTTTTTACAACAAAAAATACTGAATAAAAATTAGTTTTTCTTTAAATGTATTGGTGTTTGCTCTTCCATAAGAAACTTATGGGCACCCTTCTTTTAGAGGGAGTGAAATTTCCCTCCCGTTTTGTACATGGTTATAGTGACTCGGCATAGGAAATCTTATAAGCCTTACGTTTAAGGTACGTAAAATATCACGAGTAACATTTTAACGCTCTAGCACTTCGCTGTATGGGTCTTTTTGTTCCTTTCTTAAAGAAGAGGCAACAAAAATCCTTTTCAGCGATGATATAGTGAGCTAAAATGTCCTACAAAAATCTTCCTCGTTGTGTTCTACATAAAAGTACTGAACACATCTTACACCTTAAACGCAATGCTTACAAGATGGCATTTTATAATGCTCAATAGATAGAATTTTTTAAAGTTTGTCGCCTGACTTTCACATTGTAAGCGTTAATACTCCAAAATCATTTAAACAACTATATTTAGAGGCAAGTTAACACTTTGCAAATTCAAAGAAATTGAAGTTGTTGGTGTGTGTATTTGATTTGATGCTGAAAATGCTTAGAAAAACGCACATTTTTTGTTTGTTGCCGGCAGTTTGCGCTTAAATGTCCATTGATGATAATGATTGTAATGTTTACAGTGAGTGGATGTACGCTTTTGTGTAATTTGTTGTTTGCTTTTGAAATTAAAAATGTGATGAAGATGATGATTACGATGACTTGACTATTATGTGCATACATATATTTTGATCATGTAGAAAACTTAACGGCGGAAATTTTGTTACACATGATTTATAACAGCTAAATTGCAATAATGAACCATAACAATTGGAAATGATTTTTGTTTGCTGTGTGTGATTCATGTTCAGATTGCGAATAAATTAAATTATTTTTGCAAATTGTTTTAATAATTATAAATGATGTTTCTATTTTATGTAAATGATTTAAATATTCTAATGAGTTTCTTTGTATCGCTTTGTTTTCTTAATGATCTCAATTATTTTCTTTATGACAATTAATACAATTGTTGATTCAATCATTGATTTTTGTTAGGTCAGCACTAAGATTTATTGCTTGTCAAAATGACAAATTTTTTTTGTGTTATATACATATTCGTTATTAATATGTTGACTTAAATAATAATGATTAATTGCACTGTAAAACCGCAAAAAAAAAAAAACATTGCTCTGACTACTGATTGTCGCAGAGGGCACCAAAACAATATATACTTGTATCGGCGTTACGAAAGTTTACATCTGGGAATGATTTTAGGGGTAGCTAAAGCTCTACACCTTTTGGACATAATTATGGTGAGTCAGCGTAGGAAATTTTTTAAATCTTACTTTTAAGGTATAAGATGTGTTCAGCACTTTCATGTAAAATACCACGAAAAATAGTTTCTTAGAATATTCTAGCCCTTTTAATCTTCGTTTTATGGGTCTTCTTATGCTTTTCTTAAAGCAGGGACGAAAAACTTGCCTTTAGTGGCGATATAGCGGACTGAAATGTTCTACAAAAATATTTGCATTAAAATTCTAATATAGTTCTTCAAGGACACCCAAGCTCTAGACTTAACTTGAACGGCAGAAATCATATAAAACTTAAAATGTGTTTAAGCGTTAATTTCGTATATATTGACAATTAGTATTAAATACATTCAGCATTTTTATATAAAACATCACGAGGAACATTTTATCCCATTAAGTCTTCGTTGTATGGGTTCTGTTTGGCCCTTTATTAAAAAAAGAACAAAAATCTCTATTGCTACGGTGCTGTGTACAGAGCTAAATTGTTCTACAAAAATATTTGCCATAAAATGATACTGCACTGAAAGAAATCCCCTTCATAAATCCAATGAAACAATTTCGTTGGATTTTTTCTCCCAAATCTAATGAAAGAATTGTGAAATTCTAATGAAATTGCACGAATATTGTGAAAGAATTTCATTGGAATTGCTTCACTAACTTTCATAGTTTCGTTAGAAAATTTCATTGGACTTATGACAGCAACATTTTGCCGTTTTATGGAGAACCCTTTTAAGTGTGGACAAAATATTTTAATTGATACTTAAAATTTTTTAAATATATGCTATAAAAAATTAAAAAAAAAATTAAAAATTTTATGTTCGAGAATGTCATAATTTCAATGAAATGTATTTCATTGATTTGATGAAAAGTTTCATTGGATTTATGAAATAATTAAATCACATACATATTTTTTTAAACACACATTTATTTATTTCAACAGTCCTAAAGCTTAGGTGACTTTGAGGACTTATACACTGAAAGAATTTTATTCATAAATTCTGTGAATTTAGACATTAATCCAATGAAAAATTTCATTAAAACTCAACCAACGTCACGCTTCGTTAGATTAATGAAACCAGTTTCGTTAAAATTACTTTAATTAAAGATATGCAATAATTTCATTGCTCCAATATAATAATTTCACTAAGCTAAGTTTTTTTGCGCTTTAGCGATTTTTTACATTTTGGTGCTTTTTTTCCTTTAAGCGCTCTTTTCATTTTAGCTATTTTTCGTTTTGAAATTTTTTTACTTTTGGCATTTTTTAGTTTTAGCGTTTTTTTAAATTTCAAGAGTTTGCCTTTCGGCGAGAGTAAGGTGGTGGCTCTAGATATTTCTAAGGCATTCGATAGAGTGTGGCATGACGCACTTATGTCGAAACTTGCTGCTTTTGGCGTCGGCGATGACTTCTCTCGATTTATATCGAGCTTTCTCAGGGATCGCACTATACGAGTTGTTATAGATGGGGTCTCTTCAAACAAGTTCAAGATTAGTTCAGGGGTACCGCAAGGCTCCGTTCTTTCTCCTACCCTATTTCTTATTTTTCTTAATGACCTCCTCTGTCATACTTCCAATCCTATCTACTCTTTTGCAGATGATTGCAGCATTTTCCATTCATATTCATTCAGTAACAGACCAAGCCTGTCGGAGATTGGGGCAATGATGCAAAACATGAATGATACGCTTAATAACGATCTTACAACAATCTATGAGTGGGATCGTGCGAATAGGGTCGACTTTAATGCTCGTAAGACCGAATGCTGTATGCTCACGCACAGGCGCATGCCCGAACTTGCTGCTCCATCTGTAATCATGAGTGGTGTAGATATTGTGGTATCAAATGCTCTTGATGTTCTTGGCATGAAGATACAGTGTAACGTTCGATGGAATGATCACATTTTTCAGGTCTCAAAAGAAGCATTCAAGTGCCTCGGTTTCTTAAGACGGTGTAAAAGATTCTTCAATCCATCTGATCTCCTCAACATCTATTCCACCTATATCCGTCCATAAATGGAATACAACTCTCATGTATGGGCCGGTGCTTCAAAGTCTATTTTGAAGTTACTCGACCGCGTACAAGAGAGGGCGAAGAAGCTCATCGGCGACAGTAGGGTAGCCAACTCTATTGACTCGCTTGAACATCGACGCAATGTGGGGTGCATTTTGTTGTTTTATCGTTACTACAATGGAATGTGCTCTGATCAAATCAGGGAACGCTCTTTTCTGTGAACAACACGTTCTTCACTAAGAGCACATCCCTTTGTGGTCGATATACCAATGAATCGCACTACGCATTACAGGGACAATTCGTTCTTTAGCCGCACAGTTCGTATGTAGAATAAACTACCTGCAGAGGTCTTTCCTGTCACTTTCAGTATGGGAACGTTCAAATCGAATCGCCCACAGACACTACTCCCTCTATACTCTTTCACACAACCAATTTTCCTAGTTCCGGCACAATGCATTGCATAAATAGGGGTCATCCCCTGACTGCTGGTCAAAAAAAAAAAAAAACAAAAAAAACTAGTTCTGATATTTTTTGATGGGAGGTTATGAACTTTATTAGCGCATGTGGGTATCAAAACTTCCAACAAAAAAAATTTTTGTAGAACAAAATCAATGTTGCTACGTGTTATCTATAACGCAGAATTGCTGACTAATTTTGATAATTATTTTCAGCAAATCGATCATTTAAGTCATTTTTCTGCAATTAATTTATTAAATATATTACTTTATATAAAATAGCAAATCATGTACGAATTTGTTGAAACAAAAGATATCATGTTTTACAAATCATTGCCATGTTTAACAAATCTATCAAAACCTTTTTTTGTCCAAGAAAAAAGAAACGGAAAAAAAACAAAGTAGCCGAGAGTAAAACAAGTGAAGGTCATACATAATTGTGATCTATTTAAGTTAAATATGAACCTATAAACAATATAATACAGTTATCTATATACACTTTCACTTTTATTTGTCTTTTTTTTTAATAGAAATTTTTTTCAAATTATCATTTGATGAAAATGTTAAATTGTAACATTTACTTCAAGTCTTTACTGATCGATTTGAAGTTAATAATTTGGAAACGGTATAATAAATTTAAAATAATATCTGAACTAATTTCAATTTATTTATTGGCTTTCGTCACCGTTTTATTCATTTTTATATGTATGTGGCATGTATCTAGGCATGAAATTATGATTATAAGCTTTCGTCTTATCATATTCAAAAATAATAATACCACCACGCGTGCTTAATTTAGACTACTTTGACCTTAAAACTCATGACAACGCAGCCTGCATGCATTTCTACAATTTCCATATGAATCTTTTAAAAGCTTAGACATTTTTTTATCTATATTAGCCTTCCTAAAGCAAGCCATACACGTTACAACCGTTGGTATAACTTGAGTAGGTTGTACACGAAATCGCAATGTTTGTGGGCTCGTTGTGTTAGGTTGTGTCTTTGTTGTACGGAAGATCAAAAAGTTTTGATTTTGTCCATGTTGTACAACACTGTCGCAGCGTTTGTGTGCCTGTCGCATACTATTTTATGTAGTATACGTGTTTATTCTTGTTGTGACCACCTTGCAGTAAACATTGAATGTGAGTATTATTTGCGGACAACATAAAATGAGAGATCTGTATTGGCTCACAAGTTGATTGCAAAATGAAATTGTGCATAGATCGCACACTAAATTGTATCGTTTGTGCGACAAACATACAACTTGATTACTAGCTGAGTTGTACCAACGGTCGCAAAGAGTGTGGCTTACATAAGAGTAATCTAAAATAATTATACCACGCAAAATGTATTTAATAAATATTAAAAACAATGCCTGATTTTCTCATTCCCCTAATGAGTCATATACTCGTATGTATGTACATATGAAAAAAATCATTAGTTTTTCTCTTTTATATGATTTTCTTGCATTTATTGAAGTATGAGAAAATTATAGCTTGCATAAGATTTTTGTGTGATTGCAATGCGCAGGTGCAACATGCGTAATTTCCTTTGTTGTGCTGAAATGATTGTGCATCCACACGAATTTAACGTATGAATAGTATGTGCCTCTATGACTGAGCTTTATATAAAATGATTTCAAAATGTGAACATTTTTAAGTTGAAGCAAAAAATAAACGCATCATTTAATATAAAAACAAATAATAAGAAAGTAGTCAAAAGTATAAAATGCTTTATTAGGGTGATTTTTTTGCAAATATTTTTTGCAGTCTCCACCTGAAAATCTATTGGACGTATCAGTTAGAAAAGTACCCTGAAAGTTACCGGCTTCAAGATTAGTGCCCCTACTGCAGTTCTCAACTCAACTCAGTTTGGTCGTCTGAGAATCGAACCAGCTTCCATGCGATCACATTTTTTTCTGTATTTTGAAACACAACAGTTTTAGTTGAAGTTTAGTTGAAGTTACAAACCTAAATATCAAGTTTGAGAGAAAAACAGACAAATTATTGTGAAATTTTAAGGAAATAAAATACTCTCACACGACCAAACTGAGTTGGGTTGAGAACGACAACAGGGGGGTAGTTTTAAGTACTTTCCCAAACCGTGGAAAGATTGGCCATACAAAATACACGTAAAATAATGTATTTTTCTTAAAAGTTCTATAACTCAGCCGCATTTCCTACCGCTACTATATTGCACTTGGTCTCGTATTACTTGGAATAAAACAAACTTCAAAAGTGTTCATAGCGACGAAGGTGTTACTTGTACTGGTGAATTGGTCACTGAAGTTGATTCTTAGCTAAAATTCTTATTTTTAGAGTTCCGTACACCAAAAGTGTAAAGGAACCCTATTGTTTTCGCTACCCTGTCCGTCTGTCTGTCTGTCTATCGGTCTGTCTGTTACGGACCTGAAATTTTCACAGAATATGTAAAACTCTTGCCGCTGCAACAACAAATATATGACTGTTAAAAACTAAAGGGTGTTCTAAAGCGCGCATCGAAACATATTATATAATAATGTAATATACAGACACTTAATATAGACACTTTAAATTCTCAGAGTTAGTGTTAATTTGTGTAGTCTGTAGAATAGACTACAACAATTAACACCGATATTCAAAACAATAAAAATTTAAAGGTGCTCTTATCAGTTAATACAATTTTGATTTTGTAAATTAGACAGTTTGCTGTATCTTTTTTTTTTGCCAGCATTTAGGGGATGACCCCTATTTATGCAATGCATTGTGCCGGAACTAGGAAAATTGGTTGTGTGAATGAGGATAGAGGGAGTAGTGTCTGTGGGCGATTCGATTTGAACTTTCCCATACTGAAAGTGACAGGAAAGACCTCTGCAGGTAGTTTATTCTACATACGAACTGTGCGGCTAAAGAACGAATTGTCCCTGTAATGCGTAGTGCGATTCATTGGTATATCGACCACAAAGGGATGTGCTCTTAGTGAAGAACGTCTTGTTCACAGAAAAGAGCGAGTTTCGGGAACAAGTTCCCTGATTTCATCAGAGCACATTCCATTGTAGTAACGATAAAACAAGAAAATGCACCACACATTTCGTCGATGTTCCAGCGAGTCAATAGAGTTGGCTACCCTACTGTCGCCGATGAGCTTCTTCGCCCTCTCTTGTACGCGGTCGAATAACTTCAAAATAGACTTTCAAGCACCGGCCCATACATGAGAGTTGTATTCCATTTTCGGACGGATATAGGTGGAATAGATGTTGAGGAGATCAGATGGATTGAAGAATCTTTTACACCGTCTTAAGAAACCGACGCACTTGAATGCTTCTTTTGAGACCTGAAAAATGTGATCATTACATCGAACGTCACACTGTATCTTCATGCCAAGAACATCAAGAACATCTGATTCCACAATATCTTCACCACTCATGATTACAGATGGAGCAGCAAGTTCGGTCATGCGCCTGTGCGTGAGCATACAGCATTCGGTCTTACGAGCATTAAAGTCGACCCTATTCGCACCATCCCACTCAGAGATTGTTGTAAGATCGTTATTAAGCGTATGATTCATGTTTTGCATCATTGCCCCAATCTCCGACAGGCTTGGTCTGTTACTGAATGAATATGAATGGAAAATGCTGCAATCATCTGCAAAAGAGTAGATAGGATTGGAAGTATGACAGAGGAGGTCATTAAGAAAAATAAGAAATAGGGTAGGAGAAAGAACGGAGCCTTGCGGTACCCCTGAACTAATCTTGAACTCGTTTGAAGAGACCCCATCTATAACAACTCGTATAGTGCGATCCCTGAGAAAGCTCGATATAAATCGAGAGAAGTTATCACCGGCATCAAAAGTCAGTGTTGCCAACTCAGTGTTTTTCGCACCGTTTTTAGTGCTTTTTCAACTTTTCGACCCGAAAAATGTTAGAGTTAGTGCTCGGTGCTTTTTTAATCTAATTTTTGGTGCTTTTATTTTTTGACGGTGGCACTAAACCCAAAATTCAAAAATTAATTTCTTTATCGAAAAAATGTTTTTCAAGTTTAAAATTCTTTGCTAATGCAGCTACTTCCTGAACACGTTTTTTGCAGTCTTGCAGAAGAATGGTAAAAAATTGATTCGAGCAATCAGTGGTGCTTAATCTTTTGTCTTTTTTGTCGAATCCCATGGAAACATTTTTGTACATATTTCGTTTTCTTGGTACTTCAGATTTCAAAAACTTTCCGGTTTCATATTCTATTCTTACGTGCGCATTACGTGGCGTAAGAACTAGTCCGATACTTTTTATAGCCGTCTAAACTTGGTTATCTCGGGCATTTTTTGAGAAATGTTCGTCATATTCAAGATTGAATAACCTTAGAGCACGTCATAATATATTAATAAATTTTTTCTCATTCGAAAGGTTTCAGTCTCCTCCTAATAAATATTGATTAAAAATGACATAGCTTCCCACTAGAAAGTCCTCTAAAATGCCAAAGTATCCTGAGAAAGGTATTTGTAATTTTCTTTATTTTTTTAACCGACATCAAAAAAGAAGGAGGTTATGAATTCGTGTGTATTTTTTTATGTTCGTGATGGCATAACTCCGACATTTCCTGACAGATTTTCAAAGTTCTGTTTGGCTCCACAATTTTTTTTCTTCAAAAATCTGTGAGGAAATTCGCTCCCCGCAATCAAAACTCTGCCATTTGTAAACCGATTTTTTTTAAAGGGTTTGCCTGCAGTTTTGTTAGATAATTTTTTCCAAAAATTTGCTCCAACAAGCCACATATGAAAGACTTATAAGTCTATCATATGTGAACCGATTTTAAAAATTCTTTTTTCGAAAATCTGTAGGGCACTATCTCCTCCCCCGGAAATATTGATTATCTCATAATCCTTCATTTATAAACCAATTTTCAAAAAGCCTTTTTTTCTTGTTTCAAATAATTTGCTTGACGTGAAAATCGGGCGGACAAAGTGGTAGCCCGATATATTAATTATCACATAACTGCGACATTTCCTGACAGATTTTCAAAATATTTTCTTTGAAAGGACATGAAAGGCTGGGTACTATGAAAAGCATACAATTTGATCTAACACAAAATCGCGTTAGTTTTGTAATTTGGTATATAAGATCTTTGCATTGAAGTCGGGGGGTTTTTTTTTTGACATATGTATGAAATTATAGTTATTACAGAGCTAACTACAACTGACAGGTATTTCTTGTACAGTCTTTAAGTAGGAATAAAAACAGACTCAAAAGTTACAGTTTTTTGTTTATGATAACCCGCCCATTTCTATGAAAACCCTGTAACAATAACTATGATGATTAATGACTATTAATATCGGATATGATATATTAAACTCTAAAAAATAGAAAACTACAAAAAAGTCTGAAAATTTTTTGCTTTTAGTGGATTTAATTTTTCTAAATCGGCTCGATTTACATAACAGGCAGATATATAACAACTTTTTAAATAAAACTAAAAAAATAAAATTCAGTGCTTTTTTTCAAGAATTACGCGCTTTTTTAATTGTTTCAGTGCTTTTGGAAATCTAAAAGTTGACAACGCTGCTATGAACGCAGTATTGGGAAATTAAAGTCATATTTTTGTGTATACAGCACTGTGGTGACATAAAACTTTTGCAAGAGTTATAATTTTGTATTTGCAGTGTTGTAGTGGTAGGTACATATTTTTTGCATAAAGTCGCAACTTCTGCCTGGGAAGTTTATTGAAGAGAATTAGAATTTGATTAAGAATATTGTTAGAAAAAAAATTTATAATCTTAATAATCGTAACATGTAAGATCGCCAGTAACATATAAAAATGTACATTAAATATTTTTCTGTAAATACAACTTTATTATTAGTCTCTCATAATTAAACTTATACATTCAACACTTATTCCAACTGTAATGTGAGTTAATTACTAATGTATTGAGTTCATTAATACCAAAGAAAATTAGAGATTTTTTTTTCAAAACAGAAAAAGGGGAAAAAATCTCACATTAAATTAAATAAGTGTGAGAAAAGCTGTGAGAAAAAATGTATTTAAACAGCCCTGACAATGAATTTAATTTTTTTACTATTCAAAATTTCTTTAAAAAATTTCACAACAAAAAAATAATCATAAATTGTAGTACTACGAATATAGAAAAAGTATTATGGAAATGATAAGAAGAAAAATTTCACTTTTTGTTTAGATGCTGATGAAAGGCAGCAATTGTTGTTAAAATAAAAATGTTGCATTCATACAAAAGAAATAGAAAGAAAAACTTCCCAGTTTGAAAAATAAATGTATAATTTTTGTGGAAATGTTAAGGAATGTTAAGAAAAGTCACTATTTTGAAGTTTAAAACTGAAATGATTAGAGTGAGTGGCAAAAGAAAAAGTATAACAACAACATTTTAATGCATAAATTTGATTAACACCAAACGGTTTAATAGTATGTACACATGGAAGCATGCGAGGATAATTATCAGAAATAAAATATAAAAAAAAACTATCAAAATAGCAGCAGTAGAAATTGATTACATACACAGAAAAAAAATTGTAAATACAATTAATTTTTTTGTTATATTAATTAAATAATTAATTGATTTTGAACCTAAAATGATTTTTGTAAATACAATTACGAAATTTAAGGTTAAAGGAAAATCAGAAAAATTGTTTTAAACAATTTTTTTTGTTAATTTCAAATTTATTTCAATTTAGATTATTGTTATATCAAAAATGTGAATAGTTGATTTTCCGAACAATTTTTAACTATCATAATTGTTGTATTAACAATATTTTTTTTATACAATTACAAACCTCGAAGCGACTTTTTGCTTGTCTGCGAAAAACACTAAATGTCTTTGGGCGGAATCGAACCGGCGGCCTGTGGACTAATAGACTAACGTTCTTACCTCTCAGCTATAGAGCATTTCGTTATTAAATACGTAAATAATGAATACAGACAAAACATGATCTGCTTTGTTTCATCTACATGTATTCATTGTGTGTATTCATTTGTTATATCAACAATGGTGATTGTTAATGTTTTTCACAATACATAATTTTTGTTATGTTGGTTAGTTCATTTTTAATTTTTTTTCACAATACATAACAATAAATTTGGTTAGTTCAGCTTGTTGCAAAAAAAATTTTGCGTTTGTCGTATCAACAACTCAATTTGTTATATTAACAAAATATATGTTTGAATTTAAATTACATTTTAACAATTGAAATTGTTAGTTGCAGTTTGATGGTGTTTTTTCTGTGTATCCTAGTAATCCCATCAAGTAGTAAAATTTTTTAATTTTTCGAACTTTCATTACACCCCTCGTACCAAAGAAAACTTTGTCCGTTAACATGCATCAGAAGCAGTAAAATTGTGGGAGTTGTCTCGATGTACACATGTAAATTATAGCTGCCATTTGCTACTGCCGATTGTCAGTTAATTATTTCTCTGTAACCGCCAAACAAAAACCAAAAGGCAAAAAAGAAAAGTAGACAAAAAAAAGGTTAAAAAGTCAAAAAGATGCATAAAAGAAATATTTAATCATGAAAATTAATATAATGATTTTATTACTTTGCCTACAACTTTTTATTGTTTTAATATTTGGTGTGACTTGAACAAAGTCATTGTTAACATTAAAAATGTAATTCAAGTTTTTTTTTGTTGTTTCCAAGATTGGCGGTCGTGCTTAAAATGTAGCGTTAAGGTCCACAATGTTAGGCGAGTTATAACACTAATACTGCAAGCATGACTAACGCATTTATGACATGTGTTTTTAGTTTGTTCAAATAATCTATAATTTTAGTCAGTTTAATCTCTGTCATTGGCTATAAATCATGTTGTTTTTTTTGCAGAAAAAATTAAATTTTTTATTACAAACCTTAATGCTTTTTTTTAATTGTAGTAGTTCTAAGAAACTTGAGCTGCTTCCTTGAGAATTAGTGTGGGGGACTTTTTGCAACACCTTATACTTAAAAGTAATCTTTTGTATAAAAAAGAGGAACAAAGTGCTACTGAAGTTCATATAAAATGAAAATAAATTATTAAATTTCACTGTGCTAGAATTTAAGAAAACAAATTTAGCCACATTTTCGAAAAATGTCCTCAAAAAACAGATTTCAATACATAATCAGTAATGGAACAAAAAATTGCTTTCCTATAAAATAACACTGCGGAACTAAATCTTCGTTTTGAAAATTTACATCGGGTATCCTTTTTAGAATGAGCTAATTTTGCCCCCTTTTGCACATACTAAAAGTCACTCGGCCTAGGAAATATTATAAGTCTTATGTTTAAGGTATAATATAAGCTCAGCAGTTTTATATAAAACACCTCTAAGAAAATTTTTGTAAAAGATTTCAACCCTCTAAATCTTCATTGTAATGACCTTTTTATCATCTTATTAAAAAAATTCAGTAAAGTGCAACGTTGGCTCGCACAGGAAGGGTTACGCATGAATACAAATCTATTCCTTTTCGTTTTTGCCCTATTTCATTTTGAAAATTTTTTTTCGTTTTGCTTTTTCGTTAAAATTTTAGTTCTTTCATTTTTAAAGTTATTTTTTGTGTTGATTTAGCAAATTTTTTTGGTTTTGGCGCTTTTCTCATTTGTGTGCTTTTTTCGCTTTTTTGGCGAATTTTCGTTTTTTTGCGATTTCTTTTTGTTTTTTGCCGATTTTTTTATTTTTTTTTAGCAATTTTTTTGTTTTGGCGCTTTTATTATGTTTTAACGTTTTTTTCCATCTTTTGACGATATTTTTAGTATTAGCGATCTATTTTTGTTATGGAGCTTTTTTTCAGTTTTGGTGTTTTTCTTCCGTTTGGGAATTTTCTTTCCAGTTTTTGGTGATTTTTTAGTTTTAGCGATTTTTTTAGGGTTTTTGCACTTTTTTTCATTTTGGGCGATTTTTTTTTTGGTTTTGACAATTGTTTCTAGTTTTTAGGGTTCCGTACACCAAAAGTGCAAAGGAGCCCTATTGTCCGTCCGTCCGTCTGTCTGTCGGTCACAGGCTGTTTTCTCGGGAAGCGTAAGAGCTACAGACCTGAAGTTTTCACAGAATATGTAAAACTTTGACCGATACAACAGCAAATATATGTCAGTTAAAAATAAAGGGTGTTCTAAAGCGAGCAACGAAAAATGTTGAAATACTAATATAATATACAGACACTTATATATAGACACTTTAAATGTTCAAAGTTAGTGTTAATTGGTGTAGTCTGTAGAATTAACACAGATATTTATATCAATAAAAATTAAAGGGTGTTCTATCAGTTAATGAAATTTTGTCTGTGTAATTTAGAAACCGTAAGAGGTAAAATCTTAAAATTTAAAAAAAAACGCTAAATCTAAAAAATTCCAAAATTAAAAAAAATTTCAAAACGAAAAATCGCTAAAATGAACAAGCGCTTAAAGAAAAAAAGCACTAAAATTAATAAAATCGCAAAAAACGCAAAAAATCACCAAAACTAAAGAGATCGCCAAAAAACTAAAAAACGCAAAAAACGAAAAAGTCGTCAAAATGAAAAAAGCACTAAAACCTAAAAAAATCTCTAAAACTAAAAATATCGTCAAAAAACGAAAAAAATTGCCAAAAAATAGAAAAAAATTACCAAAAACGAAAAAAGCGCTAAAACAAAAAAAAAAATGCCAAAACTAAAAAAACTGCCAAAAAATTGCCAAAACGAAAAAGATGTTAAAAAAAATCGTTAAAACTAAAAAAATCACCAAAATCGAAAAAAGCGCCAAAATTGAAATAAATTGCTAAAACTAAATATATCGACAAAAAGCGAAAAAACATAAAAATACGCCAAAACGAAAAAATCACCAAAACTAAAATAATCATCAAAAACAAAAAAAAAAGAATTTTAAAAAACGAAAAATCGATAAAAAGCAAAAAGGCACCAAAACCAAAAAAAAAAAAAAACAATTCGCTAAATCAACAAAAAAATAAAAAAAGTAATAAAATTAAAATTAAACGAAAAAGCAAAATGAAAAAATTGCCAAAATGAAAAAGGGGGACAAACGAAAAGGGATATATGTGTATTCGTACGGAACCCTTCGTGTGCAAGCTAAAGTCGCACTTTAGTTAATTTTTCTCTCTTTTTTCGATTTTAGTTTTAGCGATTTTTTTAAGTTTTGATGACTGTTATCGGTTTTTCGCGTTTTTTTCTTTTGGCGATCTTTTTAGTTTTGGTAATTTTTTGAGTTTTATCGACTTTTTTTTAATTTTGGTGCTTTTTTCCTTTAAGCGCTTTTTCTTTTTCGTGATTTTTCGCTTTGAAATTTTTTTATTTTTGGAATCTTTTACTGCTTTGTAAAATTTCAAGAGTTTACCTCTTACGGTTTCCAAGATACATTGATAATGAATAAGTTCTCCCTTGATGGAAAAACTTTATTTAGGTTTTGACACTACAAATATAATTTTCTAAGGTTAATGATTTTGTAATTATTTATTTGCTCATTTACACACTCATCTGTCGCACAACAAAAAAAATTTAAATAATATGTGCAAAAAATCATTCTATGTCGCATGATTGCCAGTGGGCGTCTTTAAACTGACATTAAACACTTTATTTTTAATATTTTAATATAATCATTTATTTATAATGTCATTATATAAACAGTTTCTT
This sequence comes from Panzeria rudis, assembly GCA_956483635.1. Taxonomy (NCBI): domain Eukaryota; kingdom Metazoa; phylum Arthropoda; class Insecta; order Diptera; family Tachinidae; genus Panzeria; species Panzeria rudis. Next base: position 59,180,067 of record OY101448.1, on the reverse strand, counting down.
CTTAACGATTTTTTTTGTTCGTCTACCTGCATTAATATTTTATTATATAATTTTTTTAGCTTAAATAGTTTCTATATTTTCTTTAGGTTAACTTTGGTTATAGCGGTATTACTATTATTATTAAATTAGTTTTAAATTGTAACTGGTTTTCTTACGGTTCTTTAACAGTTTTTCTTCTTGCTGTAATACAATCATTTTATATAGACTTTTTTTAGTTTAACTATTATTTGTGCTATGCATTCTTGATTTTAGTTTAAGCATTTGGATTATTTAAGCGACTACTGAGTAATTTTTTCTACTTTTTTTTTAAGTAAATTAAATATTTTAATGCAAAACTTAAGAATTGGGTATGGAGTGATTACGCTGTACTAAAGGAATAAAGCTGAAATAATTTTTGAATATTTAAGTTACACTGCACAAAAAAAATTAAGTTGATGTTAATTTTTCCCTTGTTTTTTTCACACTTCAGGGGCATGTCTACCACCAAATTTCAAAAATCGGCCTCTAAAAACCCGAGAAATTTAAAAATTCACTTTATTTTTTTAGCATAGCTCGTAGTTATAGTTAGCCGGCATAGGAAATCTCGTCAGCTTTTCGTTTGAGGTATGAGATATGTTCAGCACTTTTGTGTAAAGCTCCACAAAAATATTTTTGTGCAACATTTGAATCCTCTAGCTCGTCGTTAAATAGGTGTTTTGGTCCCTTGCTTTAAAACGGAGCAAAAAACTACAATCAGCGGTGATATAGCGTGCTGAAAAGATCTACATATATATTCGACATAAGATTCTACTGTACATTTTCTTATACACACAAACTACAGACTTAACTTGAACGCCAGAATTTATTTAAGGCTTAAAAGGTGTTTCATAGTTAGTTTTGTACTTATTCACAAATAGTACTGGACATAGGAAATATTGTATGCCTTACGGTTAATGTATAAGGTGTGTTCAGCTTTCTTATGTAAAATATTACAATGAACATTTTTGTAGAACATTTTAAACTTCCAACTCTCCGTTACAAGGGTCTTTTTGATTATTTCCTAAAAAAGGGAAAAAAACTGCCCTTCAGCGGCAATAAAGAGAGAGCTGATATGTTGTGCTCAGATATTTGCCATAAGATTCTACTTTAATTTTTAAAAGGCAACCAAGCTCAAGAATCAACTTGAACGCCAGAACTGATTCGAAACTTAAAATGTGTTTGAAGGTTAATGTTGCACTTATTCATAATTAGTACTCGGCAGTGGAAATCTTGTCAGCCGTACGCTTAAGGTTTAATATGTGTTTAGTAATTTTATATAAAATACCACGAGGAAAATTTTTTTTAGAACATTTCAGTCTGCTATAATGCCGCTAAAGGGGAGGTTTTTGCACCTTTTTAAAAAAGGAACACAAATGTTCGTACAACGAAGATTTAGAGGGTTGAAATGTTCTACAAATATGCTTCTCACAAGAATTCACAAGAATTTGAATTAATTGAAGTTAAGTTTATATTAGACGACTTTCAATTAAGATTTATTTCAATGGTTGGTAAAGTGCGACTTTGACTCGCACACGAAGGGTTCCGTGCGAATGCCATATGCATACTAGGGTATTCATCTTGTCTTTTTGGCGTTTTTGTGACTTTTTCGGTTTTTGGCGATTTGTTTTAGTTTTGGCTTTTTTTTCGTTTTTGGCGATTTTTTGCTATTTTTTAAGTTTTGGCGATCTTTTTATGTTTTGGCGATCTTTTGTAGTTTCGGCGCTTTTTTCCTTTTTACGGTGTTTGGCGATTTTTTAGGTTAGGCTTTTTTCGTCTTTTTATTATTTAGCAATTTTTTTTGTGGTTTTTTTTTGGCAATTTTTTTTAGTTATATCGATTATTGTTAGTTATGGCAGTTTTTATTCGTTTCGCCGATTTTTTCGGTTTTTGACGTTTGTTTTTTATTTTAAGACTTTTTTTCTTTAAATTTGATGCTTTTTTCCGTTTTGGTGATTTCTTTTAGTTTTGACGTTTTTTTTATTTTGACGATTTTTTCATCTTTTTGGTGTTTTTTTTTGTTTTTTGGCGGTTTTTTCGGTTTTGAGGTTTCTTAATTTTGGCGACTTTTTTCGTTTTTGCGATTTCTTTTGTTTTTTGGTTTTGGTGATCTTTTTCGTTTTTATGCAGATTTTTTTTTTGTTTTTTGACAATATTTTTGTTTGATAAGGTACAGGCAACTAACTTTCAAAATGACACACCCTGATAGAATACGCTTTAATTTTTAGTTAGTTTATTATTTTCGCATTCGCTACTGTTGCCTTTGAAATGCTGCACTTGCTGTGAACATTTCAAGAGTTTGCCTCATACGGTTTCCGAGATGGAGCTAATTGCTAAGTTAACATTAACTGATAGAATACCCTTTAATTTTTATTTTGTTTAAATTTAAGTGTTATTTGGTGTAGTCTGCGTAATAATGCACTAACCTTGAAAGTTTCAAGTGTCTATAAATAATTGTTTGTATATTATATTAGGATTTCAACATATTTCGTTGCTTGCTTTAAAGCACTCTTTAATTTTTAGCTGTCATATATTTGTTGTTGTAGCGGCCATTGTTATACATATTCTGTGAAATTTTCAGGTCCGTACCTTTTACGGCTCTCGAGAAAACAGCCGGTTGCACTCAAACAGAGAGACGGACAAACGGAAGGACGGACAGCGCAGCTAAAACAATATGGTGCTTTTGCACTTTTGGTGTACGGAACCCGAAAAAGGAGATGTAAAACTTCAACAGCCGTATATATATTTTTTGGATGCGTTTTACCAGAATTAGTCCTTATTTGATTTTCTTACAACAAAATAAAACAATTTAACGTGCAGACTATATAGTCTGATACTAATCGTTAAATATTTCAGAAAATGTGCAGAAACTTCGTATCAAAAATTGCGGATTATTTGAGACAGCTCAATTGATTGTCTGGTAAAGTTTAAGATTTTAAGATGTCGATAAAAAAAATTTGCATTAGGAAGCTACATTAGGAAGCTACAATGGATTATATCTTGTAAACCCTATTAGTTTCACACTTGAAACAAACACTTCAAACAAAATAAGTTGAAAACTTGGGATATCTGAATAAGCACATAGAAAAATTGTATGCTAAAATCGTTAAAAACAAGGTTAATTTAACTGTTTTCGGTAGCGATTTTACTTAATGGGTTTTGATATTAATTCAACATGATTTTGCAAAAACCATCAAAGAAAATTTTTCATTTTGAAATAAGTAATTTGATTTCATATTCCAGTACAGTTAAAGCATAATAAAGTTGAAACAATGGGAATTTCAAACTGAAATAACACGAATAATCATAATGAATCAAAGTTATTTCAAGTTGAAACAACGTGAAATGGATACTGAAAGAACACGAAGAATCATGTTGAATCAAAGTTATTTTATGTTGAAAGAACGTGAATTTAATGCAGCCATTTTAATAATTATATTACTTACCTGATGTGTATTTGCATAGGCATCAGAAAATGTGTGTTGTAGTTGGTAGCCGACGCACTAGCCACTGCAGCCGCAATAGCCTCAAACATACTTTAGATATACACTAATATGAATAACATTTCATTTTAATTCAACATGATTTATTTGATGATTTAATATAAAATTTATTTGAAATTAAAGTTATAGTCATGTTGATTTGCAACAAAATATAACTTTGATTTTTCATGGATTTACTACACAGAAAAAATAATAGTATTCGTTTTGACAACAAAAATCCCGTTATTCAATTAATTTTTTTTTTCAAAATTCCTGTGATAAAGAATTCCGCTATATTGATAGCACAAATTGTAAAAAAAATTATTAGTTTTTTAGTTAATAATCGAAATATTTGAATGAATAAAAGATTTTATCAATAAGTTATAATAATTTCAATAAATTTTATTTACATTTTGAATAAGTTTTTGATTGAAGCTTGGAAGAATTTTGATAAAAAATGTATTTATAATTTACTTAAAAAAATATAAATAAATGTTGATATAGATGGGATACGAAACCAGGCTCTTCGTACGTAAATTACGCACTCTACAGCTGAGCAATATCTCAGTTATTTTTAAATGAGATAAAACTTGTTTTAAATTACTTACCCCTCGAAAGCATGTCAATGTATACCAGGAACCGGCAAACACATACTAATACATTTTACTTGTATGGGTTTAATTTTGCAACTCTCGCTCTTACAAGGAATAGCAAGAAACAAGCGATAACACAACCTGCTCGTTTGAATGTTCATGCAGTGATGCCATTAGCATACGACAGATACATTTTTCGTATCTTTTGATGACTTTACGTACCATGTATAATCCTGACATTTTTCGTATCTTTTGAATCTGTACGCAAAATGTACAGAAATAAAATATTAAACTTTCCGTTTCGAAAAAGTTTTTTAAATTTATCATTTCATTATGAATACTAAAAAACGCCTTTACTCGTAACTAATTTTTACAAAAATTAATTTGTTTTGTCAACATCCAAAGATAGTTACATATCGACCCCTTAGCGCCAAATGATCGTAAGCGATATTTTGTAAGAAACTAAATTTTTTAATGAAATCAAAATTTTGTGAGCCTACGCATAGTTTAAAATCATTAAAATGTCAAATTTGTTGTTAACTTCTAAAATACAGGCTATAACATATGATCGTAAGCGACAGTTTATGAATATAAATCATGTTTAAATATAATAAAAAAAACCCTTCTCCTGAAAAATTAAATTTTTGTCTCTTACGATCATTTGGCGCTAATGGGTCGATATAATTAATTTTAAAGTTTGCTTACTGTATTTTTAAAAATTACATACCTAATATTTATGACTTAAATAAATATAAAACGAATTTATATGATATCATTTTCTTTACAATGTTCATTAAATATGAAATAAAAATGTCATGTTAATATATCAACCCCTTTGCGCGAAATGATCGTAAGCGACATTTTGTAAAAAGCAAATTTTTTTTATTAGTAAATCAAAATTTTATGATTTTTTTAGTTTAAAATCGTAAAAATATAAAATTTTTTGATAGCTTTTGAAATACAGGCTATAAAATTTTATCGTAAGCGACAGTTTATGAAGAGTACAATATTTGTCGCTTACGATCATTTGGCGCTAAGGGGTCGATATGTGAAACGCTAAGAACTGATTTAAAATTTTTTTTCAAAAGGTATCTTTTTGGGAAAAAATGTATCTTTTTGGAAACTAAAATGTATCTTTCTCGAAATATCACTGGCAACACTGTGTTCATGCCACACTGATTGATTTTATTTACTTTTAGTTAATACGTGTGAGTACATACGTGTGAGAGTAAAATAGTAAAAAGCCCCATGTGATATGTTTTGCCGGTTCCTTGTACATTGATAAATTGTATACATACATCGACACATTGTATATATACATCGAATTGTACAGATGTATTTGATTTAACGGCTATGTTTATTAAATATTTGCAATTTTTCAATAACTTTTTTATCAAACAGTTTTTACTGTGTGCGGGGTATTGATAACTGTTGTATTAAGTTAATGACAAATTTAATTAAAATTAGTATTTTTTTCAACAACATTATTTTTTAAACATAATTCGTATCTATTTTTTTTTCTGTGTAAAGTAGACTCAATTTTAATTTCAGATGATAAAAGTAGATTTTACTATACAAAAGGATTTTGTAGATTTAATACAACTTTGTTTTAAGAGTGAAACTTGTTAAATAAAATTAAAATAAAAATTTTCAGAATATTTAATCATAAAGAATATTTTTGGCATTTTCAAGGCACTTGTAGCAGGAAGCTATGTCCTTTTTAATCAATACATACTTCTAAATAGGATACTAAAATCTTTCGATTGGCCTTAAAATTATTAACATCTGATGACGCGCTTTAAATTTATTCAATCTTCAATATGACAAACTTTTCTCAAAAAATGGTCAAGGTGCACAAGTTGAGACGGCTATAAAATTTAAACCAGAAGAGATATCGATCTAATTCTTTCGCCGTGTGATGCGCACACAAGAGTAAAATTCATCTTTCATTAAAACCGAAAAAGATCAAAATTCAGACGGCGTCAAAAAATTTTTGAAATTACTTCTATAAGAAATTACTTAAGCCCTTACACAATAATTTCAAACGTTATATGCATGATTTTGTTTTATTTACGAACATTTTAAAGTTACTAATGCACTTTTTTGTTCTGTTTTTCTATATATATATTATTTTTATTTGTTAATAATATTACTATTGTTATTGCTATTGTTGTAACCATACCTTTTTTTCTTTGCAAATATGATTGAATATTTTTAAGGCGGTTTACGAAAATCTTGGTGTATACACGAATAGAAGTAGTTTTTAAATAGTTTGTTGTTTTTGTTATTTTATTTTTTGCAAATTGTTTAAATTTATGATTTGTTTTTATAATTTTTACTTTTTTATAAGCAAATTTTTTTCGTTATTTGAAAACATGTAAAACTTGCCTGCAAAATAGAACCTGATGTTTGTAGAAGTTAATTTTTTTTTCTTATATAATTTTTATTGATCATTATTGTTATTATAGTTTTATTGTTGTTTCGTATGTTTTTGTTTTATAATATATTACAAGTCTTAGTTAAATTTTGTAAAGTTTTTTCTTTGGTTTTTTTGTTTTGTTTTCAAAGTTTTTGGTTGATTTGTTTATTGTATTTAGAACGGAACTAAAAGTAGTTGCTTTGCTTTATTGTTATTATTACATGTATTAAGTAGTTTATGTGGTTGCCTTGGTGTGGTTTGCAATAATTTTTATAATTTTTTGAAATATTTGTTTTCTTAGTCCGAAACATGAATTGAATTAAGCCAAATATTTTATTTTATTTAATCAAAATAACTTTATTATCTATCTATTCGTTATTTAATAGTAAAACTGACACTGACATATTCTTGTTCACGTTTGTTGTTTAAGTCTTTTGTTTTTGTTAATTAATTGTACATACATAATATTTTTGGTTTTCTCTTGTTATACTTTTTCTTTTAATTAACGAAATACATTGAATTCAATGTACCGACATATGTATGTATGTATGTTTGTATGTATGTATGTACGTATATGTATTAAAAATTAATCTAAAAAATCTTAATATACAAAAATTACATATACCTGTGCTCGTTTACGATAATCATCAAAACCGCTTAACCAATTTCAACGAAATGGCAATCGAGTCTATCTGTATGCATAGAAAATGTTTTCTTAATGCTATAAAATCTTTGATGATTGATATTTTGGAATAAAATTTTGCAATTATATGGGAATTTACGTACTAAATACCAATTAAGGAAAGAAAACTATGATTTGCTTCTGAGAATCATCAGAATTCCAAAAAGTTTCCATTAAATCCCAACAACTGAAAATTTTATGTTTTTTCCTATAAAGTCCACATATGGTCTAAGACCCATTAAAGGCTTTGCCAAATAAATAAGATACACATAAGAGTTTCGGAAAGTGGTATTTGTTTTTGAATCTAAGCTTTGGGATTTTAAAATGGGTTAAAATAAAAATTATGCATTTTCAAAAACACGATTTAAAATTTTAAATCCAGAAATCATAATCAAAACCACTTGGAATATTTTTTTTTTTACAATCTGGATCATTATTATTAAGAAAGTTGTGAGAAAAAAAACTAAAAAAGTGTTTTTTTTGAAAACTTAATATCTTTTGACCGACTAATCCAAAAAAAAATCTCAAAAATGCTAGGAAGGCTTTGAGAAGTATTGAAAAATATCACAAATTTAGGGAAATAAAAAAATGTTTTTTTTAGCCGTCAGCGGAATGCCCCGCTTTAGGGGGGATTATCCCACTTTTTAGAGTTAGATCTCGCATAAAATTGTTATCCCGCTTTTTCGTGTTTAAAAAAATATAGTTCATTATTTTGATTATTCCCAAAAATATCGAAAATGTTTCAACTGAGCAAAATAGATCTTTCTTGTATTGATCGATAAAAAACTCATTCAGATAAAGTAACTTAAAATTTGAAAAAGCGTTTTTTGACATTGCTTCAAAACTCAATACTTAAAAACTTCTAATCCAAAGATGCTTAATTATTCAGGCTTAAGTTCGTTCAATTTAATTCTTCAATTAAATTATTTTTATTGAGAAAGGAATTTTAAAAGCCCCAGCAAAGACATCCCTCTACCGGAAGCAGGTTTGTAAGGGAGAGATTTCAGTACTCTCCCTTACCAACCTGCTTCCGTATTACATGATTTTTGTATGGGATGTCCCAGTTGGTAGGTCTGGAGGCATGAGCTTCTTTTTGCGCATCTTAGATGCATTAACCTCATGTATTTTTTTTATGTATATAATTGAAAAAATTTTACTCTTTATATCACAATTTCACCTGCAATTGGATAGATTTTTTATTTGAAATTTGTTTATATTGTTTTTATATTTATTTATGTATTAAGTGGTGCAAACACAATTGGAAACTATATTACACTACAATTTACTTTTATAAAATTCTTTTTGCTCGCGTATTGAATCAGGAATCGATCCCACGATCTCCGCATGGTAGACCAGAACACTAACCACTAAGCTATCTAGGCACATTTATTTTCATACACAATTCAATGGAAGAATAAAAAAATTAAATTACGAAGCAAAAATTACACTCGAATCCATATTTGTACCCACGTAAGCGAGAGATGATGCACTATAAAAAAGTTTGAGTTGAATAAAAAACTTCGCGTTTAAAACACATGCAAAAACACAAATAGCCGACCAAATTCATCGTGTGTGTGGTAAGTTTCTTCGCTCGCTAACGTTATTGCATCCTTGTGAGGCAGAGGGGATGCACTGTGTGGTTTTCCGCATCTCCGAAGCACTTCTTATTAATCTACCTGTTTCCTTGTACCAGATTTATTTTTGCTGGGGCATGTATTAATTGAAAAGATAAAAACAAATTATTGACTGTATTAAGGGTCGAACTGAACACCATAATATTTCAAGACTTACCACGATCTTATGATCAGAGCTCTTGTTGTACCTTTCACAGTGTGAGGGTGGTGAAGTCAAGTAAGGCACAGGTAGCATTGAAAATTATTGATTATTGCAAAAATTTAATTGAACGACTTAAAAACCATAGAGTTCGACTGAAATTGATGCCTTCAATTAAAATTTTTCTCCATTAAGATGAAACGAAAATCCAGAAAAAGCATTCAAAGCCCAAAGTTGAAACTAATTTGGTCCGGAGTCCAGACACATGATACATAAAATCCTTAAGAACCGACAAAATAGAACAAAGTTACAAGACATTAAGTGAAAAAGAGAGCTGCTTTTGATCAAAAATATTTTTTTGACTATAAACTGAATTTTATAAAAGATGACTTGCGATTTTTTCACTAACTGACTTACATCTTTCTTATTTTTGTCGCGTCCTAATGACTCCATGTTTCATGCGTTAAAGACAAAATTTATAAAATTTTTGTTTCATAAAAATATGAATTTTTAAAAAAACATCAACAATGAATTTCTTAACATATCGTTAGCTGAAATGCCAAATCACATAACTACATTGTTTTTAATTTTATAGGAGAGAAAAAAGACTAAATAAAATGCCTTAAGTGACTGAAGTAAAAAGTCTCTTCCTTTTCGTTTTTAATGCAAATGATTTTTATGATAACAATTTGAGAATTTGTAAGGACAAGCGCTTGGATGTAATAATTAATAATTTAAAATGCGACTTTAAATTTTTTGTTAGTTACGTTATTTCGCATTTCAGCTAACGATGTGGAACTGTGTACATACATACATTTATAAATAATCATATATTATCATCAGCAGTTCATTTACAACATCCCGCTTTCCATAATATATTTTATAAAATCCCGCTTTTTTGCTCATATTTTCTTCAGAATCCCGCTTTTCAAACGTGTTCTTGTCCCGCTTTTGACAAAAACCTTCTGGTCACTTTAGGAATGCTCCATAAGCTTGCCCTTATTTATGATAACATTTTGGCAGACGTCTATTTAAATACTAATTGACTTCAAAACGGACATAATAAGTTCTTAAAAATCTTCTTAAGTGAATTTTATTAGTGTGGAGTTTAGTGTAGCCTCCCAAATAAGGTCGGAAAGAGTTTCGCAAATAGCTTGCCTAAACTTTTAACAGGATGTTTGATTTAATATTTAGTTTTTATTGACATATTATGTTTAATGCGATTCTCTATATGGGTGATTCTCATTTTAAATGTATATTTTGTTTTAGTTTTTTTTTACAAATATAACTAATCGATATATAACAAGGTAGGATTCATATTATAGTTTTCGCCTCAGTTAGTGGATCCTGAAAGAAAATTACATATTTGGATTTCTTAACATTTGTGTGTATTTGCGTTACATTTGCTTTCCGAGTTGTTCTGGGAATGATTTTTTTTTTCTAAAAAAATGACTATAGGGCTTGGAAGCACTAAACATCAACTCTCTGAAAACAAAAAATTATAACAATCTCACGACGAAATTTAAAGTTATGGCCACTTTTTCAATTTTGAATTGGCTGTGTTCACATGGAAAAATAAAACATGTGTATCTTTTAAAATAATTCTTTACAAACATTTATACATAAGCAAAAAGCAGACTAACTAACTCTTCTTTGAAATTCAATAAAATCGATCAACAATGTTAATTTTTTGAAAATATAACAACCCACAGTGCGTAGAAGCAAACTTTTTTCAAAGCAAATCAGAAATTTCTCAACTGATAATGTTCTCTTTATTGCTTTTACTCTTCCGCAGCTGTTACTTTTTTTAACCGTCCTAAAATTTATAGACAAATTATATTTAAGAATTTTGTTAACGTAACACTCAATACATTTTCTTACGAATTCAATATTTTTTGCAGAAAACACACTATATTTTTAATATAAAACAATTCAGATGTGTAATCTTCGATGAGTTTTAACATAAATTTCTTAACTATGCATCAAAAATCTCAATTAAATTAAAAAATATCGATAACACTCAACACATTCTTTTGGATACAAACCATGATTGATTGATGAAAGGCTTTGCAGCATAATACTATTTAACAAAGTTCACAAAACTTTTAAATATTTTTAGTTTAATTATTGTTAATGTAATTTCAATAATTAAACTGAATAATAAAGCGTACAAAAAAATCGTAACGCTCAATACACAAGACTGTGGACAACAACAATTTAAAAAATATATATATTTTATATATAGTTTTTAAAAAATTTTATGCTTTAGATAAGAGAAGCTATCTGCACCAAACTTTTTAAGCAGGGCAAATAATCGTTTCGTTCCCGCTTTACTAAAGTTTTGCACAATCAATCTTCTAATAATACAAACCCTTATAATATAAGCTCTCAATATTGCAAAATATTGATTGATCAAAACTTTCTTAATCAGAGAACGAAACGAATTTGCGCCCTCATACTAAAAATGTTGTGTTTGTAGATAGCACTATTTGAATATAAGCCCTCGAAATACTCTGAAAAAATTTATAGTGTCTTAGGGCGTGTGTCAAACGGTAGCAAAGTAATATTGTAAGTAAATTTTTGACGCTTCTGAGGTGAATAAAATTTCACTAGCCCTGGGGGCTAGTAGAATTTTTGACGCAACAGATACATGTTTGACAAGTAGCAAATTAGAAGCATGGTATCATAAAACAAGGTATAACCACCGCGGTAGTTTTAAAAATTCAAGCCGTGGTCCAATGCATCGATTTTTTCGGCTCTTAAATAAAGTTAGACTATGAAAAATGCATTGTTTATTTTAATTTGTGAAAAATTGTACATCATATTATACAATTTTTCGCTATAGCAGAGAGAATTTTGTTTTATATGTATAAAATTTTTCTTTTAAAAATTTGTTGCTAGCCAGCGACTTGCAGTAAAATTTTTTGCTTCGCCCCCGCAAAATTTTATATTGTCAATAAAGATATAATTTCACACAGCAGAATCATGAATGTTTTTGCACACGTCAACATTTTATATTGTTAAAAAAGATATCATTTGGCTTAGCAGAAACATGAAATTTTTCCCCACCGGAAAATATTTTCTTACCATAGTACTTTTCTACCGTTTGATACACTCCCTTAATGTGGAAAATCGACAGCATGCATTACGGACACGCCATTTTGTATGAAGAGCGTAGTATAAACAGTATTTTCATTCTTCGTTTTTAACACATAATGGACAGTCTTACATAAAACAAATTTATGTAAATATGTTTATAATATATTAACTGCCTATTTCACGATGTCGAAAGAGTTATTTCTTTCGTATATAATGGGTGTTTTTTATTGAGGTATAGAACCTTAAGTTGGCATCACTTTTTTAACTGGCGGCCATTTTGTCAGCTGTCAAGTGATTAATATTTAGTTTGGTTTGCCATTTCATCATGAACATGCAATGCGTCGTGATTTTGGTGTATGGGCCGAAAATGAGATTGATCTCGATGCTGATTTTCATCGCAAAATTTTGTTCAGTGATGAGGCTCATTTTTGGTTGAATGGCTACGTCAACAAGCAAAATTGCCGCATTTGGAGTGAAGAGAATCCACATGAGACTCTTGAGACGCCATTACATCCACAAAAACTGACTGTTTGGTGTGCTCTATGGGCTGGTGGAGTCATTGAGCCATACTTCTTCCGAAATAATGCTGGAGAGTCAGTTACCGTTAATGGAGACCGGTATAGAGCCATGATAACCGACTATTTTGTTCCCGAATTGGATGGCATGAATGTGGATGAGTTGTGGTTCCAACAAGACGGCGCTACATGCCACACAGCGCACGTCACAATCGATTTATTGAAGGAAACATTCGATGAGCGCATAATTTCGCGGAATGAACCTGTCAATTGACCACCAAGATCGTGTGATTTGACACCATTGAATTATTTTCTTTGGGGATATGTAAAGTCGCTAGTCTACGCCAACAAACCAGAAACGTTAGGGGACTTGGAAGCCAACATTCGTGGCGTTATTGCCAACATACGGCCCCATATGCTCGAAAAAGTGGTTGAAAATTGGACCTGTAGAATTGGCTTTATTCGAGCCAGCCGCGGCGGCCACATGCCCGAAATCATATTTAAACATTAATGGCATAAAATTATCCTTCCAATAAAGCCAAATTGATGGACATTAAAACGATTTTCTTGTGTTTTATTTCAATTCGAAGTTCTATACCTCTAAAAACAACACCCGTTATATTAAAAACAAAAACAAATTTTAAAATTTTGTTTTTGTTTTAAATGTAGTTGTACGGAAGAAAAAATTCTTCCCACATCGTGAAATAGACAGTAAATTATGGTAAAGAAGTTTAATTTTAAAAATTTATGCGTTTATTTTATGAAATATTTTACTATACTTTTAACGGACACGAAAAAAGCATTTGACATCAGTTTTATTCGTAAACTTATTTAGGGAATTCACAATGTGTATCTTAAAATTTGGAAATAGCAATATCGTTACCACCTTAAAATTTCATTGTGAGCAACGATACAAAGCACAGCATATTAAAATAATAAAAGTAACGACGAAGTTTACCGAATATTTCTCACTATTTACATGCATAGAACATGAACTCAAAATAAACAACAAACAAAAAACAACACAAGCACGTTAGTGCTTGCTACCTATCAACAAGCCAAAGAAACACCAACACACTTAAACCACGCACAAATTCTTTATTTAAAATATTGCCGCATTGAAAAAAACATGCTTCTTGGGCTTTTAAAATTGTCATCTGGTGGTAAATTTCATTTACACAAAAAACAAAAACAACAAACCAGCCAACCCATAATAAAAGACTAAAATTAAAACATCGTTATATTAAGACACATCTTAGAACGCTGTTGTGAATTTCCTAATTGCGTTTAGCTGCCTCGAGCTCAGTACAAGTGGTAAATACACAATCATCATTGGGATATGAGCTGAACTACAGTCATCAGTAACCAAAATAGTGATTTAATTATTCACCAAAAATGTCGTGGAAACTTCGATAAAACCCAAATCCGTTTGTAAACGAAAAAAATTCTAAAAAATACATTACAAAAAATTTGGGTTTTTCTAATAAAATGCATTAATAAAACCACAAATTTTGCTTGAAAACTAAACTAACAGCCGTTTAGTGCAATTAACAATTAAGCAGACTTTTACGAATAACGATGCCACAACCCCAAATAATTAAATAAACTCAAGCAATTGCTTTTAAACTGTACAATTTAGATTAGATTTTGCATTGAATGCTCTTTTCAATTTTACTCAGTAAATTTAGTTTCTCTTTAATTTAAATCAAAAAATATTTATGACGTATTTTTCAAGCATGTTTCCGGCGCACCTCACTTTAATAACGTATCCAAAGTTTAGCTTTGGTAAATGTTACGTCATTGAACAATGGGGCCTTACTTGAGTGTTGGTGCATGGGGAGAACGTAGAGTTTCAAAATGTGGTGTATGATGTTTGAATGCATACAATGACAGCAACAGTGCCAGATTGTTTTTAGGGAATAGTCAATTTAAATGGGAACTTTTTTTATCCCATATATTATTTATTTGTATCTTAAAGCTTTGCTAATGATAAGAATTTAAATCGTACCTCTAAGGCCCGTTATTACAACTTGCATGTAAAGTACGCATTTGTAAAAGTTAACCATAGCTAATATGAGGAATACAGTGACCTGTAACTATTTTCGTTATTACAACTTCCCTGTAAAATAAAATTTATCTTATTTCAAAACATGGCAATACCAGAGCAAACATCGATTACTACCTTTAGGCGTCACTTTAAAATACTTTTAATACACACAGCAAAGGAAAAAAATGTTTAGTTTTCCTCCTAAAACTATGCTCGAAAATTGTTTCAATGTTTCTTTTATTTGAATACTTTAAAAAACTATGGCAGCTCCAATAGCATAAACCTCACATTAAATTTAAACACAAGAAGAACTTTCCCTTATCTTATCGGAAAGATTTTGCCTAAAGTCTACTTATAATAATGACAAACGAGTTATCTGTCCGATAACATCTTAACTTTAGCTATTGTCAAGTTATAATAGTGGCCCTAAGAGTGTTAATTACACTGTATTAGAAAATAAATTTTTTGGTAAAAGATACCAAAAAATATATACGCAGATCGGCGTTTTGAACGTTAACATCTGAGCTTCATTTAAGGGTGAGTTGAATCCCCCCCCCCCCCCCCCTCGGGATAAAGTTAAAATGAGTCCGCATAGGAAATCTTGAACGCCTTATTTTTAAGATAGAAAATGTTTTCAGAGCTTTTATGTAAAACGCCACGAGGAATAGTTTTGTGGTGCATTTTAACCCTATAACTCTTCGTTGTGTAACCGTTTTCGTACCTTTCTAAGAAAGGGAAGAAAACCCCCTCCAGCGACGATATAGGGTGATGAAATGCTCTACAAAAATGTTTCTCCTTGTGTTTTACATAAAAGTGCTGACAACATCTAATACCTAAAATGTAAGGCTAATACCCTGTTCAGACATACGCCTAAGACCTTAATTGACCTCAATTTACCATACAAGGCTACAATTAATAAATTGAACAATTAGTACTTAATCTATATAAATAAAAGAGTAACGTTATTGAGTGACTGACTGACTGACTGACTGACTGACTGATTCATCATCGCCCAGCCCAAACCACTAAAAATAGAAAGTTGAAATTTGTTATGTGGGCTCCCCTCAGCATGTATAGATCCACTAAGACGGGGTTTTGGGAAATTCAAACGCTAAGGGGGTAAAAACGGGCAAAAACGGGTAAATTCGGTAACCTTAAATCTCCGGATCTAAGTAAGGTAGACATAAAATTCTAAAAGCAGCATAATAAGATCAAAAAATAAGCAGATGGGTGTTTGGTACTTTTTTGAAATTTTTACATTTAGGGGCCGAAAAAGGGTAAAAATATAATTTTGGTACTTTTTTTGTTAACCGTTTATCTCCAAAAGTAATGAAGATAGAAATTAAATGTTGAATATATAGTGGGTAAAATTGGTAGCCCTTTTGGTACTTTTTTCCATACAATTATTTTTTATGCACATTGATACACATACTGAATGCATATATATATTCTCTAAGAACGAATTTTTGAAAACTTAAATTCTAACGGGATTAAAAGGGGTAAAAAGCGGGTAAACTCGATGTTCTTATATCTCCGAATCTAAGTAAGGTAGGCCGAAAAAGGGTAAAATCATAATATTGGTACTTTTTTTTGTTAACCGTACTACGTACTTTTTTGAAAATGTATTTTTAAGAAATGGTACTTTTTGAAAAATGTTTTTTTGAAAGGATCCTTTTTGAAAATGGTACTCTTTTGAAAATGGTTACTTTTTGCAAAGTTACTTTTTTGAAGAGGTTCTTTTTAGGGCTCTGTACACCAAAAGTTTATTGTTTTCGAGACGCTGTCCGTCAGTCCGTCTGTCTTTCTGTCTGTCACAGGCTGTTTTCTGGAGAGCCGTAAGAACTACGGGCTAAAGATTAAAGGGTGTTCTAAAGCGAGCAACGAAAAATGTTGAAATACTAATGTAATATACAGACACTTTTATATAGACTTTCGAAATTTTCAAAGTTAGCGTTAATTGGTGTATTCTGCAGAATATTTAACACAACAAAAATTAAAGGGTGTTGTGAAAGTTAATGTAATTTTGACTATGTAGCTTGAACAGTTTGCTGTATCTTGGAAATCGTAAGAGGCAAACTCTTGAAATTTTAAGAAAGCTCTAAAACTAAAAATTTCCAGAATTAATAAAGTCAAAATGAAAAATCGCCGAAATGAAAAAATCGCTAAAACGCAAAAATTCTCCAAAACTAAAAAGATCGCCAAAAAACTAACCAATTTTATGGTTATTTTTAAATGAGTTAATTAATTTTTCTATATCTGCACAACAATGGGGTAGCGAAGCACGCCGGTTATAGCTAGTTGTTTCATAAATTGAGTGAAGTTCGAAATGCAACTCTTTGTTACAATTATGTTTACTGCGAAGTATGTTCAGTGAGAAGGACAAATTGTATACACTGACAAGCCCATGGTGTAATAAGTATACATATTGCAGTATAACGTCAGATGATAATTGTTTGGTCTGGTAATCTTCTGCACAATATACGTCAAACACGTGTATTTTTTTGACAACCATTATCTAGTTCTTGTTTTATTTTTGTATTCGTTGCGCTTATGCGGCCACCTGTATACTTATTACACCATTGGCAAGTCAAATGCTAATTGGGTAGGCTTAATGTACTCTGTGTGAAAACTAAATTTAATTGCTCAATTAAAATTAAATTGTCTCAATTAAAAATTTATATCTGAACAGGGTATAACGACGTTTCCTATGCCGAGTACTTATTGTGAATAAGTACGAAATTAATCCTTAAACACATTTAGGTTTTGAATAGATATGATTGATGATAGAAGAAGACTCATAGTACAATTTTATGGCAAATATTTTTGTAAAAGAGGGGTTTTTGTCCATTTTTTAAGAAAAGGACAAAAATACCATTACAACGGAGAGTTAAAGGGGTAAAATGTTTCAAAATGTTTTTCTCGTGGTCTTTTACATAAAAGTGCTGAACACATCTTATACCTTGAATGTAAATCTGACAAGATTTGCTATGCCTCCTATGTGCAAAAATGGGGAGGGGGCTTAATTCTCTCTAAAATGAATAAGAGATGTACAATTTGTAAACGCCGATATACTTACAAATATGTAATTTTAATGCTTTCTGCCAGAATCAGTTGTTAGAATCATGTATTTTTTTTGTATTGTACAATGTAATTAAAAAAAAGTATTTTTTAACCTTAGATTTTTAGTTTTTTGCCGTAAAAAGACTCAACAAATCATAAAATATGGCCACATCAATGGAGTGATTGAAGCATGAATTTGTTTGATTTTTACAATTCATGTAAACAATTCTAAATCTCTCTTTTTGGTTTTTATGACTGCTCATTTTTTTTTGTACGGAGAGCGTATCTGTTGATTTATTTTATAAAGGGAGATTGTACTAAAAAGGTGAGCTCTTGGTTATAAAAAGGGGAGAGCTTTATATATAAATTTTTTATATATATTTGCAATGCTTCTGTATCAGGGATGGAAAATGGGTTTTTGATATTGTACCAATTAACAAAATATTACTTTTTAGACCATGGCGGTACCAAAATTTTTTTAATAACAGAAATTTGGCAAAAACTACATAAATTCACATATGCAAACATTTTAATAAAAAAGAAATACTGTATTCCACGGTTAATTACTTAATCAAAAATGCCAATAATTTTCCGTAATTATGCGGGGAAAGCATTTAAACGAATACGCTTAACTACCTCATTGAGGTAATTAAACGAATACGTTTAAATACCTCGGTGAGGTAATTAAACGAATATGTGACTGCTTTTAACATTTGTTGGCGCTTGACTTTTCATAGTGGGTACCGAATTTGTCTGAAAACTATGTATCACGTTGTCGATCGCTTGCATTGTTGATCAATTTGTCGTGATAAAAGTTTTTACCGCAAATCGGCTGCTTGTCGTTGAATAATCAAGCGAGCGATAGCGTTCGATATCGTAGGTTAGGCTGTGCTTTTTTGAGCCCTTAAGCTTAAGCTTAACTAAACAAACAAGTTTGTCCTTATATTAATTTAATATCACGACAGACTTTTTTATATGGTTGAGCTGAAGGACTGAAAATTTTCGCCATTCATCTTTCTTCATTTTTAATATAATAGCAAATTTTTTTAAGTTACACATTTTGGCAATGCATATTAAAAATCAATTATGCCTGCAACTATATATATTATTTCTTTTTGATTATGTCCTTTTTGCCAAGATGGTATTGTCCAAAAAGTACATTTGGTTCTTCTAATTCGTAAAATATCAAAAACTCATTAATATTACTAAATACATAGTAATTATATATATTCGGAAATCTGGAATGGTGCATGTGGATTCTGAGTCCAGATCAACTTTTCACTATTTCTTGACCTCGCTGATTAGTTGTGAATTTTTGCCGTAGGGTTCAAAGTATCTATCAGCCCAATTATGAATTTTCCCGGGGAATTTTTTCTCTTCCCATTCATTTGTTCCCGGGGGAAATTTGTCCTATTCTAAAAAGCAGGGGAATAAACAAATAAGGGAGAGGGAAAAATCTGGATCAGCTATTTAGTGTTTACATTTTATTCTGTATTAACGCAACAGTTCAGTAATATATATTAATACAAATTTTATGTTTTCGTTGATAATAAGATTGTGTGTTAATATAAATAATTTGTTTTTGCTTAAATAAAAAGTAAGATGTACATTGTAGTCACTCAGATGCTCTCGAAAGAAATTTATGCAGAGGAAGTGAAGTGAAAACTGGGCCAAGGCCAGTGCCAGATGCATTAAATCCCCAATGATTGTGTGTTAAAAGGAAATTGTAAATTTTTTAAACCGCAACAAATCTTCCATTGACCTATTATGTGAACTTAAGGGATGCGTTCAAAATTTTGTGTGTTTTAAAGCTTTATTCCAAAGGCAGAAGTAGTTCATGTTTTTGAAGCGCATATTTGCACGGCGTGGATAAAAATGCCAAAAACAAGAGAGAAATATAACATTCCAATGTTTATTTAAACTTGTTGTCCTAAATAAATGCTTATACAATTGTTTACCAACATTGTTTAATTGGCATTTAAAATTTTTGCATTAGTTCGCTTCAAAATGTTTGGGGAAAAAACTCGCAAGAATTTCTCCCTCCCTCATATTAAGAATACTTACTTTTTTCCTTGGGAGTTTTTTTCGCGGGGAAATTGTAATTTAGAATAGGAGGAATGGGAAAAGGGAAAGTTTCCCGGGGAGATTTTATTTAGAATAGGGGAACAGGGAATAGGGAAAAAAATCCCGGGGAATTGTTATTCATAATTGGGCTGTATATTATCAATATGGCTTTCTCGCATATCTAATGATAATGGAAAGATAACCCGTTATTGAAATTTTACAGAGAATGGATATTTCGCTCTGTACTTCCTTTTGCCTCTCTAACTGTGGCAGATGTATTACTCCCTCTTCGCTTCTAAAGTAAAAACAATAAATGAAAAGGAATTGCTACTAAAAGAATATGCAATAAAAATGGCTATTTTTAAATTGTACCAAATAAGTCGCGGTAGTACCGCGGTATCAACAATGTACGAAATGTACCAAAAAAAGTATAATTGTACCATGATTTCAATCCGTGTTCTGTATAACAGAGTTTATGTTCGTTTGAGTGTTGAGTATGACCCAAGCATGGAAATTCATTTTAGTATGATACTGAAATTTCCAGGGCCTCGATTCTTGTTCTGTGAAACGGTGAAATGAAAAGTTTCTTCACCTTTTCGTACTAGTTTTGATTCTTGTTTAATGAAAAAATAAAACAAATGTCAACAAAATATGTAATTGTGATAAGTTCGAGTGCAAAGTTCCCATGAAAACAAAAATGAAAATTTTTTTTTATGTTTCACATTACAACTTGAGTTTTCCAGCTCTGGTCTGATCTATTGTACATTTACATTGCTTTTGCTTGTGGTTTGTTTTTGTTTGGTGGTTTTATATCGCACTTGTTGTGGCTGACTTACTGTTGCATTCAAATTTTTACCAATTCAGTCTGCTTAGAAACGATGATCATTGAACAACATGTTCTACGGAGAAAAATGTGCTTAAAATAATTATAAACAATAATTTCATTGTTATTGAAATTAAAATTTCGAAATAAAAAACTAGTGAAGAAATATAAATAAATAAACATTTTAATTAAAAGTACAAAAAAAAAAGAATTAATAAATAACGAAATGAATTAAAAAAGTATGCGCGAATTTGTTCATCATCATCATTATTGTTATTAAACGTTAGTTAGTTAATACCACAACAATAACAACAATATTTATTGTTTTAATTAACTTAAACTTTTCATTAAATAAATTTAAAAAGTAAATTGAAAATATAAAAAAAAACACACACACAAACAAAAAGTGTTTGCAAAATCATACTAAAACAACAACAATAATTATAGTACTGCAATAACAACAAATTAACATCACACGAAAAAGCCGTGTGTGTGTGTGTGTGTGCATTCCTGTTTTAATACAATTGAATGCATTTTTAGGGTACAATATTGACTCGAACTAATAATATAACTATCGAACCGAACCACCAACAAATTGAAGTGTTTTATTTTTCGATTTTATTTTTCTTGAATATTTTTTATTTATATTTTTTTTAATTCAATTTGGTTTTGGTTTTTGGTTTTAAGACTATGGTGCAGTTTGATACTTTAATCTAAAAGCATATCAAAAAACCAACAAACAACATTCAAAAAGTAACTAATAACTACTTCTTAATTTCAAAGAAAAGACAACAACATCAACAACAACAAAAATCGTTACAACAATATAATAAAACTAAAGAAAAAAAAAATAAGAAACAATTTCTGTGTCGCTGTCGCGTTGTCGTCGCGTGTTTAAAACCTTTTGTTTTGAAATTTATAATTTTTTCCCCTGTTATTTGAATTTTATTTGCTTAAAAAATTATTTTTTCTTTTAAATAAATTTCGTGTGTTTGTACAAGTATTCTGCAAGATTAACAACTTGTGTAGCTGAAATTAATTTGAAACTGAAAAAAAATTAAAAAAAATATTGTTGCAAAAATACATACTTCTTCCATGACATGTTGATATTTTCTGTTATGATTTGTTAAAATTTCTTTGCTTGTTTTGTACATTATGAAATCCTGTTTTCTTAAACATTTTGAAGTTCGTAGTTTAAAGTGGAAAAAGTTAAGTGGGTGAAGAAGGAAAGAATAATTTAATTTATGTTGTTTTTTATATGGCAAGAATTTTAAAGCGATTAATTTTCGGTATCAGTTTCTTTTTCATTAATTGGATACATTAAGTGTTTTCTAGTGGTAAGTATTTTTTACTTTTATCTTTCATACTAGCTAAAACTCGTGTGCTTTGCTACCCAATATCCCTTTTGCGATGAAAAGAAAAAGAAAACTTTTAAATTTAATTCTTTTTTAATATTTTTTTTTATTTAAAATTAATTATTTTAAATATAGTTATTCTGTTTTTTGACCTTTGTATATAAATTTTAGTATCCATTTTTTAAGCAAATAAAAATCCAATTGTTGTTGTTTATTATTTTTTTATATAAAAAAAGAGACTTTTCTTAAAAAATTTATACTAAAATTAATTATTTTAAACTAAACGAAAACCAGGTTAATTTAAAAATTTTCGGTAGTGATTTTGCTTTATAGGCATTTCATTTTAAATCAACATGATTTGCAATCTCCCTTATTCCGACGTCACGTCAAGACAATACAAAAAAATTTGCACTTGTCTACTCGCTGTCGACAAAAATTTACTACTATTAACAGCCTCTTCCTATTTTCTATGCCTTACATAGTGTCCACACCTGATGAATTTTCATCATAACACCTAATATAACGCCGGCATTCACATCAATGTATTGGCGTAGACGTTGATGAATTTATATCATGATGAATCATATTTTCTTCTTCGTCGCACAGCTAAGATCGAACATTTAGACTTTTATATGGACAACAATAACTGAAAACAAAAATTAAATATTTTTATTAAAAGATTTTTTTTAATAAATATCATAAAATGTATGGGTTTTCATAAAAAAATATTTATTTCTTATAATTTCGTTTCGTATCATAATATATTCATCTATATTAATAATATATTAATAAATTGAGTCTATACGTGATGCATTTTCATCATGATATCAATTTGACATTCATCATGATATAAATTCATCAGGTGTGGAGACTATGTTAGAGATTAGTAAGTGGCTGTCAGTAATAGTAAAGTGTTGTCGATGACGAGTAGATATGTACCAATTTTTTGGTATTGTCTTGTTACGTAACGTCGACAAATAGTTACGGAATAAGGGGGAATAATTTTGAAGGAAAATTTATCCCTTTGAATTAGCTATATTTCATGTTGAATTAATATTGCAGTACAGTTAAATCAAAACTAAGTTTATATTGAAATAATGCAAAAAATCATGTTGAATCAAAGAATCATGTTGTATAACAGTTATTTCAAGTTTAAGCAACGTGAATTTAATATTGAAACAACACTAAGAATCATGTTGAATTATAGTTATATCAAGCAGAAACGACATGACTTTAATGTAGCTATTGTAATAATTATTTTAATTACGTGATAGGCATCAGAAAACTTTGTATTGTAGCGGGCTGTCGCATCCAAGATTTGAACTCGTGCCACCTGCACGATAGTCCACGCGCTAACCACTGCAGCCACAACAGCTTCAAACTTTACTTTAGCTATGCACTAAATACCATCGCATGTAAAATGAATTTCATTTTAAATCAACATGATTTAAATGATTATTTAACATAAAACTTATTTGAAATTAAAGTTATAGTCATGTTGATTTAAAATGAAATGTAACGTTTATAACAAAGTTGTGTTAACAGTGAAACATTTAAAATCAAAGAGATTTAAGATTATATTAATAATTTTTCATTTAAAATTAATATGAAACAATGGTAATTTTAAGCCAGCAGCAGTAAATGTTCGCTGGTAATTCGTTTTTTGTCGTCTACATAGCCGACACATGTAATAATAAACAACAACAAGTCACACAACTAAGCACAACAGTGAAATGTAGCAATAAAGAAATCAAATAAACACTAATACACTTAAACGACAAATTATTTCTTGTAAACTTAATATGATTTCAAATCACAATTGGGTAATGTTGATATTACATTCAATTTTTTTCTGTAACAACACAGTTATCCCTACAAAATTCTCCCTATATTTTCAAGATATAGCAAAATATATATTTTCTTTTTATGGGGGGTGCCACAATCACTTGTCTAATACGTAGTTTTTTTTTGTAGGACAACCCACATTATAAAACCTTTACGCACACACAATTTCATGTTTCTTGCTGTTTTGGCTCCAAAGATATTCCAAAATAAAAAAAAGTTTATATGGGATAGGCCACACCCACTAATTTCATTCTGACTATTCTCTTTAAAACAATTCATAAAATCACTTGAGCAACTGCTACAAAATCTCAAGCGTTTTTGCGTATTAGTTCGCAAGATATTTCAAAATAAATATTTGATATATATAGGCATAGCTGCCAGATTTGACAATTTATCGTGATTTTGACGATTTTTAGGTCTAAAAATACAACTTTGACGATTTGACGATTTTTGCCGGAAATATGACGATTTTTAAAAAATAAAAGTGGTCAATATTTACATGTTGACAACATGCATTTATCGTTTTTTTTTCAATCAATTCTAACGTACCAATTAAGTTTAGACAAACTGTATGGGCTTATATCCAAGGAAATTTAATTATTTTTGACTTGAGTTCGGTTTTAATTTAATTTTTCAATTTAATTTTATTTTTATTTAGAGATAAATGTGAAGCATGTAGAAAACGAAAATTTTGACTGCGCGGAGCGTTGAACTGACGTTTCGATAGCTCCCGCTAATCTCATCAGAGTTCTTTACCGCTTAGACCAACTCGACCAAAGAACTAAAATCACATTCAACAGAGTCACCTGACAAGTGGTGATAAGCAAATACACGTGAGCACTGACGATGGAAGTGTAGCGGCTTCCGAAAGTGGCGCTACTCTGTTCTGCTGTGTACGTTGAAAAATTAAGTTGATGTTAATTTTCCCTTGTTCCTTGGAATATTAATCATGCCCAATTCTCTCTGAATATAACGTTACGAACATATTTTTTATTTATTTATTAATTACGTCTATGGGAATATTCCTTACAGACTATATTACAATTCATATAAATTATTAGAAAAATATAGGTAAATAATTGAAAAACCATTAGATATTCATTCAAATGCGCAATAATATT
The DNA here is from genome assembly GCA_956483635.1 of Panzeria rudis. NCBI lineage: Eukaryota > Metazoa > Arthropoda > Insecta > Diptera > Tachinidae > Panzeria > Panzeria rudis. Next base: position 59,155,174 of record OY101448.1, on the reverse strand, counting down.
GCGTTTCATAATATACATACAAATTTAATGAACAATCAATAAAATTAGGCATTTCGTTGAAACAACTACATAATCATCAGCATGGCTCGGACTTTCATGCAACTAAAAATTTATTTTAAGCGCCGAATATGCATTTATCTACGAAAAAAGTACCAAAACTAAAATAATATGAATATATATTTTTTAGACTTTTATTATTATTATTAGAGAAAAAACATAAAACAAACATAATTGGGTTTATTATTTAATGCAACAGAACTTTAGTTGCGTTGCCAGTTGGAAACTCAAAATTAATGGTTGCCAGAAACACACTAAATAGCATCTGAAATTGACAGCTCTCAGTTGCCAGTTGCCGTCATTAGTATCATTTTCAGCAACTGGCAACCCAACTGAGGCTCCGTTACCATCCATAATCGCTCTATTAATATTTTTTTTTAAAAAATTTAGAAATATGCATTAACTTTTATAACTCCAAAAATATGCATTTATTGCCAAAATATGCAAAAATATTCGCTCACCACCAAAATATACAAAAATGTGCAACTACAAATCGATGCCAAACTACTTAAAATTAGATGATTCGCATAGATAAATAGCCAATACCTCTTTATATATCACCACAAAAAACATGAATTTGCATGAAACTCCGAACCCTGATCATCACAAAGAATTTCAGAGCTTAAAAATGTGTTATTCAGCCAAGTTTCAGTGAAGACATAAACATGGTGATTAAAGTTAAAACTGTCAAGAAATAACAGTTGAATATCCGAATTATTAATTACTTTTTTTCGTTCGGTAGATTACGACGGGGAAGATAAACAATATTGTTTCTACGTTCACTCCCAGTACATATATTCATATGCACGAACTAAGGCATGGTGAGGTCAAAAAGAACGATCAAGTACACTAACTTTAAATGATGTAATTAATGCTTATTGTTTGCGAGTAGGAGAATTTTTTAACAGTAATTTCGGCATCAGTGTTAAGTTTTGATCGAATGTAAGAAATAATTTTATCAGCTGACATGACAGATGCAAAACGGGAGATAAAAATTTGATTTTTTTGGGGGAACTACACGTAATTCTTTATGACCAGAAGTAGTATACTCAGCTATCGTGGCAATGCCATGGTAGCACAGACGCGACACGAGCCGGAAAATATTGCTATCTCAGCCGAAGTGGCTAGCATCACAAAAGAGAAATAAGAAAGTATTAGTTGTTTTGTTTTACGCATACATTTGTAAAATGTGCAACACTCTTAATTGAATAAAACGCAACACCAACACGTAATTGTTGTCTCTTTCTCAACTAGCCGGCATAAAAACCTGATTTGGGCAATTTTCAACTGTCAAAGTTGACGTGTCTGGTTAGACTGTGATGGTAGTTGGCAGAATTAAAAGAACAGTTCCATACATTGTCTTTCTTTAATCCACCAATATATCTGTTAAACCATGGGACAAATTACAACATTCGACATCGATCGAAAGTTCAATAAAATTAAATACAAGTCTCGATCGATTAACTTAATTTTTTATTAATTAAATTATGTCATTAAGTCCCTTTTCCCAATTTACGATTAAAAGTTAACGTGGACTCTTAACGGCATGTTTTATATGCCGAACTTGCCGTTAAAGTACGCTTTAACTTTTAATCATACATTGTGAAGAGGGCGGTTAGAAGGATAATTTTTAGGATTTGATTATTTTTTTAGTTATAAATAAATAATAATCATACTTAGTGGCAAAAAATATCTATTAAAATATTCAGCTTTTTGAGAATAAACTAGAATCAAAGTTGCAGAGGTAAAATTGCGATTTAATAATAAAGCTAGAACCATAGTACATACTTTGGTAATGAATTCCAATTCATTGTTATTCAGTGGCGACCGAATAAAATTCTAGTAGACTCATAACAAAGAGTTCACAAATAGCTGTTTACTTGGTCGTAACACTAGAAATTTCATAAAAAGTGTCCTGGCCACGAATCAATTAAAATTCAATGAATATAAATATTGAATATTCATGGTTATATATGCACTATACATACATGTATGCATGTATGTGTAAGTATTAATTAAAAACCTTTTTTTTAAACTATTTATATTTAACAATATTTGCTGCAAATTATAATCTTTAGTGTTCAACTTTAAATTGTTATAAAATAAATTTTTTTTATAAAAAAATGTGTTTACAGTTACGAGTATAATAATTAAAAAAATGTTAAATTGCCATAAAATATAAAACAGTTGCTGTTAGAATTTGTGAAAATCCTTTTAAAGATTTTCGCAGCCAATTATTTGTTAATGAATTAGTTGCAGCTAAACAGTTTAAAATTTTTTCCAGCTCTTACATTATTAATTACACGCTGTAAATTTGAAATAAAAAACTTATAACTGACTGATGAAGTTAATTTATTAATCAAATATCAACCGTTATAACAACTGTGTAAAATTACAAATTCATTTACGCACAAGGTTACACACCACTTACAAATCTTTTATTTTCTTTGATTTTTTAAAATTATTTTTTATTTGTTTTCAGTGTTTTTTTGGTTACGAGCACATAATTACATGGTACATACTTTTAAATGTTATTCTTTAGCAATGTTTGAGAGTGTGAAATATACAACCATTTACTAACACAACGAGTAAAACAATTACCAATTAATGTCTTAAGACCAGAAATGTACAACAACTTGGCTATGATTAGAGTGCGGTTTGTTCTGTTTTTATCTAAATATATCCAGCACTAGCGCACTAGAGCAGTATCTTAAGAGCTACATCCAACTATATGTATCTAATCCTAGTAGAAACCAGCCTTATCTACGCTGATAAAATTTAATGATATGAATGAAACTCATTCTCGTTGAATTTTTGAATAAAAAAATTTTTAAAAGAGGAATTTTTGGAAAAAATCGTTTTTATAAAAAGTACTTTTTATAAAAGGTACTTCTTATAAAAGGTACTTTTTATAAAAGGTACTTTTTATAAAAGGTACTTTTTATAAAAGGTACTTTTTATAAAAGGTACTTTTTATAAAAGGTACTATTTATAAAAGGTACTTTTTATAAAAGGTACTTTTTATAAAAGGTACTTTTTATAAAAGGTACTTTTTGTAAAAGGTACTTTTTATAAAAGGTACTTTTTATAAAAGGTACTTTTTATAAAAGGTACTTTTTATAAAAGGTACTTTTTATAAAAGGTACTTTTTATAAAAGGTACTTTTTATAAAAGGTACTTTTTATAAAAGGTACTTTTTATAAAAGGTACTTTTTATAAAAGGTACTTTTTATAAAAGGTACTTTTTATAAAAGGTACTTTTTATAAAAGGTACTTTTTATAAAAGGTACTTTTTATAAACGGTACTTTTTATAAAAGGTACTTTTTATAAAAGGTACTTTTTATAAAAGGTACTTTTTATAAAAGGTACTTTTTATAAAAGGTACTTTTTATAAAAGGTACTTTTTATAAAAGGTACTTTTTATAAAAGGTACTTTTTATAAAAGGTACTTTTTATAAAAGGTACTTTTTATAAAAGGTACTTTTTATAAAAGGTACTTTTCATAAAAGGTACTTTTTATAAAAGGTACTTTTTATAAAAGGTACTTTTTATAAAAGGTACTTTTTATAAAAGGTACTTTTTATAAAAGGTACTTTTTATAAAAGGTACTTTTTATAAAATTTACTTTTTATAAAAGGTACTTTTTATAAAAGGTACTTTTTATAAAAGGTACTTTTTATAAAAGGTACTTTTGATAAAAGGTACTTTTGATAAAAGGTACTTTTGATAAAGGGTACTTTTTATAAAAGGTACTTTTGATAAAAGGTACTTTTTATAAAAGGTACTTTTTATAAAAGGTACTTTTTATAAAAGGTACTTTTTATAAAAGGTACTTTTTATAAAAGGTACTTTTTATAAAAGGTACTTTTTATAAAAGGTACTTTTTATAAAAGGTACTTTTTATAAAAGGTACTTTTTATAAAAGGTACTTTTTATAAAAGGTACTTTTTATAAAAGGTACGTTTTATAAAAGGTGCTTTTTATAAAAGGTACTTTTTATAAAAGATACTTCTTATAAAAGGTACTTTTTATAAAAAGTACTTTTTATAAAAGGTACTTTTTATATTAAAGGTACTTTTTATAAAAGGTACTTTTTATAAAAGGTACTTTTTATAAAAGGTACTTTTTATAAAAGGTACTTTTTATAAAAGGTACTTTTTATAAAAGGTACTTTTTATAAAAGGTACTTTTTATAAAAGGTACGTTTTATAAAAGGTGCTTTTTATAAAAGGTACTTTTTATAAAAGATACTTCTTATAAAAGGTACTTTTTATAAAAAGTACTTTTTATAAAAGGTACTTTTTATATTAAAGGTACTTTTTATAAAAGGTACTTTTTATTAAAGGTACTTTTTATAAAAGGTACTTTTTATAAAAGGTACTTTTTATAATATATATTTATGTACTTAAAAAAAACTTTTTTCTCTATTTTCTCTATTTTTCACGAACAGTCCCATGCAAATAATAAAAAAGATACAAAATGAAGGGCGTTCCTTTTTTCTTAGATTTTTTTTATATTAAAATTGTTTTTTAACAAATCAAAAAAAATATACAAAAACTTTTTTTGTGAACGATACAATTGTATAGAAATAAACATTTATAATTTGGAGTACTTGTTTCTATAAAAATACTATTAAATATAAGCACTCCTTAGATGTGTGAATATAGATTTGTTTTATATATTTTTTCTCTGCATTTATAAAAAAAACCATTTTTTTCCTATTTATAAAAATAGTTTTTCTATCAGGTTTTATTTAAGCTAACTGCTAGATTGCATAACAAATGGGTCTTAGTAAAATAAAAAATAAAAAATAAAATAAAAAAATGCTGTAAAACAGAGCATAAAATTTAGAAAGAAAAAATAGTGCAACAGACTTTTAGAAACATTTTAGTCACCTTAATGTATTAATGGTCGCTGGTAGTTGCATTTGCTTAATTTTAAACTAAAAGAAATAATAATTTTCGTATTTGCAGCACAAAATAGTCAACAATTTATGTTAAATTCATATTGACTCTGATGCTGTATAATGAACACAAGCGCTGCCAGCCACAAAATTCTTGCCCACATGCCATTAAAATAAAATGCATAAAATATTGCTGCATGTCCGCTGAGAAAAAAATGTTGTTGTTAAGAAAACACAAACAAAAAATTGTCTGTTTGGAGAACAAACTAATTGCTGAGATTTTTTTTAGAGTTTTATTGTAATTGAAAGCAATGGATTGAAATTATTTGAATTATCTTGCATTTTTCGATAGAAATAATTACATACATTTTTTTATATAAGAATCATAGAGAAAATACGTATTCTATTCTGCTATTGTCTTTAGTCATACTGACCAGCAGAGATGAGAGTTGTTATCAGAAATATCAACTCGGGTGCCCCTGTGCCTGAGTGGTAGTGACGCTAGCCTGTCAATCCAGAGGTCGTGGGTTCGATTCCCGACCCTGGGTCTTTTTCCTCAGACAAGCTGATCGATTCGCGTATTGTTTATTAAAAAAAACAGTTTAGGGTTCTTCGAACCAGATTTTAGTGGCTAGCGTTCTTTTTTTATATGGAACCAATCCGAGAGAAGTAGAATGATGTACAGGTCTCTCAAGCTTAAAAGACAATAAGACTAACAGGACCAAATATTGATTACACAAGGAAGCACTGATTTTGTAGCACATAATTTACTAGTTTATTCTGGTATAATTAATAGTACTGATTAATAGTACTAATAGTATTTTGTACGCTGGCTACGAAAATAGCATTAGTATTTTTGTAGCACCACCGAGCTAAAAATTGCTTGCTGGAAGCATTTTTGTAATAGAGAATTGTTATTCGCGATGAGCCGCTTAGAAGCTATAGTTTCTGCATCCACAAAATACTTATATTAGTGCTGAAAATCATCAACATTTTTAGCACTAAAACTGAAAATATATGGAGAAATTGTTCGATATAGATTGATGAGAATGATGGATGGACGTGATCACAAATTGGCTAACGTCATGTTGAAGGCTTAATATTTCTTATCTTTAATTATTAATTTTGTATTTTTAATCACTGTTTGTTATTTTAACTTCAACTAATATCGAACTAAACACCTTTTGATTTGAAATCTAACGCACCAACCACTCAACGAAAAACACTATTGCAAACCGAGAGCACGAAGCTAACATAAGCTTACTCTTACAATGTTTTCAAATTTTAAAATTACATTGTTTTAAATTATTTACTTTACGTTATTTATATACTGTTCGTTCATACTTTATGTGCGTGTACTGTTCGTGCATAGAGTCGTAAAACATATTTTAAGGTTCTCGCTTACGTTAGGGCTTCCAAAAAGCACTATCTTCAGGGAGAAAAGTTAAATCTTAAATGAATATAATACTTTGCATATATTTTTTGCATTTTAAAATCATCGGCAAAAGCTAAGAAGTGTTCGTGCCTCTTCGCTCTTGCTCTTTTGCAAACTTTATTGCATTTGTAGTAACATTTCTGGAAGCATTTGTTCTTTAATATGCAATGCATTGCTTCTCATAGCTTTTAGTACTTCTAAATGTGGAATATTTTTTGCTGGGCACTTGCTTTAGAGATATTGCGCATTATAGAAATAATTAAAATTTCGATCCACAAATTTTGGTGTTATTCACAATGAATTCAATTGATAAAAGTCATGATCTGCAGACAACATTAAAATTTTAATATTTCAAGTCATGGAGTTTTGCCATAATGATTACACACGTGCACCCCCGTGCATTTCCTTGATGGTACAGCACTTTTTTCTTTACAAGATGAAGTGGTTTTTTTGCTTTAAATCAATACTGTCCAAAAGCCCTGAATATTATTTACCGGTAATCGTATTAATCTTTTCAAGATAATCGATGTGAATGACATCGCGTGCATCCCAAACTCTGTGGCCATGACCTTGTTGGGTGATCTAGTCTCTTTAAGTTTCATTGTTTTGATTGTTCTTTAGCCTCTGGTGTATTGCGATGGATTCATGTTTCGTCCCCAGTTACAAAACGGTTTAAAAACTCATTCGTATTGCACCTGAACATCACCAAACACTAGTTTAAAGTGATCTGTATCTTTGAAGCGTGAGATCCGATTATAAAACGATGTATTTAGAAATCATAGAGGAGGACGTAAGCTTTAAGAATAATGAAACATGGATCGCCCTGTTGAAACACACGGTGAGCTACAGGGTGGCAAAGTTGACTACCTGGGGCATGAATAAGTTTGTTGGCCTTATAACTTACAAATATTATCCGATTTTTATGAGTTAAAATTTTTTGTAAAGCTTGTAAATAGACAAAAAATACACTTTACTTCCTTAAGATATCTTTAATTTTGGTTAGTGGCCTCGACCTTGTTACCGATTGCATAAATATCTCCGGTAATAGGATAGCCAAAATTTTCAAAAAAGATTGTATAATTTTTAACAAAATCCTTGATAATTTGTTGAAGGAATTTTTAAGTTATCTTAACTCATGTAGCTGTGAAAAAAATCGAAGTCAAGACTTTGCAATGAGGACGAAAAATGGATGAATTTTAACAAAAATAGAGCTTGATTATTTCTCGATGTTTTTCTCAAAAATTTTTCGAAACTAAAATTTTTTATTTTCAAAATTTCAAAAGAATATACTTAAGAAATGACTGCAGTTTAAATTTTAAATGCATTAAAGCATGCACGCTACATCCAGTATTTTGACGAATATAGTGGATTTTTCTTTCGATTTGATATAATTAATCTGGCCTTTAATTGTTAACCGCCCGCTCAAAAATGTGGCCAGGAGAGCAGATTTTCTAAAAATGGAAAAATTTTCAGAAGCATTTTATTTACCTGCATGAAAATAGTACCAAACTTAATTTATAAATATATAATATATAATAAAGTAAAAATTTACTTTTTTACTATTTATTAAAAAACATAGCAATCCTCTTGTGTTAAAAAATTTAACGATATATTAACCTGGAATTTTTTTTATGAATTTTCAAATCCCAAAAAAATATGTGAGTGAGGAAAATACGAATAGTTAATTTTTTAAGTTTTCTGTGTCAAATCCCTTATTTATTCTACAAGATGATCCACATTCAAACAAAATATAAAAACAGACTTATCTACCTGTCTATCGGTATATAATACATATATATTATTGATTTGAAATATTAAATAAAACGGACACAAAACAGACGCCGCAGGTGAAATTTGACAAAAGTGTGCTATTTCCGAGTGTATTTACCGCACTCATACGCACTACATGCGCATGAGACGTATGATTAATATGATGGTATATGCTATAATATTACTCATACGCTTGCAGCTTTGTGCTAAAAATGGGAAACTCGCACTTCGTTCACTGTTTTTAATTCAAAATTCATAAAAAAAATTTTTAAATATAAAAGTATTGCTATGTTTTTTATTGAATAGTAAAATAAAATTAAATAAATTAAGTAAAGTGCGACTTTGGCTCGTACACGAAGGGTTCCGCACTAATACACATATGTATATATCCCTTTTCGTTTTTGCTCCTTTTTTCATTTTGGCAGCTTTTTCGTTGTGCTTTTTTGCTTAATTTAAAATTTTTTTTATTTTTAAAGTATTTTTCGTTGTTTTTGGCGATTTTTTGGTTTTGGCGCTTTTTTAATATTCGTGATTTTTTTCGTTTTTTTCTGGCAATTTTTCTTTTTTTCAATTATTTTGTTTTTTTTGACGATTTTTTTGTTTTGACGATTTTTTGGTTTTGGCGTTTTTTAAACGTTTTTCTACTTTTTGATGATATTTTTAGTCGCAGCGATTTTTTCAGTTTTTGCGCTTTTTTCGGTTTTGGAGATTTTTTGGTGTTTTTTTTAGTTTTAGCGATTTTATTGGTTATGACACTTTTTTAGTTCTGGCGATTTTTTTTGCCGATATTTGCTTTTTTTTGTTTTTTGCCGATTTTTTTAGTTTTGGCGTTTTTTCGCTTTTTGACGATATTTTTAGATTTTGCGATTTACTTTAATTTTGGCGCTTTTTTCAATTTTCGCCCCTTTTTCGGTTTAAGTTATTTTTTTAGGTTTTTTGTGGTTTTTTTTAGTTTTGGCGATTTTGTTTTTGTTTTTTTACCCTTTTTTTGTTTTGGCGATTTTTTTTGGTTTTTGGCGATTTTTTTAGTTTTGGCGCTTTTTTCAGTTTTGCCCCCTTTTTCGGCTTTAAGTTATTTTTTCGGTTTTTTGTGGTTTTTTTAGTTTTGGCGATTTTTTTTTTGTTTTTTACCCTTTTTTTCGTTTTGGCAATTTTTTGGCTTTTGGCGATTTTTTAGTTTTGACGCTTTTTTAATTTTTTTGGATTTTTTATGTTGTAGTTTTTTTTTTGTTTTGACGACTTCTTTCGGTTTTTGGCGTTTTTTAGTTTCTTTGCGATCCCCTTAGTTTTAGTGATATATTGCCTTTTAGCGATTTTTTAAATTCTGGTGCTTTTTTCCTTTAAGCACTTTTTTTAATTTTAGCTTTTTTTCGTTTTGACATTTTTTTAATTTTGGACTTTTTTAGTTTTAGCGTTTTTTTTAAATTTCAGGATTTTACCTCTTACGGTTTCCAAGATACAGCATATTGTCTAAATTACATAGTCAAAATTATATTAACTTATAGAACACCCTTTATTTTTTATTGTTTTAAATATCGCTGTTAATTGGGTATAGTCTATTGTACAGACTACACCAAGTAACATTTACTTTGAAAATTTAAAATGTGTTATATATAAGTGTTTGTATATTACATTAATATTTCAAATTGTTTCTGTAACTGTCATATATTTGTTTTTGTAGCGGCCAAAGTTTTACATATTCTGTGAGAATTTCAGAATTACATTAGTATTTCAAAATTTTTTCGTTGCACGCCTTAGAACACCCTTTAATTTTTAACTGCCATATATTTGTTGTTGTTGCGGCCAAAGTTTTACATAGCGTTTTAGTTCAATATTTGAATTAGTGTAAATTCAAATTATTTTTATTCAGAGTGGAGTGTTGGAATATTCAAATCAGATTAGCAGAACGGATCAGTACTACTGATTTCGATAGGCCGCTACACCGTCTCATCAGCGTTCTCGTTCACTTTTACCACTTATGAAGGTGGCTGCTTTTTACAAGGAAACATCAGCTGTTTAACTAATTTTTGTCAGCAAATAGAATACAAGACTTTTTTTATCATTTAAATTCTTGCCCTGCATTTTTATTGCGACTCAACTTAGTTTTGCCGAAATTTCCCTATCTGATCAATAATCAAAAAGTCACAAACTTGATGGGCATTTTTCCAATACCTGCAACCAAAGCTTTTATCGGAAAATTTTTGAATTTACTCGGTTTTCAGCACTTTTTTTGTGAACAAAAATAAAACAACTTTCTGACCGATATTTTTTTTGGTCAAAAATAAAACTTAAACGGACTTAGAAGTCGCTACTCCCAGCATTCTTTGTTTATTTTAACCACTTGTCATGCTTGATATTAGTGAGCAGGTCCGTCAAATATTGAACCAATTTATTTAACGAAACTGAATATAAGAACTAGTGCTGCTCCTTATATTCACTTACAAGTTAAATCGATGTTGATAACTAGGATATTCACCATGTTAGATTATTAGCTCCAAATATTATTTGTTCTTTTTTGAAATTTTAACTTTTAATTTTTACCAAAAAATATCAGTCAAATTTTAACTTTTATTTTTGACCTGAAAAATAGTAGTCAAAAAATAACCATTATTTTTTTGACGGAAAACATATGGGTCAAAAAATAACTATTATTATATGAGTTTTTCGAAAAAATACATAACAGTTACGTTCCCTGCATTGCACCTTAAACACATTTTAAGTTTTGAATGACTTCTGGCGTTCAAGTTAAGTCTGGCGCTTGGCTGTATTTGAAAAGCTGAAATAGAATTTTATGGAAAATATTTTTGTAAAACATTTCAGCCTGCTATATCGCTGCAGAAGGGGAGGGTTTTGCCTCTCTTTTAAGAAAGAGGCAAAAAAAAACCCGTCCATACAAGGAAGATTAGAGGGTTAAAATGTTCCACAAAAATTTTTCTCGTTGTGATTTACATTAAAGTGCTGAACACAAAGGATACCCCTAACGTAAGGGCCTATTCACATATTACGTAACGATTTTTTCGGAGGTTTTATCCCCTCCCCCCTTCGTAACGCTTTTTACAAAATCGTCAGTATAAAATATCTAATCCGTAACAAATATAATCTAATCCGTAACAAAACAATTTACAACACAAAAAAAAACATAATTCGAATGACTGATTCTGGCAGACGGCAACCAAAAAATATATACAATGGTACCTGTATCGGCGCTTTGAAAGTTTATATCTGAGATTCATTTATAGTGACTCGTCATAGAAAATATTGTAAGCCTTACATTTAAGGTATAAGATGTGCTCAGCACTTTTACGTAAAAAACCACGAGGAATTTTTTTAGAACATTTTCATCCCCTAACTCTTCGTTGTATAGGTGCTTTTGTCCCTTTCTTAAAAAGGGGAAAAATCCCCTTCATTGTCAAATCAGCGGACTGAAATGTTCTACAAAAATGTTTACCATAAAATTCTACTGCACGTCGTCAGGGCTTCCGACTTTAAGGACTAATTTCGTATTTGCTCACAATAAGTACTCGGCATGGCAGTTCTTGTAAGCCCTCTAACTCATCGTTGTATGAGTATTTTTGCCTCTTTTCTTACAATAGGGGAAAAAATTCCCCTTCCGCGCTGATATAGTAGGCTGAAATGTTCTACAAAAACATGTTTCATAAAATTCTACTCTAGGTCTTTAAAAGTACCAAAGCTCCAGATCCAATTTGAATGCCAGAAATCATTCAGAACTTAAAACATGTTTAAGTGTAAAATTCGTACTTATTCACAATTAGTACTCGGCATGGGAATTCTTGTAAGCCTTTCGTTTAAAGTATAAGATATGTTCAGCACTTTTATGTAATACACCACGAGGAATAATTTTGTGCAATATTTTAACCCTGTAACTCTTCGCTCTATGGTTCTTTCTCAAAATATGTGCAAGACTCTCCTTAGCGCACACTAGGAAAAAAGGCGAATCTTGCGGCGAAAAAATCATATCTGCAAGGACGAATTATAGGAAAGGATGTTGGCTACAAGGTGTGTTAAAAGCGAGGTAGCTATTTTTAACACTGTGAGCGTTATATGTCGTTATATAAGACCAATTTTACCGATAAAATTATTTAGTCGTCGGACAGTTTATATCTTCCAAATTATTAGCAGGATGTAGGTTTTAAGGGGTCCGTACAAAATTAGTCACCTGTTTTAACACAGTGCGCGCTATGTGTTGTTGTCTAAGACCAATTTTACCAATATAATTCTTAAGTTTTCGAAAAACCCATGTCTTCCAAACTAATAGTTTGATCCATAAAAATGTAGGAAAAAAAACTTCCCTTTGTGGGAAATGTTAACCCTCTGACTCTTTGTTTTATGGGTATTTTTATTGCTTTCTTAAAAAATTGGCAAAAACTACATTCCAGCAACGATTTAGTTAGTAATTGCCATAAAAGTCTACTACAGGTCTTTAAAGATACTTAAGCTCCAGACTCAACTTGAGTGCAATAAATCATACAAACTAAAAACGTGTTTAAAGGCTAATTTCGTACTTATTCTTATCCTTTCGTTTAAGGTTTAATATGTGTTCTGCACTTATATGAAAAATTTTGTGGAATATTTTAGCCCTCTAACTCTTCGTTGTATGGTTTTTTGGTCCCTTTATTAAAAAAGGAAAAAAAAATTCCCTACAGCGGCGCTACAGCGTGCAGAAATGTTCTAGAAAAATATTTGGCATAAAATTCTACTACAATCTTCAAAGACAATCAAGCTCCAGACCCTACTAGAATGCCAGAAATCCTTCCAAACTTAAAATGTATTTAAAGGATAATTTTGTACTTATTTACAATTAGTATTCGGAATATTTTAACCCTCTAGTTCTTCGTTGTGTGGGTAATTTTATCTCTTTCAGTGGCGATATAGCGGCTTTAGCGGCAATATAGCGGACAAAAATGCTCTACAAAAATATTTGCCATAAAATTCTACTATAGGTCTTGTGAAACTTCTCAACTGGAACGCAAGCAATCATTCAAGATTTAAAATGTGTTGAGAAATTAATTTCGTACTTATTCACAATTAGTACTCGGCATATGAAATGTTATAAGCCTTACACACAAAAAATTATCACCAAAAAATTTTCAAACAAAAGTTTGTCTAAAAATAAATTTAATTTTCAGTAAATGTTCTGTCCATAATCTATGAATTGTTTGTTTGACTTTTATTTAGAACGTAAACACCAAAAACAGCAATAAAAACTGTGTCGTAAAAAACTACCCCGATGACGACATACACACAAATAACAACAACAAGAATCATATCAAGAGGAATGCAATTGTACCAAGTTTGTTTACAAAAGATTTTTGAGTGAATCGGTTGGTTAATGTCACTTTATTAATTCTCATTCATATTTTTAGAGTATTTAGATAAACATTCAGACTTGAGAACATTTAACAAAGTGAAATCTCATAAATGCTTAATGCATGATGACACAGACTACAATTTTGTTTGTATTTTTGTTTGATTAAGTAAATTATTTTGCTTAATAAATGTTAGCATTTTTAGACTAATTGTTTATTTAGTTAATTGTTTTGTCTACAATTTGTAAATATTTTTAGACAAATTGTTTTATAGACTTAAACAATTTGTTCACTGAACAAAAACACATTTTTTTAAGGAAATTGTTGAGGTATTTTTGTCTATATTTACAAAGTCGTTTGTAGCTCCGTTCATAGACAAAATATTTACTATTTCATTGAATTCCTTCACAGAAAATGAAATTTATTTTTTTCTGTGTAACTTCAAAATAGACTTTGAAGCACCGGCCCATACATGAGAGTTGTATTCGATTGTAGCATGAATAGAAGAATATTATTTTGACCCCTCTTCTGAAAAAAGTTTAGTTAATTTACGTTTTAGTTACTCGTATCCCCAGAGACTGACAGCGACAATTATTTTTAATTGTAAAGTAAATACATAAATTGTAAAATGTTTGCACTGCAACGTTATGGCTGTTGCTAACGTGCATATATATTTTGCACTTAAATAAATAAACATAAAAGAAGTTACGTTTTGAAAAGAGTTTGTTGCTTAAGTCTTTTGTTTTATAAAGATTTTTCATGACAATTTTTTATTTTGTCACTCAATTACAAATGATAATAATTATAACTTTACTTATATATTAATAATATCATAACTATATTTAACCTTGTTTTAGCTTTTAAATTAAAAAAAAAAGTTGCCAAAAATTTAACTAAACAATTTTAATGATAAGCAAAAAAACTAAGTATGGGCAAGACTAACATGCCTACTTTTAATCCCCAATTAAAGTAAATAGAAATAAACGGAAAGGCCTGTTTAATGGAATTTTTTTTTCTGATATTTTTCGTTATAGCGGTCATTTAATTATTGAATAAAATTCAAAGCAAGTGCTCCAAATTCATGCTTTACTATCTATCAATCAAATACACATTTTCCATTTTGTTAAACTATTGTCTGTCTAACTGTCTTAACGTTAATTTCTTGTTTTTTTTTGTGTCTGCCTGTTGATTGCTAGTCTGCATGTCCAATTATCTGTCCAACAACTAAATAAATGTGGTGTTTGTTAAAACAACAGGCTTATAAATGTTGGAGATTTTTTTCATTGAAAATTTATTATATTTTTTAACAATTTGAAATTTATTGTTAAGGTACTCACTCGTATCTATAGATTCATTAAATTCTTATGATTATATACTATATATTTTTTTCTTCTCTTAACACAGCGTAGCCCTGAAACGTGAGAAATTGTTTTATATTATAGGTTTTTTGTTATACTCATTTATATAGGAAAAAATGTAGGTGTGCTTGGCCTGGCTAACATGTCAATATGTTAAAGTATTGTAATATAGCACCCTGCTTCTTTTGTTGTTTTTCATTTCATATTCAAGATCAGGAAACTATTATGTAAAAAGTTATGAAACTTATAATTATTATTTTTTTATAACTCCATTTCTGCTATTTAAAAATATAATATATTCTCACTTAAGGAAATAGTTTAGTTTATTCTATTTTAGTAAAAGTGTTTTTTTAAAAGTATCATTTAGTTCTTTGTTTTATTTCTTGATTTAATGGACATTTATGTTTGTTTTATTACCTTGAAATAAATGTTGTTTTAAATGGACGTGTATTTCTTTTAGAAAACAATAACTCTAATAAAAACTCTTTAAGAAAAAAAGCAACAATTTCCGTTAATTATGTAATAAATTATAACAAACTTTTTAGTTCACAAGATTTGTAACTGTTAATACTAAAACGATTAAAGTGGAAGAAAATTTAATTTAAGCTATTATATTTCTATAAGAAGTTAAATATAGAAACTTTAACCCTCCAATGATCATGACCATCGAATACAAATTTTAGATTTAGTTTAAATTTAATTATATTCTTTCATTTTTATTTAAAAATACAGCGGAAATATATATTTTTTGAATTTAGTTCTGTCAGACTTTAACGCTGATGGGGAAACAAATTTCTGTTTTAGCTACAGAACTAAAAGCATTTAAAGCATTTTACCATTGAAAATTCAGCAAAGCAACTAAAAATCTGGTTTTTCAAATATTTTAAACAATAAAATTAAAATCAATATAGAACAAATTGCAGTATTTGAATTAATAGGTTTTGGTGGCTATACCAATAATAAGTCTGTATAATGTTACACTGTACAACACGAAGAAAAAAAATTATGGGGTTCTGACAATCGATTCTGGCAGAAGAGACAAAAAACAAAAAATGTACGTGTGTCGGCATTTTGCATCGTCATAGTGGAATTTTATTGTAGAGGGTGTTAAATTTTCCCTCTTTTGGCCTGTTCGTGCAGCATGTCGGTACATGAAACTATGTGTTATTGACTTTAGAAACATTGTGGAAAACATTAGGGCAAATATTTTTGTGGAACATATTAGCCCCCCAACTCCTCCAGATAACGGTAATTTTTGGTCCTTTTCTAACAAATCGTAAAACATACCCCTAAAAAGAAGGAGTGCGAGGATAAATATTCTAAAAATTTTTGCGCTAAAACTTTACTTAAGGTTTTTAAAGACAACTAAGCGCTTTACAAGATCACAATTGAATTTTATTAAAGAGGGGGTTAAAGTTTTCCCTTTTTGGCCTGTTTGTGCAGCATATCGGTACATGAGTATGTGCTCTTTACATCCGAGGCGTAGGGTATCTTTATCAACTTAATAGAAACTATTAAGGCAAATACTTTTGTGGAACATATTAGCCCTCTAACTATCCCGCAAAATGGCCATTTTTGGCTCTTCTAACAAATCGTAAAAAACACCCCCAAAAAGGGGGAGTGTAGGGATTAAGTATTCTAAAAAGATAATGGCCATAAAATTTTACTGTAGGTCTTTAAAGACAACTAAGCTCCAGACTCAACTTGTACGACTGAAATCATTGAAAACTCAAATTATGTTTATGGGTTAACCTAAAACGTATTTACAATTAGTACCCGGCATAGGAAATCTTGTAAGTCTTACGTTTAAATTATAATATGTGTTCAGCAGTTTTATGTAAAAAACTACGAGAAACAAATTTCTGGAACATATTAAACCTCTATCTCTTCGGTTTATAGATCTTTTTGTACATTTCTTAAAAAAGGGGCAAAAAAACTCCCCTTCAGCGGCGAATAGAGGGCAAAAATCTTCTACAAAAATGTTTGACATTAAAAAGCTGAACACATCTTATATCTTAAACGTAAGGCTTACAAGATGTTCTGTGCCGAGTACGAATTGTGAATAAATATGAAATTAAGCCTTAAACAGATTTTAAGTTTTGAATATTTTCTAGCGTTCAAGTTATGTCTGGAGCTTAGGCCTCTTTAAAGATCTCTAGTGTAATTTTATGGTAAATATTTTTATAGAACATTTCAACCTCCTATATCGGCACTTAAACAGAGTTTTTTGTCCATTTTTTCAGAAATGTTCAAAAAGATCTACAAAACGAAGAGTTAGAGGTTTAAAATGTTAAAAAAAATTTTACAATAATTCCTATGCCGAGTACTAATTGTGAATAAGTATGAAGTTTTAAACATAGTTTATGTTTTAATGACTTTTGGGGTACAAGTTGAGTCTGGAGCTTGGTTGTCTTTAAAGACCTATAGCAAAATTTTGTGGCCATCATTTTCGTAGAACATTTTATCCTCGCACTTGCCTTTTTTATGAGTGTTTTTTACGATTTGTTAGAAAAAACCCAAAAATGACCGTCATGTGGGGCAGTTAGAGGGTTAATATGTTGCACAAAAATATTTCGCCTAATATTTTCTACAAAATTACTTAACACACCTTACACGTCAAGTGTACAAAACACATAGTTTCATGTACTGATATTCTGCACGAACAGGCCAAAAGGCGGAAACTTTAACCCCGCCTAAAAAAAATTCCTTTGTGATCTTGCAAAACGCCAACAAACGTAAACATTTTTTTGGTCTCCTCTACCAAAATCCGTTGTCAGAAAGCAGTAATTTTGAAAAAAATGGAAATTGTTGAAATTTATTTTATATTGCTCTTTCATCGTACCCAGTGGAGCTTCAAGAAACCCAATAAGAGTAAGAAGTTGTGATCTGGAAATAGTATTGCAAGATTTTCTCTTTATATTGATGCCTATTCATTTGCTTTGAAGTTATATTCTTACTGCACGGTGGAGCATTTTGACAAATAACACTATGCAACAAAATGAAACTTTTGTCATTACCTTTGATCACCACTATATTATTTTGATGTGCTAAGAAGGTTCCCTAACTACAAAAATAATCGAAATTTGAAATTCTATGGAAACGTTTAATCACACATTTTTAGTAAGATTGTAATAACGCGGTGTGAGCTGTGTATGAGTGTATTAGTGTAATCATACGGACAACAAGAAGTACAGAGAAACTTAACAGCTGCATAGAAATACACTAACACCATCTAGTGCGCAATAGTAGTAGTAGTAGTAGTAGTAGTAGTAGTAGTAGTAGTAGTAGTAGCAGTATTAGTAGTAGCTACTAATTTTCACTAATTGTCGTACATTATGTTATCGTAGGCAAATAAAAACAAATAAATAAAATGAATAGAAAAACATTTAATTTTAATAACTTTAAAAAAATTTGTTTGTACTTTTAATAAGAAATAAAACAAACAAAAACCAGCAAACTCCTATCTATTTACAATATTGAAAGTTTTGATACTTTTAATTGATTAATTAAACAAAAATATACTAAAAGCATAAGTACTTCCAACTTAAAAAAACAAAAAATGTTTCATTGCTAGATGCTTACACATCTCCCCTGTGATCGGACTCAAATTGTTTTTTTTTCTTCTAAAATTTCGAATTTTTCAAGAAGATGCTACACCGATTTCATCATAACTTGAGAACGGGTTGTCCAATTTAATTACAAAAATCACTAAGATACTTGAAATGAAATTACCTTTAAGCCGTTCAATGTTTATTTTTTATCTACTCAACGGTTTCGGAATTATTCAGACCGCAGTGATGACAAATATATTTTTTTATGCAATATTTTGAAAAAAATTATAAAAAAATTTATAAAAAATCTATAAAAGATCTAAAGTGGAATAAACTTAATATTTATAAACTGATATAAAGCCAAATATACCTAAAATGAAATAAACTTTATTTTATAAAAATCGATTGATACATATTGATTTTATTCATAATAAATTGAAGTCACCTATTTTTTGCAAAACTTTTGAATATTTACACTGTTCAACAAAATAATTTTTTTTAAATAACAAAGCTCTAAAGACTGATTTTGATAGAAGCCACCGAAAAAATACATACGTGTATCGGTTTTTCAAAGCTTACATCTGAGATTAATTTTAGGTGGAGTTACATTTCCCCTTCTTTTGCACATAGTTATACAGGCTCGGCATAGAATATCTTGTAGGGCTTTCGTTTAAGGTATTAGATCTGCTCGATACTTTTATCTCCACAGGGAAAACTTTTGTTGAACAAATCAGCCCGCTATAATGCCGTTGAAGGGGAGTTTTTTGCCCCTAATTTATTTGGAATGCTGAAATTTAGTATACAGGTAAGGTCTTGGTGAGCAATTAACCAGAAAAATCTGAAAACGGGTACGTTTCACCTGGGAAACTAGGGTGCCCCTTCTTTGTAAGGGGCACTTCCAGTACAGCTAGAAAGCTGAAATTTGGTAAATAGTAGGTCCTGCTGAGCAATAAACGAAAAAAGTTGAAAGCGTGAACTTTTAATCTGGGGGGAGTAGGATGCCCCTTCTTTGTATGGGGCACTTCCAGTATAGCTAGAAAGCTGAAAATCGGTGCGCCTAGATATCGGTGGAGCAGCCTCTTCAAAACTCAATTTTTTTTGCAAAAAAATCTGGTAATTTCACTTTATTGTGAATAAAATCCATATTTATCGATAGATTTTCATGAAATAATGCTTATTTTATTTCTAGTATATGTAACTTTATGATCAAAGAATAAAAATAGTTCTATTTTGTCATTTTCGACTTTTTCAAATTTAAAAAAAAAAATAAAAATTTAACAATTAAGTTATAAGTTTAGTCAAACTGAGTAAGTTTATGTCCAAAGAAATTTATTATTAATTATTTTGGCTGGAGTTCGGTTTTAATTTAATTTTTAATTAAACTATAATTTTATTAAGAGATAAATATGAAGCATATAGACAAAGAAAATTTTTGACTGGTTGAACTGACATTTCGATAGCTCCCGCTAATCTCTTCAGAATTCTTTTCCGCTTGACCACTCGATCAATAACTATCAAATGAAATATAGCTCTAAGAGTGACAGTATAAATTGATTAAAATTAGATGATATTCAACTCTTGACTGCAAACCACCGACTTTGGTCGAGCGGTCAAGCGGAAACAAATTCTGAAGAGATTGACTTATGCGGTTTAGTATGTATTTTTATATCATAACAAAAATTTCATTCTCAGAGAAAAAAAACTTTAATAACATATTTTTAAGACTTTTTTACAAAAAGTATTCCCTGAATTTTATACTTATCAAAATTTTTAAATTTGCTTGTATAAAATAGATTTTTTGAAATTGGTAAAACTGTATATAATAAAATATCTTTAAAAATTAACTTCAACAGCATTAAAATTTGATATAAAACGTACTTCACTGGTCAAACAATTTGAATGGAAAAAATGTGCATCACCCTTTATCTATATCATTTTACAATGGACAGAAAATAATTAAAAGTTATCTGAAAGTATTTAAGTGTTTAATTTAATTTATACTGGATATCACTCTTTACTATTTAAAATATAATTGTTACAAATAATTTGCTGAATAATAAAATCGTGCTTTAAATAGATATTAATTAGCACACAATTAAACTCAATTCAAATCTTTTACATCCACTTTGTATGAAAAAAAGCCCTTGCACTTAAACCTTTGTGCTTTGACATAAAGTTTTTTAATTATATTTATTTGATTCGGAAATGTTTTTTTTTTCAGTAAAAATCATAAAAAAATCAAAAGGAAATACTCTTAAAAGCCAATAAAATATTTTATTAACTCGCATTATAAAAAAATAAGTCTCAGCCTTTGCAACAAAGTTCAAATATGTAAAAGTAAATCATGAATTTTAAGCAATTTATGTTTATAAATACAAGCACAAGCACACGCACACAGACAAACTTATTTCAATTGTAAAAAAATAACTTTTAATTAGAGACTGGCTTTGAAATTTTGTTGGTCCATAAAGATTTAATATTATGAATTTGTTATAGTCTAGCATTGATAGATTTAAGATTAAGGTTTAACTTTATTGCTATAACGAACACATAAAAACTATTATAAATATGTGTATGTGATTTATAAAAAAAAACTGCCCACTTTTAATCATTTTAATCACATCTTTGAATCGTCTCTTGAGACTTTAGCAAATTTAAAATTCTTAACATTTTGCACACAACTCGTTCACATTTCAATGCAATTTGTCAACTCTTTTCAATTTCCTGTCTCAAATTACAAACTTCTTTATATTTTCTGCCACTTACTTGTGCAACAATCTTGGAAATATAAATGTTACAAATCAAAACTTGATTATGACTTTTGTTAAATGTTAAGTCTTTCATTGTGATATGAACATGAATGTTGACGGCATCATCACATGTTTACATGTTCATATATACTTAAGTATAAAATCAAACCAAAAAAGTTTGTCTTTAGTAGAACAAAAATCAGAAAAATGGGAATGAAGAAAAATAAACCGATGGCAACGCTGGGAAAGTGCACTTTAATATCAGCTTGAGAGTGATTTAATTCTCGTATTAAATTTTCACGAAAAAGTTGTATATATAAGAATTAAAATCACATTCAACAGAGCCACCTGACAAGTGGTGATAGCAAATACACGTGAGCACTGACGATGGAAGTGTAGCGGCTTCCGAAAGTGGTGCTACTCTGTTCTGCTGTGTACGTTGAAAAATTAAGTTGATGTTAATTTTTCCCTGGTTCCTTGGAATGTTAATCATGCCCAATTCTTTCTGAATATAACGCTACGAACCTTAGCCTAATAATCAATTTAGATTCGAAAAGAATTTGTATTTTTTCCGTAGTAGTTACACAGAAAAAATTATCACCAAAAAATTTTCAAACAAAAGTTTGTCTAAAAATAAATTTAATTTTCAGTAAATGTTCTGTCCATAATCTATGAATTGTTTGTTTGACTTTTATTTAGAACGCAAACACCAAAAACAACAATAAAAACTGTGTCGTAAAAAACCACCCCGATGACGACATACACACAAATAACAATAACAACAACAACAACCATAGCAATAGGAATGCAATTGTACCAAGTTTGTTTACAAAAGATATTTGAGTGAATCGATTAGTTAAAGTGGTTGCGTTAATTCTTATTCATTTTTTATAGTATTTAGATAAACATTCAGACTTGAACACATTTAACAAAGTGAAATCTCCTAAATGGTTAATGGATGATGATGATGACACACACGAAAATTTTGTTTGTATTTTTGTTTGATTAAGTAAATTATTTTGCTTAATAATTGTTAGCATTTTTAGACTAATTGTTTATTAGATTCAGACAGAAATATTGTTTGATATTTTTCAGAAAATCCAGTAAATATTTTTGTTTGATTTAGTAAATTGTTTTGTCTACAATTTGTAAATATTTTTAGACAAATTGTTTTATAGATTTAAACAATTTGTTCACTGAAAAAAACACGTTTTTTTCCAGTGAAATTGTTGAGGTATTTTTGTCTATATTTACAAATTCGTTTGTAGGTCCGTTCATAGACAAAATATTTACTATTTCATTGAATTCCTTTACAGAAAATGAAATTTAGTTTTTTCTGTGTAAAGGCCTGAAAAAACTTGAATTTTTTTTCAAATGAACATTCGTATAACATGGCGTTATTCATAATATTTGAAAGCTATAAGTATTTACTTGCACTGTACAACACAAAAAAGAACACGATTCTAACAACTAATTCAGGCAGAAGACACCAAAAAATTTTATACGTATATTCAGCGTTTTGAAATTTATATTTATAGTGAAGTAAGCCTTACGTTTAAAGCATAATATGTGTTCGGTCAGCCCTTTTGTATAAATCACTACGAGAAACATTTTTGTGGAACATTTCTTCACCTTCGCTGTATGAATCCTCTTGTCCCTTTATTTAAAAATTCAGTAAAGTGCATCTTTGATTCGTACACAAGTGTTCCGTACGAATACCGCAACATGCATATATAAAAAGGCATAAGAGATATATGCCTTTTTGGGGATTTTTGCTTGGTTTTGGTAATGTTTTTGATTTCTTGCGATCTTTTCGTTTTGGTGCTTTTATCGTTTTTGCCATTTTTTATTTTGGCAATTTTTTTCGTTTAATTTTTTCGCCTTGACGATATTTCTGTGGTTTTCTTTGATAACGGCGTATGTACACTCCAAAACACTTTTGTTGAAAATTAGGTCGATAATAGTAGGCAACACTTTACAGATTATTATCGACCTAAAATTACACACGCACTATATTTCAACAAAATCTTTTTACTAAAAAAGCGATTGGCTGCGTGCAGGTTTGAACCGCTACCTACTGACTGATAGTCTGACCTATCTGCCATTCAGCCATTCAGCCACAGCCGTATTATACTTTATGATAAATTTTTTCCACTTGGACTAAATATATTTAATTTGAAAGGTTTTTTCTTTAATAAAATAACTACAAAATCGATGTAATTTTAGACAAGGAGAAATTATCAACACAAATTTAGACAATATATGATCGTAAATTTGAAGTAATGTTTTAGAGTGTAGTATGTGTTTTGTATATACAAAAGTGGTTATTCAAGAAAACCACAGATTTTTAGTTATCTCGATTTTTCAGTTTGGCGTTAATATACGTTTTTCGGAATTTTTTTATTTTTGGCTCTTTTTTTTTTGGTTTGGTGATTTTTTTTTGCTTTTGGCGATTTTATTTTTTTGTGATTTTTTTGTTTTTGGTGAGTTTTTGGAACGAAGTTCCTTATGGCGCGCCATGCACATCAATGATTTGAATAACATGAATCATTGGTTGGAGGGTAAAACAAAAATTTTTTGAAAATGAAATATACTGCCGAATACTGGTTAGAAAAATACTGGCATAATGGTGTTGCATACTTTTAGGATTTTTAGATTTTCATTTTAGACTTGGATAAGTTGTTCGTGGCAGTGATAGCTGAAGCTATTTCTGCTAACTAATATTTATCTATATACTACATAGGTATATAAAAGTGAATAGCTGTTTGTTTATTTGTTTGTTTGTTTGTATGTTTGAAAGCTATGTATTCCTAAGCGAGTGAACCGATCTTGCTGAAATTTTTACAGTATATTACTGATGATCTACAAAGAACAATTGTCTATATAATTTTAAAATATTATAAGTGGGCGTGGCACTTCCTGTATAAAAGAAATTTATATTTTAAGATATTTATGGAACTAATGCAACTAAAGACTTAAAAAATTGTGTGAGTAACTCTTTTTATAATGTTTTTAAAGAGATATTATTAAGGAGTGGACAAGTGCGTGGCACCTCCCATATATAGCAAATATATATTTTGACATATCATGGGAACTAATGCGGTAAAACACTTAAAATTTTGTAGGAGTTACTCCATTGATTTTATGCTTTGGTTTAGAAAAAAATAGTTCGACAAAAATTAGTGGGCGTGGCAGCTCCCACATTCCTGCCTCTCAGAAACTATCAAATCGATTTTGATGAAATTCAAAACATAGATAGATCTGAGTTTAAAAGAAGACATTGGCTATACATTTTTGCAAAAAGCGGACCACGAGGGGAGCTAGAGGGAAATTTCGTCCTCTTTGAAACTATCTATCCGATTTATAATAGAAGACATAGGCTATAAAGTTTTTTAAAAATAGGACCATAAGGGGAGGTAGGGGGTTATTTCGTCCTCTTTGAAACTATCTATCCGATTTTGATGAAATTCAAAATATAGATAGATCTGAGTCTAAAAGAACACATATACTATTCATTTTATCAAAAATAGGACCTCGAGGGGAGGTCGGTCGTCCTCTTTGAAACTATCTATCCGATTTTGATGAAATTCAAAACTTAGATAGATATGGGTCTACAAAAAGCAGGCTGTACATTTTTCCAAAAATAGGACCACGAGGGGAGGTAGGGGAAATTCCGTCCTCTTTGAAACTATCTATCCGATTTTGATGATATTCAAAACATAGATATATCTGAGTCTGGAAAGGCACATAGGCTATACATGTTTTCAAAAAATAGGAGCGCGAGGAGGGGTAGGGGCAATATCTGCCTCTCCAAAACCATCTAGCCGATTTTGATGAAATTCAAAACATAGATACATTTGACTTTAAAAAAGGCATATACTTTACTTTTTTAAAAAATAGGACCACGAGGGGAGGTAGGGGGATATTTCGTCCTCTTTGAAATTATTTATCCGATTTTGATGAAATTAAAAAAATAGATAGATCTGAGCCTAAAAGAAGACATATGGGTATTTCCACAGGAAAGTCTACTTTCCGTCACGTTCGACCCCAAGCAATTATGTTGATTTTTTCAAAGCAACGTAAGTTTTTTTATACTTCTTCGCATGTTCGTGTAGTCCGTAGGTAGCTCTAAAGTTAGTAAAATTGTCGGAAAAATTGAAACACATGGTTCTGAAAAACAAGCTTACTTTCTTGGTGTCGAACGTGACAGAAAGTGGATTTTCCTGTGGAAATGCCCATATGTAGGGTATATTTATTTTTCAAAAATAGGACAACCAGGGAAGCTAGGGGAAATTGCTTCCTCTTTAAAACTATGTATCTATTCGATTTTGATGACATTTAAAACATAGATAGATCTGAATCTTAAAGAAGACATAGGCTATACATTTTTTCAAAAATAGGACCCCGACCCCTCTTTTTGTTTTACCCCTCTTTGAAACTATTTATCCGATTTTGATACAATTTAAAGCATAGATATATCTAAGTCTAGAAAAGCACATAAGCTATACATTTTTTTGAAAATAGGAGCACGAGGAGTGGTAGGGGGCAATTTCTGCCTCTTTGAAACTATCTAACTGATTTTGATGAGATTCAAAACATAGAGAGATCGGAGTCAAATAGAAGAAATAGGCTATAATTGTTTTACATAGAACCACGAGGGTAGGTAGGAGGAAATTTCATTCTCTTTGACATTAACATTATTGAACCTACCACGCTCCCTCTTTTTTCAAACAGACATACATACTTACCTGAATTGTATAAATAAAATTATATTTTTCTGAAAAGAAAGAAACTATTTTACTTGCCACGGTTGAAAGTGAATTTATCATCTCGTTCAGAGATAGTGAAAATACAATTTCTAAAGTAAGTGAAACGTAAGGAACTACCTTCCTGCCCGGTGTCCCATAACACCATGCGTTCTTTTTTAGTTTTGGCGATTTTTGTTTCAATTTGGTTTTTTGCGTTTTTTTATTTATGCCAATTTTTTGGTTTTTAAACTTTTTATTTTTTTTGGCGATTTGTTTTCGCTTTTTGGCGAATTTTTTTAGTTTTGGCAATTTTTTCGGCTTTTGCCAATATATTTCGATTTTGCTTTTTTAGCTTTGGCGCTTTTATCCATTCTAGTTTTAGCGATCTTTTCGTTTTTTGCGATTTTTTATGCGATTTTTTCGGTTTTTGGGGGATATTTTAGTTTTGCCGATTTTTGTTTTTGGGAATTTTTTTGTTTTTTTTTGCGCTTTTTTTAATTTAGTAGATTTTTTTAATTTGGCTATTTTTTCCGTTTTTGACGATAAATTTAGTTTTGTTCGAAAAGATATATGTAGCTAAATTTCAAATCTGATGCATATTTACCAAAAACCAAAAAATTTTGTTTAGCCATCAACAATTTTGAATTTTTTCACATATAAAAAAAATGTTTCTTTTGCGATTTTAAATTTACTCGTATGTACTTTTCCCACTACTTCTTAAAAATTTTCCTCGTCCCATTGATTTATTCCCAGTTAATTCGCAGCTTTAAAAATGTTCAATTATGTAGTTTTAAGAAATTTTCAATTTTGTCGATATTGTTGGCTTATTTTTGCATTTCATAAAAAAGCAGGACGAAAATAGTCGCATTTTGCAAATATTTAAGCAATCTATACGATTTTGCTGATTTGTTCCTAATATGAACCACAAAATATGTCTTGGTGCCCAACATCTTATATTCGGACAGATGAAAGGCCAGCTGCTCGTCATTGTTAAATCGATTACCGTATCCATAAGTATCAGAATATACTTATAGGTGGCATGCAATAACGTCCAATAAAATAGTGTCCATGGACGTTATTTACACACTTAAAAGGAAATAATGACCATTAAAAATGCAAATAAAGTTCAAGCAAATTGTACTGCAGAGTAAAGATTGAGTGACTGCATGCATATCTGGGCTTTGGATGGGATTATTGGTTTTCTTCTCTGGTTATGTCGAATAGTGGCTTCGCATAGTTTCGATTTTTTTTAGACAACCAGAATTTTTCAACACAAATTTAGACAATATGTGATACTAAATTTCAAGTAATGTTTTAGAGTGCAGAGTGTGCAAGAGAAACAAAATATTTAGATTCTGTTTATGTTTTAAAAGTTTAGAAAAAATAGAAAACTATAATTAACATAAATAAGTTGTTTGTTATATTGTTTGCTAAGTTTCTTTTAAATACTTATTTGAAATCTATTTTAACAACATTTTCTATTAAAATTTTGAAATAAAATACTCGTACATTTCAAACTCATTTTAAATTTTATGAATATGAGGGTTGTGCTTTTATTCACGTAAATCTCATTTATTTAATATTTCTATAAGCATACGAGTTTGTAAACTTTTTCAACATGAGGGTTAAAATTCTACTGATGAGTTGGCTGTAGCACCAACGAAAGGCAGGCATATAGATAAGCTAAGAAGCTACAAAAATAAAAATTTTTTAATTATCATAAACATTTTATATAAATATTTCTCTTTATTTCTTTTTAGAATTCAAAAGATTAGTAATCTTAAAAGCTGAATGTTAAGTAACTAATTACAGGTAAGTCTTTTATAAAAAATTCATCTTTTGTATGTCGAATTTAGTAATAACATGATAAATCAAATAATTAGTTATAATCTTTTAATTTGTGGCAATAAACAATTTATTTGTATCGATTGTTCTATTTTGATTAGTCAAAAAGTAAAAAAAAGATTGAAAAAAAATACATTTTTCATACAATTATAATAACATTCCTAATGTACGCGCATACACAAAAATAATTGTTTTCTAATTTCAAACACTTCGGAGAAAAGTTCAAAGAAAAAGGTCATGGATTCAACGAATTGTTCATTAAATTTGA
The DNA here is from genome assembly GCA_956483635.1 of Panzeria rudis. NCBI lineage: Eukaryota > Metazoa > Arthropoda > Insecta > Diptera > Tachinidae > Panzeria > Panzeria rudis. The sequence goes on along the minus strand of OY101448.1, from coordinate 59,127,161 downwards.
TATAATGTAGTAGTACGTTGCATCAATGAACTGGTTCATTAATTTTGTTAAATCAAATATCAACAAGAAATGTTTTCAATGAACCATTTTACATTGAACTTCAATGCACATTTTTATTGAAATAACGAATGCGTACATGGAATAAACGTATTTTTGCAAAAAATTAATAAATCTAAGTCAATGAATGGCATTCAATGAAATTATGTAAAATAACTTCTTCAGTGTAACGATTGATTCTGGTAGATGGCACCGAAAAATATTTACGTACACGGACGTTTTGAAAATTTACATCTTTGATTCATATTAGGCGGAGTTAAATTTCCCCTCGTAGACTCGGCATAGGAAACTTTGAAAGCCTTAGGTTTAGGTTATAAGATATATACAGAATTTTTATGTAAAACACCATGAGGAAACTTTCTGTGAAACATTTTAACTAGGGATGTAACGATACGCCGTTTTGCCGATCCGATACCGATACCGATATTTAAAAATAAATATCGCCGATACCGATTCCGATACCGATACGAATATTGAAATTGAGTTCAAGTTTAGATCAACAAAACTCAAGTGCAATTTTTTATTATACAAAATTACATTGTAAGAGAGAATATTTAAAATTGATTTTAACCCAGTATAAAATATTGGAGGTAATATTTAAGGAGCTACATTTTCTTTGCTTCCAAAAAATCTATATTAAAAATATGCAGATAATTAGTAGAAAAGCAAGAAAAAGTTTTTAATTCCTTTATAATTTTAAAAAATACTCGCCATGCTTTTTAAAAAATCGATTTTTAAAGAACATTTATCAGCTAATATTCTTCTAAATAACTTAATAGCTTAATTGTTAAAAGTCTTCTAAGTTTATATTTATTCACTTAAATCTACATGAAAATAGAGTTTTGAGTTTAAATTCGCATAAAAAAAATTGTGCAAATGGGTAATTTTTTATCCTTTTTCCTTGAAAAATCATTATAGAACACCGAAAAAGAAATTAGTCCTAGCATCGCTTCCAATTCGGTGATTGGTAATCGAAAAAAATAACTTCTTGCAGTGGCAAGGATATTTAAAACTAATTAGAAGTTATCCAAATTTGCAATACTTCCGGATCGCGAATTCTACACTTTTATGACTTCTTTGGAGTGTATTTTTTTTTGCTGGAATAAGATTTAAAAAACAACGACTTGAATTTGAATTCATGGTAAAATTAACAAAAAATAAATAATTTTTTTACAAAATAACAGCATAAAATGTTATTAATTTTTAAAATTGATATTAATAAGATTTAAAAAATAACGAAGTGAATTTAATTCATGGTAAAATTGAACAAAAATAAATTATTTGTTAAAAAAAACTCAGAAAAAAATTTTAAAAATATCGTCGTATCGACAGTAAAATATCGCCGATACCGATGTATCGGAAAATCTGAAGTATCGCCGATATATCGGTATCGGTATCGGTATTCGTTACATCCCTAATTTTAACCCTCTTACTGTTCGTTATACGTGTCTCTTTTTACCTTTCCTATAAGTGGCGCAAGAAGACCCCCTTTTAGCGGCGATATAGTAGGATAAAATGCTCTACAAAAATGTTCCATCTTATACCTTAAACGTAAATCTTACAAGATTTCCTACGTCAAGTACTAATTGTGAATAAGTATGAAATTAGTGCTGAAACACATTTTAAGTTTTGCGTGATTTCTGGCTAATTCTGAAGCTTGGGTGTCTTTTAAGACCTATAACAGAATTTTATGGCAATTTTTTTAGTACAATATTTCAGCCCGCTGTATCGCCGCTGAAGGGGAGTTGTTCGCCTCTTATTTTCAAAGAGGGACAAAACGGTTGATACAACGAAAATTTAGAGGCTTAAAATGTTCCACAAAAATGTTTCTGCTGGTATTTTACATAAAAGTAGTAAACACATCTTATTATTTACTTTAGATATCCACTAATATTTAATACTATCATAAGTACTATAAATTTCATTTTAATTCAACATGATTTAACTGCGGGTTTAACTTAAAATTTATTTGAAATTAAAGTTATAGTCATATTGAATTGAAATTAAATTTAACTTTGATTTCTCATTGATTCACTAAAGCAGAGCCAACTTTAATTTATCATTATAAAATTTTTTTTTATTATAAAATATCATTTTATGAATTCAATATTGAACAAATTTGTTTTAACAGTGTAAAATGTTAAACCAACGACATTTAAGGTTAGATTAATATATTTCGTTTAAAATTAATATGAAACAATGGTCATTTAGAATAAAATCTTTACTTTGCAGAAATTTAATATTAATTCCAATCAACATTGCGACATGTTGATTTTACATTGATATATTTTTTGTGTGTACACGCAAAGAAAATATATGGTTGTGGCATGGTTGCGTCAACCATGTCATGTTTCTCGAGATAGCTTATGGTTGTAGCAAATAAATTATTATTGTTTTAAACAATTGTGAACCTTAAATAGTTTACGACAAAAAAACGCATGCTCACAATTAATCATGACATTATTAGCACTCATATTAATAGCAATATGATTGAATTTAACAATTTTATTATTAAAAAAATTCGAGCTACAGTCATGGTATATTTAAAAATTCAGCAACAGTATGGTTTTATAACAATAAAATATGGTGCACTGGTTAAAAAATAGACATGTCTCTGCTTTCAAAAAATTTTGATTCTATCACTTTGTTGAATGCTTTTTTGTCAGTTTTTTGTTTTATCTTGAGAGCTGTTGGTTGTTTTTTGTGTGTCGCTCGGTTAAAAAAAATAAAAATTAAAAAGAAAATAAAAAAACTAATTACAAAAAGCTTGCAATTAATATTCGACCATGTTGTGAAAACCATTTCAAAACGAAAAACAGTATTCTTTTAATCGGACAATTTAGTGAATTCGTAGCTTAGTTCGGATAAAATATCTCAAACATCTGAAACATAAAAATCAAGTGAACGTGGCCGATTGTAAATAAAACATGTGTCAGTAAGTATGTATATATCTATGTGAGAAATGACAACACTTTTTTCCAGATTCCACACGCTGACCAGCTAAAAAAAAATAAAATTTTAACTATATATATGGTTGTTTTGAACCATATATATAGTTATTTCAAACCATATATTGTAATTTTGAACCATATATATGGTTGTCTTGAGCCATTGGTTATTTCAAACCATATATTGTAATTTTGAACTATATATGGTTGTTTTGAACCATATATATGGTTATTTCAAACCAAATATTGTAATTTTTAATCATATATATGGTTGTCTTGAATAATATTATGGTTATTTCATATATATGGTTGTTTTGAACCATATACATATATGGTTATTTCAAACCATATATTGTAATTTTGAACCATATATATGGTTGTTTTGACCCATATATGTATGTATATGGTTATTTCAAACCAGATATTTTTTTATTTTGATCCATATATATGGTTGTATTGCACCATGTATATATGGTTGTTTTTAACCATATTATATGTAAAAAAGATTGTTTTTAACCATGTATTCAACCATATATTCAATCATAGTATGTTGCTCTTCGATTATGGTTGCCTCAACCATGTTTTTCCTTTGCGTGTACTATGTGCAAAAAGAGGGAACTTTAACTTTTGTCATCGCTAGTTGATTTTTTGATTGATTGAGTCGAACTGTTTGGGGTCAAATGCAAAGAAAATTAACTATTTTAACTTGAGTTCGGTTTTAATTTAATTTTTCAATTAAATTATATTTTTATTTAGAGAAACATGCGAAGATGTAGACAAAGAAAAATTTTACTACACAAAGAGTTGAACTTACATATTTCGAGATCTCCCGGTCCACTCATCAGAGTTCTTTAACCCATACAGTTTGACTAAAATTTCATACCTTAATTATTATAAACTCTAAAGGCACATATGTAGCTAATAATACATATTGTTAAATCAAATGAACAAAACAAATATGCACACGTTAGTTTTTGTGATTAACCATCTTAAACATACTAGAATAGAGAAAAACATGAAGCTTAACAAAATACTTAAAGAACAATAGTGAATATCGGCAACTATAAAATGAAAAGCTGAAAAACAACTCTAAGAGTGAAAGCATGAATTGTTTAAAGAGGTAAATGATGTTCAACTACTTGTCTAGAAACTACCAACATTGGTTGAGTGGTCTAAGCGATAAAGAACTCTGATGAGTAGACCGCGAGATCTTGAAACATTTAAGTTCAACCTTCCATGCATTCAAAATTTTTCTTTATCTAGATGCTTCGCATTTTTCTCTAAATGAAAATATAAGCTAATTGGAAAATTAAATTAAAACCGAACTCAAGCCAAAAAAAAAAAAATTAAGTATCTTGGGATTTTTAATAACAAAAAATTTTTTTGAGATATTCTCCAAATTAATTTTGCAAAAATTATTCTTCCGACTTATACACATTTTCAGTTCAAATAATAATTACGTACAAATATTATTCTGATCTTTTAAAATTTGCTGAGCAGCATATCTAGTGTCCATAGCCAGTATATTGATCATTCTTTTCTATAACAAATGCAAAATGGGAAATCTTTTTGACTTGATAAATGCCACACAGAAAGAACTAAATTTCATTTTTTGTAAAGGAATTCAATGAAATATTAAATATTTGGTTTAGAAACGGACCTACAATCAAATTTGTAAATATAGACAAAAATATCTCAATAATTTCATTGAAAAAACCCTGTTTTTTCAGTGAACAAATTGTTTAAATCTATAAAACAATTGTCTAAAAATATTTACAAATTGTAAACAAAACAATTTACTAATTCAAACGAAAAGATTTACTGTATTTTCTGAAATATGTCAAAAAAAATTTTTGTCTGAATTTATAAAACAATTGAAGGGCTTAGTGCAATAACTCGGTAAGCCAAGTGCAATCAAAAACTGGTTTTATGTGATAATTTCCTTGCTAGGTGCCATAGCTTTGTATCCTAGAGATATTTTTGAATAAATTGTAGCGTTTTGCAACTAATCATGCTGCGTATTTAAAGTAGAAAATTCCAAAAACCATACAATTTCAAATTTTGTTTAAAATGAAAAGGCGATTTATTCCATATATTGTTTTTGTGGCATATCGAGTTATTGCACTTAGCCTCTCAATTATTCTAAAATACTACTAAATATTAAACAAAATAGTTTACTTAATCCGACGAAGTAATATATCTCCCTTACAAAAATACTTTGTGCAATGAACGTCCGCTCACAAGCTCACACGATAGACTACTGTGTTGGTTTGAAAGCTCCTGTTGTTATGTACAATTGGTCGTTATGAAATACGTAAAAATAGTAATCGTTGCGCCTCACGAGCGGGGTTTAGTTTTCTAGGGTTAATCAAACAAAACTATGTTCTGGATTTTTTGTAATATATCAAACAAAATTTTTACCTGGGTCTTCATCATCCATTAAGCATTTATGAAATTTCACTTTGTTAAATGTGTTCAAGTCGGAATGTTTATGTAAAGACTCCAAAAAAAAATGAATGAGAATTAACGCACCGACATTAACGAATTGATTCACTCAAAAATGTTCAGTAAACAAACTTGGTACAATTGCATTCCTTTTGCTATCATTGTTGTTGTTGTTATTTGTGTGTATGTCATCATCGGGGTTGTTTTTTTACAACACAGTTTTTCTTGTTGTTTTTGGTCTGTGCGTCTGAAGAGTGCGTCTTAAGAGTCCAACAAACAATTCATTGATTATGTAAAGAACATTTACTGAAAATGAAATTTATTTTTAAATAAACTTTTGTTTGAAAATTTTTTGGTGATAATTTTTTTCTGTGCATTCAGAGTCGAAACCGCAAACTTCAGGCTAAGAATTTAACACACTACCGACTAAATTACCGGGGTACATACATATAAATAAATAAAAGATATATTTGCTTTGGTTTTCAAATTAATGTCACTCACTACAGCCGCTATAAAATGCATGCCTCTCACTTAAAAATCTAACGCTCAAATTACTTAATATTAAAAAAAACTTAAATTTTTATTTAAATAGAATTCGTCATAAGCGGACATGTTCATGTTCTAATAAAATGACAAGACAAGTTGCATAATACAAGCAAGTATTCATTCATAAAAAAAACAAGAACACAAGATTTAATTACATAGACTTAGCACAAAGGTCTGCAGACATTAACACATCAGAATGGTATGAATTTCTAAACTCTTAGTCAATTTTTAACTCAAACAGTAATTGATATACAATAGAATAATAGATACAGATATGAATAGTGTTCAACATGACTTAACAAATAACAGGAAATCGGCAATTTGATAGTTAAAAGATTTCGAAATAAAAGAAATATGTAAGTATATTAAATAATATTTGAAATAGCGTAAATTATTAAGTTTACATTTTAACCCCCAGCAGTTACAAATAGAAAAAAATTTTGCAAATTTAAATTAACATATGTTCCATTTGTATCCAATTAGAATTGTTAGAGTTGTAATAGAAAACTAATTAGTATATCAAGTGATAATTGTGTTGTAATAAATATGCAAATACTATAACTATAAAAATAATAAGCCTCTTAACTGAATACAATCTGTAAAGTGGCTGTAATTGCTTTAAACAAATATTAATTGAAGAATATTGTTATAGGAAATGTAAATTTTCATTAACACACAGGATATAATGGCCCTTGAACTTGTACTTTTGTAAAAAATCTTTTATATAAAAATGTTGTTATGAGCATCAAATAAAGGAAGTGATTAATAATTTGTAGTTAATTAACAATTAAAACCGATATTGAACTGTGTTATTAACATATCCATAGAAAATTGTGTAACAAGAAATCAATATATAAACTTTACTTGATAAACGATATTTTTAAAAGTGAAATAATATTGAAACCGTTGAGTACGCTTTCCGCAAGACTCAAAGAAAAAATCTCCTTAAGGCACAAGGTAAAAAAAATCTTTACTTATTTTTAGTTTTATTTTAAATAATGCCAGCTTATGCAAAAAGGCTGAAATAAATAAAGAGGAAAGTATTAAATTAATTTCAATTAAGATGCTTAAGTTCGCTTTGATTTAATTTTTCAATTAAATTATTTTTATTTAGAAAGATATTCTAAAGCATATTCGAACCATTGAAATGGCAAAGAAAAATTTTGGCTGCAGGGAAGGTTGAACTTATATCATGATATTTCGAGACTAACCACGATCTCATCATCAGAACTATTTTCCGCCTAAACCTCACTGGCAATCACGATATCTGCAAACAAATGGTTGAATATCATTTATCTTTTATCAGTTCTGCTGAGTCACTATGCAATTTCGTTTTCAGCTTTCATTTGATGGTTTTTATTTATATTCACTATCTTCCTTATCTTGTTGATTTAAGCTTTTATTTTCAATGTTTTTGTTTTTTTAAAGAGAAGAACACAATACTGTAATTTTGAACCATATATATGGTTATCTTGAACCATATGCCTATTAGTTAATTAATTAATGTGTTACCTTCTTTGGGAAAGGGATATTGTGGAGAGAACAGGTGGTGAAGTGAGAGAGAGAGATAGAAAGCTTAATTCATTTACAACCCTGCTATTGCGCATTTTTTTAGTAAAACAGTATTGCAAGACCCTCTGGTGTCAAGTAGAGGCATCGCCTTGTTTAAGCTGTCTAGCCATTTTATTAGTTATTTTACTTCGTCGACAGTTCTGCTACAATACCGACGAAGGAGGATGCTGTGAAGTGCATTAGGATATGTTAGTATTAATCACTGCCGGTACTGTCAAAGTGATCAGTGCTATGCCTTCATAACTTTATCTGTCCAACAACAACCAAAACAATAACACACCAATGCACATGAGAAAAATGCATGATGTTGTTGGCTGGCCTGAAACTAGTCTTGAACTCAAGACCCCAGGGCTTGTAGCGAAACGCGTTAACTAGGGCTTACGAATACTAGGGTGTGAATGTTAATGTTGTTCATTTTATTTATTTCAACAATGTACATTCTTAGCTATGAGCCTTTATAGTATACAACAATTAATTTATGAATTTAGTATTCGAATTTAGAAAGTTCAGCTGTCGTGATTGGCAGTGAGGTCTAAGCGGAAAGTAGTTTTGATGGTGAGATCGTGGTTAGTCTCCATATACACAAGTCCAAAATTCCATGCAGCCAATATTTTTCTTTTAAACGAACTTAAGCCTAAATAATTAATTTTAATTGCAAAATTAATTGCGTTTAACTTTAACTTTTCCTATAGCTTAAAAAAATTTTATTAAGTTATATTTTGACTTTAAATAGGCACAGCGAGTACATAATTATAATTCTGAAAAAGTGCGAAATAGGGTCGCATACATTGTATTCCGTGCCATAGTGTATAATTTATCAGTAGAGTTCTAAATTTAGAACCGTTCGCTGTTATTTGGAGAACCGATCTCATGATTATATTTATGACAGGTGTTCTTTCCTTCACGACAGTCAGACGCTTTCATGTATTGGGCCATGTCACAGAGTTTAATTCCGTTCGGAAACGGAATTCAATCCACCCTAATATGTCAAGCCATAGCTGGAGCATACCGCAGTATAGTAGCGCCGGTAACAGTCTGGCCACAACTGAGAAATTTGCGTATTTAAGTTTTGGTTTTTACGCACCAGCTGCTACAAAAATGGAGTAGGTTGAATTCCGTTTCCGAACGGAATTGAACTCTGTGACATGGCCGATTGTCAGCTATTACTAAAAACATACATCAGTGTATGCAGTTTGCACCATTACTTTGAGATTTTAATTAGTTGTTCCTTCCAATTACATTTCAAAAGATAAAGCTCTATGACTGACAGACAGACAGCGAAGTTTTAGTAAAGGCATACCGTTTGTTACCAAAGCACACCAGCCATATGTCCTAGTAACTTCAAACAATTAGGAATAATATCCCATGAAAAATTTTGATGGCAAAGTAATGAGTTAAAATGCTAAAAAACATACCAATTACTTTAACATGGCAATGTGATTGGAGGCAAGTACTTACCACATTTGATTACAAATAACAAGTTATAAATTTCAATATATAGAAGGCATTGAATACACAAAACACAATAAAAATTTAACGTCTCTGCTAAGCATTGAACTCATGCCGTTTTCAGTTATTGTGTTATTTTATGCTAAGTGTTTTACTCACTAGGCTACTGCACAACTATTGTGTTACGGGCTTAAAATTTGTTTTCACTAACATGAACACAATTAAAACAAATATTTTTTGCATCCTCGGGTGTTGAACTATTTATCGTCTGTATGATAAGGTGTTACACTAGTACCCTGCTAATAAGACAATAGATTGCTTGTTTAATTACTAGTAAGTAATTGTTCAACTATTGTAAAGTAATTCAGACGGTATGTAGTTTGTGGTTGAAGAGTATGTTGTTCGGTAATGACAACTCATTACCAAGTTTTTGCTAGGATTATAATTAAATAACAAATTGTGGTACATACTTTTTGGTATGGAAACCACCAGGAAACCACATTTAAATGAAAGTAAATTTTGCTTCCAAGCACTGCGGACAACCAACTTGTAACTTGGTAATTCCGAATTAAAACGGCTGCAAAAAAGGCGCGTGCTCTGGAGCAAACATATAATGTCAAATTGTTCATTAAGTTTACAACAAATGCTATAAAATGTTACAGCTAGGATTTGGTGATGCCAGATTGAGAAAAAAGTAAAATAATTTTGATTTTAGAGATGGCGGTAACACCGCTGTTACAATAATATTATTCAAATAAAACCTTTGCATGTAATGATATTCGATTATATGTTTGAATAATTTTTATTCGAATAAGAATACATAATATAATTCAAATAATATATGTACCAAAGATATGTAATTTTATTCAAAAAATTTTTATTCGATGTAGCTCTTCAAAATAATTAATGTTGTTGTTTAAACTATTTTATCATGAGAATTTAAATAAAATTGCAAAAAAAAATAATAATCGATTAATCGAAATTTTCCATTTTAATCGATTAATGGACAAAACCAAAATCATTCATAGCTATTTCAACGACTCATTAACAAATATACCAATCGAATAATGATTTGGTATACTTTGTAGATAAATATTTAATAATATTGTTGATTAGATCTAGTTTTTGGTCATCTAGCCATAAAATAACGAAAATAATTTAAGAAATCTATACATATATATTTTTAATCAGTAGCAAATTATGTATTATATGGCGAAGAGTATACGTACTTTTAAGCGCTCAAAATTAAAGGAGAGGCATTCAAAGTTCAGTTTTAACATAAATTTTGACTATATCCGTTTAAAAAACTGCTAACGGTCAATCGTTGGCTAAAAAGTTGTATTGAGAAAACGTTTTCTGTTTTACTACCGGAAAAAAGTTTATGCTACTCAGTCGCTAAAACCTTTCCGTTTAACGGCTTTTTTCACATTGTATGATTAAGACTTAACGTGGACTTTAACGACAACTTTTGTGTGCAATGCTTGCCGTTAAAGTTCACGTTAACTTTTAGTCGTATATTTTGAAAAGGGCCGTAAGATTAAATGCAAATAGACTGTTCGGCTTATACTTTAGAAATTTATTTTTGATGCACTTCGTATTTTTTAATACCGACTCAGTTGAAAATGAGCGGGGAGCGGAAAAAATAACACTTTTATTTGTTGTGGGTCAAGCATGTCTATATGCCTGCATTCGGTTAAGAGCTAATGAAATGGAAGCATATAGACTTGCTTAACCCATAACAAAAAAAAACTATTTTTATACCTATGCAATTTATGGCAGACTACGAGCTAGAAATTTTGTTTTGTAACAAAAATAATCGACACTATTACAGTTATAAATTACTTTTTTTTTGGTTTGTTTGTTCTTTAAGTTTATTTTTGTTATTGTTTGTTCTTTTTGTTTTTATTTCATTAGTAAATTGCTTATGCTATCATTGTTGTTATTGTTTTTATCGTTTAATATTTTGGGTGCATAAAACTTCGAAGTATACTCTAGGGAGTCCCTTTTTTTTAGCATAAATCTAGAATTTGTTCCCAATTAAAAGAAATTCCATAACATACCTTAGGGTTTTCTCATTCTATTTTATTTGATAGTAGGAAAAAATTATTTGAATTTGTTTGGTTCTTTTTAGTTCTAAGCATGATATACAGCATGATATAAGCGTGTCACAGATCCCATAGTTGTCATTCTGAAAAAGTTAATTTTTGGTGCTTTAGATTCCGTTTATTCTGTATTTCGATTTTACAATAATAATGTTGTTATACCTTGAGGCATTTGTTTTTAGAAACAAATCTCACATGGAAGCCATATGAGCAAATATTTATTTGACGCTCCTAAAAGTATGCACGTTTTTAAGTATTTAGTGCAAATGAAGTTAGCAGAAAAGTGTTTGTCAATTCCGCTTTGAAATTTAAAAGTGGTTTAGTTTTTCATTTTCAGAAGAAGCAACTTACGGAATTGAAATCACTTCCGATCTGAATGGTGTTCTGTGACATGGCTGATAATAATATTATTAAATTAAAGTATTTTTATATAATTATTATTCGAACTGAAAATGTAAGTCGGAAGCTATTATTATTCGGCTTAAGTTCAATAATTGAATTAATGTAAATTCAAACTATTTTTAAGAGTGTATTATTAAATTATTGTATCATAATCTTAAGTTAATTTATAATCATCTTTTTATTTTTATATAGACACAGAGCATGGCTATAACCGGGTGTCCCTAAGACACCACTCGTTTTTTTTTGTCTTATTTTAATGCAATATATTTTTTTTTCAAATAATTTGTATTCAAAAAATTTTATTCGAACTAATTATTTCGAATAATTTTTATTCGAGAAAGTTTTATATAACTAATTTTATTTGAAAATGTTTTATTCGAATAATTTTATTCGAATAATTTTAAAATAATTTTTCGGATAATTTTATTCGAATAGATATTTTTTGTAGTGTTATTTGAAAAATGTTGGTTCAAATTATTCTGTTTAATTTCCTTGCTGTTGAATAATTTTGTTGAATAATTGTTTTAGAAAATACTTGATTGGAGTTATTTTGTTGAAATAAAGTAGAGTTTAATTTTTGGCTCTTAAAACTTTTTGGTTTAGTTATTACAATGTATTTGATTGATGCAAAACTTTTAGCGTCGATCTCACATGTGGAAGGAGCCACTCCACTGAAGTTGATTACAGAAAATTTGAATGCTCTCACTTTTATATTTCTGTTGGTGCATGACTATAAAAATTTTTCTTTTTAAGTAAATCATCGCCACGCCCAGTCTTTCTATTCGAAAACTATGCAAATTTTACATCCATACAATTTTGAAAACCCTTGCTATTATATTTCTCCAGATGCACGACGATTATAACTTATTTTGTATCGGGAATGCTACAAGTGATAGAGGTTACGGTTAGTACTGTACATGTACTATTTCATAATAATATCGTTCATATTCCACACTTTTGCCATTTCAGTAGTGTAGCAGAAAAAAATTTTAAGAAATATCAATTCATTTGGTGAAATATAGCAAAACTCATAAATTAATTAAAATGTATAAGCCACCGCACCGCAATTTTCGCATTTCTTTCCAGCAAATAAATATTTCAAAAATGTGTAGGCGTGTGAGATTTTAAATTAAATCAACTACAAATATTTAGTTGTATTTTTTCCTCCTTTTTTTATGGCAATTTAAATTGCGTTGAAAATGTTTTAGCGCTAATATGAAGATAATTAATCATTTACTAATACACTCTTATATACAGTCCAAATATTTTTGCAGCAATCGACAAAAATGGTTTAAAAAAATGCACACAAACCATATTTATCTATTTTGTAATTATTTGCACAAATCCAGCAAGCTGTCAGTATTGCTTGTGTAAATGTTAAGTGGCGAAAATGAAAACGAAGAGAAAAAACAGAGTTAACAAATTAATTGAAGAAATTCACCGAAAATAAAAATTAGTAATAATACAACAATTATTAAATAGCAAATAAGTAATACCCTACAGTGTTACTTACATTCTGATTCTTTAATTAGTCTTTCATTTTCAATAGCAAATCAATATTTTTAATTGGAAAAAATGCTTATAAAATGGTTTGCTGACTTTAAGGAAATTTACTAAATTAAGTGCTACAATTACAAGAAATAGTAGAAAAAATAACACGGTTCTAACGATTGATTCAGGCAGAGGGCATCAAAAATATAGGTTTATTGGTGTTTTGAAAGATTATATTTGGGGCTCATATTTAGAGGGAGGTAAATTTTCCCCTCATTTGCACATAGTTATAGTTACTCGGCACTTTTATTTTTATTTTTTATATCTTACGTTTAAAGTATAAAATGTGTTCAGCATTTTTATGTAAAACACTACTGGACACATTTTTGTCGAATCGTCTAACTCTTCGCTGTATATGTCTTTGTGCCGTTTTCTTGTAGAAGGTGAAAAAGCTCTCCTTTAGCGGCAATATAGCGGGCTTAAATGTTCCATAGGTCTGATAAGACACAAAAGCTCCAGACTCAACTTAAACGCCAGAAATCGTTCAAAACTTGAAATGTGTTTAAGGGTTAATATCGTACTTATTCACAATTAGCGATCGGCATAGCAAATCTTGTAAGCATTACGTTTAAGGTAAAAGATATGTACAGCACTTGTATGTAGAAGATTACAGGGAATATTTTTGTAGAGCATTTTAACCCTCGACCTCTTCGTTGTATGGCTATTTTCCTCCTTTTTTAAAAAATAGGCGAAAAAGAGCGATCGATGTCATGGGACACCGCATTTGAACGAAGTTTCTGTCTACCCCCATATTACTCATACGTAATAGAGTTCTGCCCTAAAAATATTTTCTTCAAATATACAGGGTGTCCCATTAATCAACGTCAAGCCGAATGCAGATGATAGGGCAAGTAGTGACTGCTGCGAAAAAAATTTTGAAAAAAATCTATGTCACTTATTTCAAAAGGTGTTGCCAGTTTAAGAACAAATCATCCTGTGATGATCTTTCTATTGTTCTGACAACAAATCTTCACTTTTATTATTTTTTTTTCTCTTACGTTTTTCCAAATGATGTCCTTAAAATTATTTCTACTGCCAACTTTCACCGACGTGTTGGAAAAAAAAATGTACTAGGTACTTTTGGCAAGTGACATCAAAAGTTGAAGCGCTTAGCTCGAATTCCAAAATGGTATAATACTTTGCCGATTTCTTTTTCAAACTGCGAAAAAAATATTTTTTTCCAACAAATCTATCTACTATTTTTGTCAAAATTCAAGCAATTTTTCACTCTCACTTCCAAGTGTTGATTATGATTCCATTTCACGACTACATGAATTGAGATAACTAAAAAATTATTTCTGAGTGTTATCAAGGATTGTGTTAAAAGTCATAAAATATGTTTTTTTTATAATTTTGGTTATGCTATTACCGGAGATATCGACAAAATAGGTAACAAAGTCGAGGCCAAAAATTAAAAATTTTTAAATTCAGAACCAAATATCTTTGAAAATATTAAAGATATTTGAATGAAATAAACTATATTGTATTTGTCTATATATAAACTTTACACCAAGTTCATTAAAATCGTATAATATTTGTAAAAGTAATGAGGCCGATAAGGTTTTTCATGCCCGAGATAGTTAACTTTGACACCATGTAGCTCAACAAATATTTCAACAGGGTGGTTGAAATTTCAACACTCTTAAAGCTTAGGTCCTCCTCTATGATTTTTACGCGCACCGTTTCGTAATCGGATCGCAAGATACAGATTTATTTAAATTTTTCCAATTGGATCCACTGTGCGTCTTCGACCTGCTACTTTCGGCGTTATGCCATCGGTGTTTATCCGAGAAACCTTCATTTAGCAAGGGCACCAACCATTCATTATCCAAGATACGAACCTGGTCCAAGGATTCTCAAAAATTTGGCCAAAAATCTTCCCAAAATCCCGGAAGTTCCCCGGATTCTCAAAAGCTAGGACAAAAATCTCCAGAAATTCCAGAAGTTCCTCTGATTTTCAAAAACTAGAAAAAAATATCCCCAAAGTCCTAGAAGTTCTCCGGATTCCCAAAAAATAGTACGAAAATATCCCTTAAATCCCAAGATACCAACCTGGTCCAAGGATTCTCAAAAACTTGCACAAAAATCTTCCCAAAATCCCAGAAGTTCCCCGGATTACAAAAAACTAGGAAAAAACCCTCCAAATTTTTAGCAGTTCCCCAGATTCTCAAAAACTAAGAAAAATATCTCCCCAAAATCCTTGAAGTTTCCCGTATGCCCAAAAACTATGCCAAAAATCTCCCCGAAATCCCAGAAGCTTCCCGGCCTTAAAAAAACTATGAAAAAATCTTTGTAAAATCTCAGAGCTTCTCCGGAAAACAACGGCAACGCCGAAAACCAAGAAAATACCAAAGCGGCAACACTGAGTTTTTAAGAAATTTAACCTTCGCGCCGGCCAGCTAGTTGCCTTCGTTTTGAATTTTCGTTACACGTATTTCTTACCAGTATGTATTCGTTACTCGTAATTGTTACACGTACTTTTTTCATTTAAACAATTTTTTTTACTCTTATTTAAGAAAGAGACAAAAGGACTCATACTACGAAGAGTTAGAGGGTTATAATGTTCTACAAAAATATTCCTCTTGGTGTTTTGTATAAAAGTGCTGAACACATGTTATAGCTCAAATGTAAGATTTACAAGATTTTTCTATGCCAAGTCATTATAACTATGCGCAAAATGGGGGAAATTTTTATTTAACTCTCACTAAAATGAATACCAGATGTTAACTTTCAAAACGCCGATACACTAAAATGAACCCCAGATGTTAACTTTCAAAACGCTGATACACGGTGCCCTCTACCAGAATCAGTCTTTAGAGTCTTACCAATCTGATTTTGTTGTACATGTACGGTGTTATTTTCAAAACTGTTGGCAAATTTGTTTACATGTTTTAATTTTCAATTTTGTAAAATCGGTTCTACTTCACTTAAAGCAAGTCTGTTGTTACTAACTAGTATGTTGTTATTTCTAAAAATTTTTTTCTACATGAAAGAATTTACCTTTCAATTATTGCCTAATTTGTTAATATATATGTTTGGACATGTGTATATAGTGTGGGTACATATATTACAAAGTAATTTTGCAAAAATTTCAAATCAATAAGATTAGATCGTTTGTTATTTTGAAATTACAAAAAAGGGTTATTAACACTATAGTCTATCTAAAGCAACCAAATTAATTTAAGACACTATACTGCCAATAAATATTTTGACCTAAAGAGCTAAATTTGTATTCTCTTTTTTACAAACGTTATACTTAGATGGTGCTGAAATTAATGCGATATTTAAAAATTTGATATTAAACCTGTTTGTATGGTAAGCTAACAAAAAATATTTGCTAGTAGTCCTGTACTCACTGTCTTATTGTACCAAATTTATGTTAAACATTTGCCATGCAAAATAGTTTTTTTTTCTTCATTTTCATTTTGCAAAAGTCAAATTTTTGTCACAATCCCGATGTCGAGTGTAGGCGTATACATTTCAAACAAACATTTTACCGCTTTAGCAATCCAATAAAAATAAACTTTAATGTGTAAATTCCTATTAGTTTGAAAAGGAAGACAAGAGAGAACAAAAATATAAATAAAATAATGTCAAAGTTTGTTGCTTAAGTCTTTTGTTTTGCTGTCGTTCAAACGGCCACAGCAGTAAAAACCAAACAAGTCTTTGTTTTAAGATTAATTATTTGCAAAATTTTTACAATGTTACAGAAATAATTGTTGTAATTGCACAGTATGTTGTTGCCATATATTTATTGTTAATTAAACTAAAACAAAACAAAAAGAAATAACAATTTAAAAAAATATTTCAAATGATTTAACAGATAAGGGAACAAATATGTAATACATTTACTAGCCTTTAATTAAGAAGAGAAATATGGCCAATGTGTAAATGATAACTTGTTATAATTAAAATTTCATGCCAACATTAATTTATTTCTGTGATCACAAGCTTTAACCGCTGAAGGGTAGTTCTAGAACCTTTTTTGGGAGAGCAGTTTAAAGTCTTCTAAAATCACTGCCAACTGCCAGGTGACAACTTATTTTTCATTAACATTTTTACAGATAATAGCCATCTTAATAAAGTTGGAAGCAAAAAAAATTTTTTAGCAAGTAGATTTATAAATAGATGGACTCAATCGCTCAACAAACTCAACTTTTTTCTAACTCGACTTAAGATGTTATGGCTTGTGATCATATTTATAATTTGTACAACTCAAAAAAAATTTTTTATATGGTTGCAACGACTGATTCTGGTAGAGTGCACCAAGAAAATATATATGTATATGTATCGCCGCTTTGAAAGTTTACATCTGGAATTTATTTTAGGGGGAGTTAAATTTCCCCTCATTTTCCACACAGTTATTGTGACTCGTCAAAGGAAATCTTGAAAGCCTTACGTTTAAGGTATAAGATGTGTTCAGCTTTTTTATGTAAAATTTTTGTGAATTATTTTAACCCTCTAACTCTTCGCTTTGTGGGCCTTTTTGTCCCTGTCTTACTAAAAAGGAAAAACTCCCCTTCAGAGGCGATATATCGGTATGAAACGTTCTACAAAAATGTTCCTCGTCGTGTTTTCACATAAAAGTGCTAACTCAGCATATCTCTTCACTTTACAAGATTTTTTATACTAACTTCTAATTGTGAATAAATGCATTTTAAGTTTGGAATGATTTCTGACGTTAAAGCTGAGTCTAGACTATATTGATTGGGTGTTTTTGAAGACCTGAAGAACAATTTTATGGGAAATTTTTTTAGAACATTTAGCTCGCTATATCGTCGCTGAAGGAGAGCTTTTGCTCCTATTTTAAAAAAGGTACAAAAAGGCCCATAAAACGAAGAGTTAGAGGGTTCCACAAAATTGTTTGTCGCTGTGTCTTTAGAGAGTTATAGTGGCACATATTTTTACAAAGATTTTCAGACGGCTATATTGCAGCTGAAGGCTAGCGGCTGTATGCAAAAATACTTAAAGTAGCTTTGCCAAGCAATGTTGAGTAAAGTTGTATTCTAAAAAAATTATTATATCAAAATTTTAAAGTAGGCACTCACGTTTGTTAAGACTACTTTAAGTTGATATTTCCAAAATGTGTATTTTTTACCTCAAATATGTTCGTTAATATAGCACATATTGATTCATGTTACATCTGAAAATAATGCTTGAAGTCTTATCTCTTAGCTTAAATTTATTATTTGTTTCATGTAATGGGAAACAACACCAAATTATCTAGTTGATTCGAAATACATAGAAAAATTCATAAAAAAAAATATAAAAAGATACAAATATAAAAAATTGTCTTAGTGATGTACATAAAATCAAAACAAATCGAAAAAAGTTACATATTCAAATACTCATTTCATTCGAATAAAAGAAATTGTGTTAATTCTTCTACGTTCATCATATTTTTTACTTTTACTTCATAGAAATGTTTTTATGCTTTACTACAATGTCAGAAGCTCATATTTTTTGAATTAAGTTGTTTTATTTCAAAGTAATAAAAAGTTATTTAATAAAATAAAAAGTTATTTGACTACTCGAATGAAATTTGTATTCGCTTTTGTACATCATAAACTATGCAGTGGTTGTTTAACACGGTGGTGTTGCCAGTATTTATTATTAAATCACAAAATAATTAAAGTTGTCTTTTGCATATAATTTCTTAACAAAGTTATGTTAGCTTTAAAGTGCTTGGTAACTACTATGAACTTCAAAGCCAAAGTAAAATATTTTTTAGCATACAGCCGTAGTTCTTTGTCTCTACTTTAAGAAATGGACAAAAAGACCCATACAACAAAGAGTTAGAGAGTTAAAATATTCTACAAAAATCTTCTCCGATATGTTTCACATAAAAGTGTTAAAGACATGTAATACCTAAAAGGCTTTTAAGATTTCTTATGTTGAATCATTCTAACTGTGTGCAAAACGGAGAACATTAACTGCCCCTAAAATGAATGTCAGACGTAAACTTTAAAAACACCAACACACTTATTTGCTGAATTCACAGCCTGTTGTATGTGTCGTAGATCGTATAAATGTTGTTGGTAATTGCCACATGAACATGTTTCTAAACAAATGTTTATTTGGAAATTACCAACAGCATTTGTACGATCTACAATACATACAACAGGTTGTGAATTGGCCAATTGTTTTTTTAGTGCTCTCTACCTTAACACTGTGCAACAAGAAAAATGCCAAGGAGTACGTACATGTACCACTATATTTTTTGATGTGCCGAAATTTTAAATATGGCCATTTTTATTAAATTTTTTTTCAAAAATTTGGGACTTTTTAAAAGGCTGCTACACTGATTTAATTATAACTTGGAAAGGAGTTGTCCAATTTCATTACAAAAACCACTCAAAAACTTGAAATCAGATTACCTTTAAGCTGTTTCAATATTTATTTTTTAACCTAATAGTTTTGGAATTATCCAGAAAAATATATTTCTTTTTTGGCAAAATTGGAAAGTTTTAATTTTTTTTTTAAATTTATAAAAAATATAAAACAGGAAAAAAGTAAAGGGCCGTTCTAAAGCGAGCAACGAAACTTGTTGAAATACTAATGTAATACTTATATAATAGACACTTTAAATTTTCAAAGTTAGTGTTAATTGGTGTGGTCTGTAAAATAGACTACACCAATTAACACTGATATTTAAAACAATAAAAATTAAAGGGTGTTGTATCAGTTAATGTAACTTTTAATATGTAATTTAGACAATTTGCGGTATCTAGGAAACCGTAAGAGCCAAACTCTGAAAATTTAAAAAAAACGTTTAAACTAAAAAATTCCAAAATCAAAAAATTGTCAAATCGAAAAATCGCCAAATTGAAAAAAGCGCTTAAAAGAAACTAAAGCACCAAAACTAAAAAAACGCTAGAACGCAAAAAATCACAAAAACGAAAAAAGCTCTAAAACCTAAAAAAATCGCTAAAACTAAAAATATCGTAAAAAAACGAAAAAATTTCCAAAAATGGGGGAAAAATTACCAAAAGGAAAAAAAGCACCAAAACTAAAAAAATCGGCAAAACCCGAAAAAATCGCCAAAACGAAAAAAATTTTGAAATAAAAAAAAAATTGCTAAAACTGAAGAAATCACCAAAACCGATAAAAATCCCCAAAACCGAAAAAACCACCAAAACTAAAGTAAATCCCTAAAGCTACAGACAACGTCAAAAAGCGAAAAAAAGTAAAAGAATCAAAACCAAAAAACCGCCAAAACTAAAAAAAACGGCAAAAACAAAACCAAAAATTGCTAAAAACGAAAAATCTCACAAAAAAAACCAACAAAATGAAAAAAGTTTCAAAAAATCGTAAAAACAATAAAAAAAAATAATGTGAGTCCGATCACAGGGGCAACATTCTTCTCATCATTTGCCCCTTTCAACTTCGGCGAACCGGGCTTCATCCGCTTCTTTTTCACCCTCGTACCTTCCTCCACACCCGACAAATCGCTCAAACCGACAAGCTTCGCAGCAGACACCTCTTACTCACTCCCACTAGGCATATCGCCCTTCCGCTTCCCCGCAGACATAAATAATAGTATTATTTATCCACCAGCAAAAAATAATATGCCCGTACAAAATAGTTGGAATTACCGCAGTTAAACAGTAAAATAACCAACAGTCAAAGACAAACGTAGTCAATAAACCGTCAGCCAAATATCGCAGCAAGTTCAGCAACAAATTCGGTAAAACCGAAAAACTGGGTTCAAAAACCGAGACGAACCGGGTCTGAATCCCGAAAAACTGGACCAAAAATCCCCTAAATCCGAGAAGCTCCCGGCAAAAATCAAAAACGGCAACGCCGAAATACTCACTTAATTCAAAAACACAGCACCAACCAACAAACGTACGACCTTACTGCAGGAGTTTGACCTTGAGACTCCCTTTGCCTGTGTTAGTGTATTCCTATAGCCCTTATGACACTATATTTTTCTTGCATTGTTTTGCTATAGAATTGAAAGACAGAAATTGCAAATGATAAAAAGAAACAACTATACAAAATGTAAACAAATTGTAATGGCTTCTTTAAGTGCTGCCTACTTTTTATTTATAATAAAACGACAAAAGAAAAAAAGTTGAAAAAAGAGGCGCTTAGTCGCTAAATTCGTGAATAAACCGCTAACTTGGCAACAATTTAATGTTTCAAGCTTGAAATGTCAATTTTAAGTTGAACATTTTTACATTTTTTTTTGACAGGCCCCCATTTTTTATCGATAACATTAGTAAAAGCTTTGACAATTTGATATTTATCTTAATATAGCTGAACTCT
This sequence comes from Panzeria rudis, assembly GCA_956483635.1. Lineage (NCBI taxonomy): Eukaryota > Metazoa > Arthropoda > Insecta > Diptera > Tachinidae > Panzeria > Panzeria rudis. The sequence goes on along the minus strand of OY101448.1, from coordinate 59,105,818 downwards.
TTGCACCTGCTAAAATTTCCTATCATATTCTATTTGCACTGTTCTCCAAAACTTGAAATATGAAGAAAAAATGTAGTGTCATAAGGGCTTATGCAGCTGTTAAGTTTCTCTGTACTTCTTGTTGTCCGTATGATTACACTAATACACTCATACACAGCTCACACCGCGTTATTACAATTGTAATATTAATCTTACTCAAAATTTGTGATTGTATTGTGAAAAAGATTTTTACCCCCTAGCGTATAGATGTTTACACATCAAAAATCACCAAAATGAAAAAAGCTTCAAAACAAATAAAAAATCGTAAAAACAATGAAAAAAATTAAAAAAAAAAATTTAATTAAACGAAAAAGCAAAACAAAAAAACTGCCAAAATGAAAAAATACAAAAATTAAAAAGGATATATGTGGATTCGTACGGAACCCTTCGTTTGCGAGCCAAAGTCGCACTTTACTGAATTTATTAAAAACTAATCATAAAACCACATATACTTTAAATAAAAAAGTTTCATTTCATGAAAATCGATGGATAAATATAAATTTTATTCATAATCACCTGATTTTTGCAAAAATTGCGTTATATTTACACTGTACAACAAAACAATTTTTTAAAATAACAAGGTTACACGGCTGATTCTGGTACAGGCCACTAAAGAAATATATACAGCTGCGGTCAAAAAAATAGTAGCAGATATAACACTAAACAATAAATAAAAATATAAAAAATTTGCATAAAGTAAAAATTTTATTTTCAATACTTTTTTTTGCTCACACTCCAAATTAAGTAAATTAAAACATAAACTACAACTATTACACGTTTTACTCTGAAAAACTATAAATAAATAAATTTACCCTTGATTTAAACCAGTTAAAAAAAATAGTAGCGCAATATATTTCACAAAAATTAATATAGCCATTGTAGTAAGTTTTGGTTATTATGTTGTGAGTTCATGTTTGTGCATAATCTAATATTTTCCTGCGTTGCCTTTGTTGCAAATAACCGCTGCACAACATCGTGGCATAGCGTTAACAATGTTCTCACAAGTATTAGTGGGGATGGAGGACCTTGGCCGCTGTAGCGTCGGCCACAGCTCATATATTATACTTTCATTGGCTTGGCTTCTTACTGCTTTCTTTATTTCGGACCACAAATTTTCAATAGGGTTGAGGTCTGGCGACTGTTCTAGCCATTCCATAACGTTTACACCTTTATAATTGAACCACATCTTGCAAATTTCCTGGTATGATTCGGATCGTTGTTCTGTTGAAACAGCCAAATTAGGGGCATCTCTTCTATAGCATACGGCAACATCATTTCGTTTAATATTTGTTACATGCCCTTTTACGACAGTGTGCAGCCACCTCGACTAGCTCGATTGAGGCGTGGGAACCCAACCCGCTAACACAACTATCACAGGCTTGCTACAACAATAACAAATCTATCTACACAAATACCTACAACCCTATCAACGAATATAACACCGACCAAACATGGGAAAGGTCTAGCTCCCATACGTCACCCACCCTACCTTAGTCATACCTTTATTAAACATATCTGTATGACCCCTTTACCAATCGTTGTCAACAACCCATCAAAAATCTTTTTTTTTTTTACCAACACTTACCCATCCATGTCGACCCACTGTGCCTTTCCCTTCAATAAAAAAAAATTTAGCAACACATAATTTTCACACAAATACTATTACGACATCATTTATTAAAATATACTTAATCTAACATTACCATTTACGAGCACAAAAACTTAACCTACAGTGGCTATTATTTTCTTCTTACTTCTAAATTTCAATTCTTCTCATTTAATATTCAATTCCAATTCTATTTTCAATGATAAAGGAAATGCAATCTGTTTTTCAGTCCCAAACAAATTTATAAATTGTTATTCTGTTTTGTTTAGTTTTGAACTTTTCCTTCATTAACCGAACGGTCAATACAACTCGAATTCCAGGGGATTTTCTTTCATGAATTTAGGTTCTATAAACATCAAATCTACTTATTATATATTTTTTTTTATTTATTTATTTTTATTTTTTTGAAAACAATTTGCTTATCCGTTTCCGGTCTACTATTTCAAGCTAGGACAATAATTGATAAGATTTTTTTTCCCTGGTAAAAATTCTAAAATTACTGTCTTGATTCTTTTTATTTATTTATTTCTTAAGCTATTCCTTACTTACAAATAACATACACACACAAGAACTATCCTAGGATCTACTAATAATTATCACGGAGAATTCAACCTCTACTCCTAAACCCGGTTTCAAACTCGTTTTTCAAACCCTAAGAGAGCTCTCTGAAAGTTATTTTTTTATGCCTGTTACTTCCAGGCCTTCTATTAGTTTTCTATTTAGCGTTTTCTTTCACTTATTATTTTGATCCTATAACATATAGTCTTTATATCTGAACTTATGATTAATTTATTCTCTAGTCTAATAGTTTCTATATCTATGATTTTAAATTTATTTGATTTTGTTATTTTTATTTTGTTATTTTTTTTTATACCAAACAGCCCTACAAATAACAGAATATTCCTTTTTTTGTTCCTTACAATTTAAATTTAAATTCATACCAGTCTACTGCCACTTTCCTACAACTATTATATTGGTGCTAATTTTCTTATTTCGTTGGGGTTTGGCCTTTGCTATTATACCAATTTTGGTGGGCTAATTTTTATTGCATTGGCCTACTGCTCCACAGATGGCTCTGGTCGCTTACTAATTTTATCGACCCGTTTTATCTGTATGGAATCAAGTAATACTATGTTACCTGTTACTCCGTTTCTTTCGATTGGAATTTAAAAATTGAAATCTGCCTATGACCCACTAGAAGTCTTTTTGGGGATCCACGATCTTCTTCGATCTCCTGTCACCCTTATGATATTGGTCCTCTAGGCCACACTGTGATAAAACACTGCCATTACTCGTCTTTTATCACCACTATCTTTTAATAAGATTTGCTTTAAAAACTTAAACAATTCCGGAATAAATATTAACAGCACTACCCATAAAACTTCCCACCAACACAAGGCATCTGCAAATCACTCGTTCGTTCATCACATCAACCCCCCTTACCAATTCATGAAACACAGGCAAAAAATCTACGACTGTACATTCTCACAAGCAAGGTTAATCAATTATTAACCAAAGAAAAACACAACTCCCACAAACACGAATATACCAGACCTCACACTCGTAAAAAAAGAAAATCCTCCCTCAGCAATCATCCGTTTGTTCGGGAATCTCAACATATTTCAACATGTAAACGTTGATCTTTGATTTAGTAAATGGCCCAATACCGTAAAGTGAAAAGCAGCCCCACGCCATAATGCAGCAGCCTGCGTGTTTTATTGTTTTAGTATTGTATTTTGACACATATTCGCTGTTTGCAGGGCGTCTAAAATATTGGCGAGAACCTTTTGAGCCGAACATATAAATTGTTGACGGCATTTAACAGTGATGGTCAAAGAAATACGAGAAATAGGGCATACAGGCTACAAAGATTAAAAGAAAGTTATGCTACTATTATTTTGACCACAACTGTACGTGTATCAGTGTCTTGAAAATTTACATCTGGAATTCATTCTAGGGGGAGTTAACCTTTCCACCGACATTTTCCACATAGTTATACTGACTGGGCTTGGGATATCCTGTCGGTTTTACGTTTAACATATTATATGTATTTAGCTTTTTTATGTAAAACACCATGCCCAACATTTTTGTAGAGCATTTTAACCCTCTAACTTTTCGCGCTATGGGTCTTTTTGACCCCATAAGTAGACTGTTTTCTAGGGTTTTGCGATTTCTGCAGAAGCTAGACCTTCATTTATTTTTAAGGTGCTCAACGTTATTTCTGTGTAGCACAGTGTAATTATTTTTATTACATTTAAAAATTTTTTTTTAAGTTTAATCTTAAATAGCAAAATTATTATTAGCCCATAATAAACTTTAAAAATAATAATACATACTACTCGTACAACAGATTGCGCAAATCTAATTTGCTGAACTCATTTAATGTCTTAATTCTAAATTGTATAACAAGATTTTTTTAAATATGCTGCCCCACCTACAAATACTCGTATAAATTGTCTTTAAATATGATACCCTTTTCAAATCTTGTTTTGTTTTTATTTTTTATTTTTTTTTTTTAGCAAAATAGTGTGGTTTTGAACAAAACTTAATTTTGATATTTTCGCAATGATTGTGCTAAAACTCCAATTAAGTTAATCATTTTTAGAAACCTTTAAGAAACTTATTGTATGCAATGATTTAAAATACTATATGAAATGTTAAAAGAAGTAGCAAAAAATATGGGAAAGAAAAAAAAAACAACGAAGTTATTAAGCTTGCAATTGAAGCTATTTATATTGGGAGACTAATAGAGAAAAGGAAAAACAGAAAAGTTTCATGAAACAAACAAAACCTTTTGAATTGGTTTACAAAATATTCTCTGTTACATTTTTTTATGTCAGCAAACCACTTGCTACAAAATGTTTCGCATAATCCTTAAGACACCTGCAAAGCATGATGTCAGAGGACATGTTTCTTTGCAGCCGAAAATCGTTGCCCTTGTTTGTTAATTACAAGGAACCTTTCTGGTATTATACCATTTAAAATCCCTTGATCAATGTACAGTTTACGATCGTAATTGCTATTAAAATTTTATGAAATATGCCTTGTTTTTTTAAATCTTTTGTTAAGACGTTCGGAATTTTCGCTCGTTCATAGAGTCTCTGGTGTGGTTCTTGTTTATTTCTTTAGTAGATTTTGTTTTTCATTTTTCTTCATATTTGCGATTGTTTTATAAATCATAGCGTGCCGTAAATTTGGTCAATTTAATTTGGTTGATTGGTTTTTGAACATTGTTTTAAGTTTTTTTTTTTTTTTTTTTTTGTTAAAGTTTTCGTAACACAATTTGGAAATCACTTACAATTTATTAAATTCGAACCACATATAACAAAAATTCTTGCATGCAATCATTTTTGTGTAATTTTTGGCAACAAATGTGAAATTAAATTTCAGAAGCAAATCTAAAATCACACTTAAATTATTGAACCAAAATAATAATAGTTATAGATTTAAAAGAATTAACTAAAGTGGAACTTCCATAACTTGAACTTATATAACTCGAATTTTCCCTAAATCAAACCAATTCAATTGGCAGTAGTGGTAAGAGAGTAAATAACTTATAATTCTCGTTCCGTAACTCGAACTTCCATAACTCGAAGTTCTCCATAACTCGAACGAAAATACATGAATTTGAATTCTATAACTTGAAGTTTTATACATTTTTCTACATCATATGAGTCTTTTTGTTTGCGAAAGTTCAGTTTTATCCATAAATGTAAATAAAATCGTATTTGTGTATTTGCAAATGAAGGACACTGCAGCTGATGGGCACAAATTAGAGTAATTTTTTATTACAAAATAACAAACAAAAAAGTAAAATTTCAGTCACTAATTCTTCTTTACCTCACTGTAACTCACATTAAAAAAAATAAACCGTTTTAAATAAAATAAATATATTCATCATTTAATATATAAGGCACATGTTTGTAATTGATTTTTTTTTTGCAACAAAAAGAAATCGATGGAAAGATATTTTTATAAATAGTGGAACACCCAACAAAACTCATATTGGAATAAAACAGAAGAGGATTTTGATTATAGGCCGGTGCGAGTTTCTTAGGTGTAAGCCATAATTTCTAATGGCGCTATTGAAAATTCCGCGGCCAAATAACTTCTTACTAGTGACTTAGGCTACTAGCAGCGTAACTTAAATAGTAAACAAAACAAATTCTATAACTCAAAGTCTACATAAGTCGAAGTGATTCGAGTTATGGAAGTTCGACTGTAGTAGTATGTAGCGAAAATAATCGAATTGTATTGATTGCTACAAGCAAAAATAATAATTAATACTGCAGAACTTTTGAAAGGTTATATTCGAATGAAAAAAAATAAAATCTTATAAAAATATTGTTACAAAAAAGGATTATAGCTATAATCTTGAGACTCTATTTTGAAATCAGATAAAAAGCTGACTTTTTATAACATTAAACATTTTAAAAACCCGCGAAGAAATTGGATGATAACTTCAAAACGTATCGGCTAAAATTCGAAATAATGGTCTTGGTTTAATCAATAGTACGGTTTATCTACAATCATATAACAAGCGGATATACTTTGAAACAATAACACTATGCGACAAATGAATACTTTTGAAAAAACACGTACTGGACAGTATAGGTTCGATTGTACTATCACAGGGTAGTAAAACCCTCTATACTCAGTTTGGCGAATTTGGTGACCTATTTTTTATGGACCTCTAAAGTTTCAGAAAACCAGTGGGCCCTGAAAAAAAGGTGTCATCAGTATTTGGCCAACAGCTAACTCAAACTTAATGATACCGCTTAACTATATTTATATAACAATAAAGTAGCTAAGAGTCCGCTAAACAGATTTTGTTAATTAATATGATTATTTCGAACGTATTTGCTTTGTGAATCCAAATTGATTATTAGGCTAAGGTTCGTAACGTTATATTCAGAAAGAATTGGGCAAGATTAATATTCCAAGGAACAAGGGAAAATTAACATCAACACTTAATTTTTCAACGTACACAGCAGAACAGAGTAGCGCCACTTTCGGAAGCCGCTACACTTCCATCGTCAGTGCTCACGTGTATTTGCTATCACCACTTGTCAGGTGGCTCTGTTGAATGTGATTTTAATTCTTATATATACAACTTTTTTGTGAAAATTGAATACGAGAATTAAATCACTCTCAATCATATTAATAAACAATTAGCTACTGGCTTGAGCTTTTCACATGCTTACATGTTCATATATACTTAAGTATAAAATCAAACCAAAAAAGTTTGTCTTGAGTAGAACAAAAATCAGAAAAATGGGAATGAAGAAAAATAAACCGATGGCAACGCTGGGAAAGTTCACTTTAATATCAGCTTGAGAGTGATTTAATTCTCGTATTCAATTTTCACGAAAAAGTTGTATATATAAGAATTAAAATCACATTCAACAGAGCCACCTGACAAGTGGTGATAGCAAATACACGTGAGCACAGACGATGGAAGTGTAGTGGCTTCCGAAAGTGGCGCTACTCTGTTCTGCTGTGTACGTTGAAAAATTAAGTTGATGTTAATTTTCCCTTGTTCCTTGAAATATTAATCATGCCCAATTCTTTCTGCATATAACGTTACGAACCTTAGCCTAATAATCAATTTGGATTATGTTAATATTTTGTTGCAAAAAATTATTTTTTCGTGCACTTTTTTGAAAAAAAAAAAATTATATATATGTAAAAAATTTTTTTTCACTTTTTTTAGAACAACTTAATCTGTCATTACACTGTCTGAGTTTTCGTCTGATTTCAATACACAAAAGTGGAATATCGTATCTAATATACAATTTTTATTCTTTCGTCTGAGCTCAGTTAAAATTAGAACCTGTTATCTCATAAAAAAAATAACTGGGACATGGCTCGGCTGTAGAGTATATGGTTTACGTCCGGGAAGTCCGGGATTGTATCCCAGCCATGTCAATATAAAGGGTCCGCCAGATAACTTCTTTTTTTGAAAATGCTATAAAAAAAACTACTGAATATTTTCTCAAATTTCTTTTTTTATTTGAAAGTACAATCCTTCCGGTTAAGAATGAAAAATAATTTCATTCAAATGGCTGCCTCGGCTGGCCATGCAGTTGCCTACACGATCGGTGCAATTTTTAAGCACATTATCGATTGTGTGCAGCTGTATTTCACCAATGGCTTCACGAATATTGTCCTTTAAAGCGTCAATTGTCTCTGGCTTGTCGGCGTAACACTTATCTTTGACGGCACCCCACAAATAATAGTCCAACGGTGTCAAATCGCGGCTCCGAGGTGGCCAAACGACATCAGCTCTGCGGCTGATAATGCGATCTTTAAAAACAGGGCTCAAAACATCGAGTGTAGCTCCGGCTGTGTGGCACGTAGCGCCGTCCTGTTGAAACCAAATGTTGCCAATATCCTCCTCTTCAAAAATTCGTTCAACATGGCCCGATAACGATCGCCATTGACTGTAACGGCCACTCATTGCTCATTTTCGAAGAAAAATGGCCCAATTATGCCTCTGGACCAAAATCCGCACCAAACAGTGACTCGTTTTGGGTGCGTCGGCTTTTCAATGTATGCGTGCGGGTTTTCTGTGCCCTAAATGCAACAATTTTGCTTGTTTACATACCCGCCAAGATCAAAATGAGCTTCATCTGAAAAGATGATTTCTTTGGCAAAATCGGCATCTTCTGTAAGTCGATCGCAGGCCAACTTAGCGAAGCGGAAACGCATTGGATGGTCAGTTGGCTTCAATTCCTGAACCATATTCGTTCAACGGAAGGATAAAACTAATTATCTATCAAATCAGACATGAGCTAAGTGTTACCATTCACGAAATAAGCACTACTTGAAAAAAAACGTTAGATGGCGGACCCTTTATTTCTTTTAATTTATATTTTTTTCTTTTGAAATAATTTTGTTATCAATATAGCGGAATTCTTTATCATAGGAAATTTATTTTTTTCTGTCCGTGTGTTTTTTGCACTGTTGCATTGTGTAATTATTGATTGCCCTAGAGAACTGTGATGGTGTTATAGCTATCATCTGCTATTATAATTTAAAAAAATTTTTTTGGAAGTCCGAATAGTTCTATTAGTTTAACATAAGGTCACTTCAATTATGTCGATTTAATTTACCGAATAGGCATAGCAAAACTACTCATTTTCTACATTATCCTCCACTAATTAAATTTTGGAATTTATAAATTTTTGTTGCTTGAACCTTCATTTGAAATTTACACTTTATTCATTGTCAGTGATGCCAGAATTCCTTTACCAATAATGGCTCAATGTAGACAAGAAAAAAATGGCTAAACACTAGTTAAAAAATGGCTAAGCGACATCGAATTCAAAAATCATGAGTACTAAACAAAAATGACAAAATAATTAATATATTCTTTTTTATAACAAATTGGTAAGATTTTTTTAAGTAAATAAACCCCTATCGATTGTCATTATTGCGCTCACCGAACTTTTTTCTTTTTATTAGCAAAAATTTTTTTCAGCGATTTTTGACAATTTCTAAAAAGTTTGCTGGGCGACAATCGCCGTTTCTTAATTGTATTTTTGCCCCCTATCGATTGCCATTAGCCATTATTGTGCTCACCGAAGTTTTTTTTAACCGACTTCAAAAAAAAAAGGAGAAAGGTTATCAATTCGTCATTTTATTTCTTTTTATGTATGTTCCCTCAAAACTCCGCTATTTATAAACCGAACTCGAATTTTTCTCTATTCAAAAGGATGTACTTCCAGATTGGTCCCATTGACAAGTGGGCGGGGTCACGCCCATACAAAGTAAATTTCGACTACTTCTACTCATCCGATTCTTATGAAACTTTACACACACATTAAGCTTCTGTTTAAATACTACATCAGGATCAAACCAGTGGGCTGTGCCACGCCCATGCAAAGTAAATATTATTTTTCAACAACTTCTACTAAACCGATTCTTATGAAACTTTGCATACACCTTTCGCTATCGTTACAATACAACATTAAGTTTAGAAAAGTGGGCAGTGCCACGCCCATGAAAAGTAAATTTAAATACTTCTACTTAGCCGATTATTATGATTCCTTGCATACATATTTAGTTATCGTTACAATAGAAAATTATGACTAGAAAAATGGGCAGTGCCACTCCCATGAGAAGTAAATATTAATTTTAACTACTCCTACCTATCTGATTCTTATGAAACTTCGCACACACAATTAGCTCTCGTAAAACTACATGATGATAATATATGGGGGCGGTGCCACGCCTATTTGGTAGTCTGCTTTTTTCGCAAGAACTATTAATTTTCAAAAAAATTTTTTTTTGGAATTTTGAAAATTTTTAAAAAGTTTGCCGGGTTTAACTTCTGAATGCAATTATTTCACTTTTCCACTGCCACGCCTATTTGGTAGTCTGCTTTTTTCGCAAGAATTATTAATTTTCAAAAACTTTTTTTTAGTGAATTTTGGAATTTTGAAAATTTTTAAAAAGTTTACCGGGTATAACTTCTTAATGCAAGTACTTCACTAAGTGTCAACTACCGTTTCTGAGCAAAATACCGGTTTACACACTTCAATTTTTGTTGATCAACTTTTGATTCAGCTGGAAGAAAGACAGAGAAAGGAATAAACATTTCTGTGTCTTTCTCACAGCTGAATCAAAAGTTGATGAAACAAAGTTGAAGTGTGTGAACCAGGACAAAGTTTGTTGTGCCCTGGTTCACTTACTTCAACTTTCTTGTTCAACTCCTGATTCAGCTGGAAGAAAGACAGAGGAAGGCTTACAAATTTCTCTGTCTTTTCCAGCTGTATTAAAAGTTCATCAAGAAATGTTGAAGTGTGTGAATTGGGACTTTCTTCTCGACGCAAATCGTGGCGAAAATAATTGCGAATTTTCTATAGTAAGTTTTTTAGTTTTGGTCAGAAAAACGGGAAAATATCCTATAATGTATTGTAATGAATAAATGAAATCATGTAATAAATTAAAGTCCTTCCCTAGAAATACTTCAGAAAAATTTCAAATAGAACATTAAATTAGAATTAGACTGGACAAACGTACAAAGTCGTTAATTTTTTTAAAATAAATTGTCCATAAATATCATTAGATTCCCACATAAATTATGGGTTTATTAACAAAACGAAATGTGTGTACTTTTACAAATATGGATTGTAAAAGTTAAAATGCCGCCTTTTTGTTCACATTTTACTCGTACGTTTGTTTTAGTTGTCGTTAAATCTCTTTTGTTCGTTGACTTGTACCATTTTAGAAAATCAATTGAGCATAAAAAAAATGCTAAATATGTTTTGCAACTAAACATTAGTTAGCATTCAAATCTATAATTTAGAAAACAATTAAATTTATGACAAACATAAAAAATACTTTGTAATAGACGTTTTAGTAGGTGCGTCTGTCTATAAAGTGATTTCAACATATATGAAAAATATATTCAAGTTTATTTATTATTTATTACTAAATGACAGATTAACCTTAAAATTTTAAAATAATTAGATCATATCTGACTGAAATGTGCTGTAAAATAAGTAGAAAATAAATGAAAATCCAAAATTAGTAGTAGAGTGAGTGAATACCGCCATGCCTCAACAGTATCCCCTTAAATTTGGTACAGTATTCGCCATAAAATGATCCGGATTGCAACAATATGTGTAACCTAAATAATTACTTCTTACCAAGTTAATATTGCTCGGACAATTTGTCTGCTGACATATTCCGTTTGGTATCTGAGGTGGCATATTTTGATCATGAATATTATTGTATTGTAAAAATGCAGTTCTAATGCCATTACGATTCAATACAATTTTATAAGTCCATAATGGTATCGGAATTAAATTTCGTAAATACATTTCTCTAAAATTGCCATTTATATCGGGCAATTGTAGAACCCAGGGCAGGGCACCACTACAAACTTTGGCCGGTGTATTCACAGGACTTCTAGCCCATTCTTCCATATTTTTCCAATTGCCATCGTTGATGGTATGGAATTGTGGTATAACATTAACCATTTTAAATGTGGTGGCAATTAAAGTATTTGTCATGTAGTCGCCTACAGGTGTTAAATGGCCACGATCGATTCGCTCATCGCCAGCATTGTTTGGCATAAATCTTTGTCCATTACCCAGAATTGCTTGGAATTGTGCGTATATATCGCGTTTGTTGTACGCAGAGAATACATTCATGGTGAATATTTCGTCGGGATCAAATTGCATGCCATAAGGTCGTGGCTTAACTGCAATGAAAAATATGAAAAAATTTGTTAAAAAGCTTTTAAAATAATTTTGGTAGACATCCAATTTCCAATCCAATTTATGCACTGAAAATAATCCATGTGATATGTTCGATAAAACTTCCATAGCTACTTTTTGTCAAAACTTTTGTAAACGTTATTCTTTGCTAAATTTAAAATTTTATCTTGTAACGAAATTACGATATATTTTGTGCATATCTTACATACATTTTTTTTCTGTATATCCAAAGCACGTGGTTTTTTCTATAAAAATGTTCTTCTGCTCATTTTAAAGTGAACATTTTCTTAAAAACTCTAGTTTGGAAAAAGTAACTTTGGTAAACAAATAGTTAATAAAAAAGGATTTTGTGAAAAAAGTACACAGGAAAAAAGATTATACCAGTCATTAGCAAAATCATTGACAAACTGAGATCTATGTAATTTTAAAGTTTTTAAAGCTAACTAAAGCAGAGGATTTTTAAGTGAATAGAAATTTATTTAGTTTTATATCCCAGTAAAAAATTTTCATGTTTTTTGAAGCACTAAAGAAATAAAGCGCTTTATAATTCGCTTTAAAATATGAGCTTGTTCAGAAGCTGTTTCATAGCGTCACAACAATGCAGGTTTTGAGGCGAGAAAAGTATTTACTTTTTACTTATACAAAAGCTTCGTACACAAGCTATATAAAAAACTGATTTTATAGTGCTGATCGAAAGCAGGTTTTTAAGCGAGAATGAAGAGTAAGTTTATTTGAGTTTCTTGGTGCCGTATTTTTGGTCGAGTGATTGGTACGTTGGACTTCAAACCTGAAGGTTCTTAGTTCGATACTAGTTGAAGTTAAAACAACAAACATTGAGTAAAAATATGAAATTAATAAAAATAAATAAAGAAACGAAATAAGAAAAATTCAAAATGGCGTCAACGATGCCAATCCACATCGAACCATTTTTTTCATATATTTTCAGTTCTAGTGCTGAAAATGTTGATGATTTTCAGCGCTTCAAAAGCACTTTTGTGTGCAAAAATGTAGTACTCCAATCCGGGAACTTGCCATACAAAAATCAGCAGCGATATCAGCAGGTTTGTCAGCGCTACTTTTATTCCATAATAGTAGAAACCTGCTTTATTAGAAGCCACTTTTTTACTGGGATATAGCTGAATTATGTTTAAGTTTTACTTCATCGGTAATGTTAGCAAAATCGTCGGCGAAGTAAAACAACTAATAAAATGCCTACAAATAAAGCTTAAGAAAGTTAATGCGTCTACTTAACACCAGAGGCACTGCAACACCGCTGTAAAATTATCATAACGTGCAATAGCATACTTGTGAAAAAAATTAAGTTTTCTATCTCATTACATCCCCTGTTCTCTCTACGCTATCCCTTTCCCAAAGAAGGTAACACATTTATTAATAAACTGTTTGGCATTAAGTGCCAAGATGGGGAAACTCAAAATAAAATATTGGTAAATTTAACCAATTTCATAGGTTAGAATTGCGCCAGCCCATAAAATACAGTAATAATCAATCAATCGAAATATAGTTTAGTTGATAGTATATAAAACTACTAACCGGAAGGTCGCAGGTTCGATGCCTACCAAGGCTTAAGCAGTAAAGCTATAAACACTTAGAAGACAGCATGCTACGCGGCTACATGACTACATATGCTGTTGGCTTCAATTGTCGTCGTGTAGTCAGCTACTTAATTATTTTGAACGCGGCAGCTACATAGTAAACAGCTGGTATTTAAGTTTGACTTTTCAGCTGTTTGCTGTAGATGTCTAGATTTTAGTGGTGCCACTGAAATCTACTTCGGTGGCACCACTTATAGCTCTTTATTGTTATTGCATTTTTAATACATTCTTGAATTATGTGATGTTCTTTTCTGTTAAAGAAAATAAAATACAATTGACTGGAGTCAAGAATACCAAAATCGTTGAAAATTAAAAAAATTGCATTGGGTAATAGGTTTTTTGGCCTATCAATTTTAGTGTAATTTTTTCGGCGCTCTCTCTTGGCTCCGGAGTTACGGGGCTCAAAACTTTTATATTCAATTGGTTATAACTCATAGAATATAGAATATGAAAGTGCTCTAAAATGCCTTTCTATTAGTATATAAATTTTGAAAATCGTTTAACCCATTGCGAGTGAAATGCAATTTCAAAATTATATTATCTGAGTTTTCATGTACCATTATCCATTATACCATTATCTTTAAAAGTGCCTGATGCAACGATACTTAACCTTGTATACAGTTTTATAGAGAACCTTCCAAGCTTTCATTTGGTATATACTTGATAGCCGTTATCGATGAAATGCGTGAGCTTTGGCTCTTTGAAAATGAGCTTATGAGTTAATTTATATATGAAATCTCATTTTCAAAGCTCCTTAACTCACGTATTTCATCGATAACGGCTATCAAGTATATACCAAATGAAAGCTACGAAGGTTCTCTATAAAACTGTGTACAAGCTTAAGTATCGTAGCATTGGGCACTTTTTAAGACAATGGTATTTTTACATAAAAACTCAGATAATAAAATTTTAAAGTTGCATTTCACTCGCAATGGGTTAAAGGATTTTAAAAATTTATGTACTAATAGAAAGGCATTTTAGAGCACTTTGAAATGATACCAATATCTTTTATATGTGTTCTATATTCTATGAGTTATAACCAATTAAATATAAAAGTTTTGAGTCCCGTAACTCAGGAGCCAGGAGAGAGCGCCGAAAAAAATTCCACAATCATTATTATTTTTGAAAGGGCTATTACCTTATGTATTTTTTTTTATTTTCAACAATTTGCCTATTCTTGACCAGTTTCAAAAAAATTTTAAGCGTTTATTTATTTCACATTTCTCTTTATGTTGGCAGCACTAATCTGTTTATTGTCGCCAATCAAAATATAAATTAGGCTAAGTGTGCGACATCTACAACGGTGGTCGTGTAGTTGTGTAGCTGTGGATTCGTCAAAATAATCGTTTTCATATAAACGTGTGTATTTTAATTTTGACAGATTGTAGTCGGTAGCCTGCTGTCGTCTAAGTGTTTATAGCTTAAGTGTCTTTTTTTTTGTTTGTTTGTTTGTAAGTTTTTGGTCTTGAACTTAGGTTCTCATGTTTATAAACCGGTCGCCTTTACCATCTCATCTAAGTCATATTGTTAAATAACGATAGTACAAAGTATACAAAAATACAAGTAACAAAAAAAAATTTCTTGTCGATATTGTGAGACACGCAGTAAATTTAAATATTTGATTACTTTAAGCAATTTATAAATACAAACTTACCAAATGGATATGCTTCGTTTATAGTGAAAATCGCTCGCTTCCGATCAATATCAAAACACACTTTATATGTTTCAAAGAAATAATTTGTAAGCTGGCAATTAACTTGGTAACCTACACGGTATAAATTATATGGGCATAAATGTTTATCATTTTCGAGTTTTAACTGTGGCGACATATTATTAGCGCATGCTGCCAAAGGAAGTTTTGGATTGAATTCTCCATTTTCACATGTCACTTCGGTGACGTCCTCATCCTTACACACCATATATAAAATGGCCCCGTTTTGAACGTTAGTATCTCTTAATAACTGTAAATTTCCATTCTCATATTTGAGAATCACACGAAATTCATTTTCTATCACATATCTTTCTATAACGCAAGTTCCAGATATTTGGGGCACTGAAATATAAAAAATGCAATTATAATTTATAATTTATACAAGATAAAATTTAAAAATTTTTTATACCCATATTTAAGAAGAAAATTATTAAGAATATGTTAAATAATTTTTGCCGAATTTTCATTTTATGGCCGAATTTAGAATCGAGATTTAATTTATAATAATAGAGAACCCAAAAGTTTATGACTAAAATTTTATTTTGAAATTAAATTTTGAAGTATATATTTTTATTTCATTGATGCCAAAATATCAGGAATGTATTTATTTTTTATACAATTGTGTTATCGATTGGAGAGGGTAAATAAAACTGTTTAAATAGACAAACTTTTATATTGTAATACGGTCATAATTATTATACACAAGTTTTAAGTGAGCACAAAATATTGGGTATACAGCGCAAATATAAAAAACGAAATATTAAAATAAATACTGCAAACTAGCCCAAAGCAGGATTTCAAAAAATGCGATCAATCTAGAAAGATACCCTTTTTATTGCAATAAGAATTTAGCAAAAGGTATGGTTGGGCATGGTAGGGACGATATCACCGGTCTCTTAAGGCATCCAGTGGCTCGACATAATGAATAATTTCTTTGTGGTGTTGCGTCGAGTTGTAGAAATGCAGAACTTTTTTGTAAATTTTAATGTTATGCAAAAGGTACTTTTGACAACAGGTACTTTATTACAAAAAGTATTTTTACCAAATTTTTTTTCACATAATGTACCTTTTTACCAAAATATGTAGACTTATTTACGATAGGTACTTTTTGTCAAGAGGTACTTTTTAACAAAAGAAATTTTTTACTAAATTTAATTTTATTGTTAATAAAAGATACTTTTCTATACAATGTACTTTTTAAAAAATTTTATTTATTGCAAGTAATTTTCTACTACAAAGCTACTTTTTCCAAAAGGGTTTTCTCGCAAAAGGTACTTTTTCGCTAAATGGGCTTGTTACAATATGTTCTTTTTACAAAATGATCTGTTTTACAAATAGTACTTTTTTACAATAGGCACTTTTTTGTAAAATGTACTCTTATCAAAAAGGGAATTTTTTGCAAAAGGTACCGTTTTTATAAAAAGCTATTTTTTTTTTACAAAGGAAAGATTTTTATATAAAGTAATTTTGTACAAAAGATACTTTTTCCTATAAGTTTCACAAAAAGTACTTTTTTAGAAAAAGTACTTTTTTTAGAAAAAGTACTTTTTTAGCAAAAGTACTTTTTTAGAAAAAGTATTTTCTTAGAAAAAAGTAATTTTTTAGAAAAAGTAATTTTTTAGAAAAAGTACTTTTTTTAGAAAAAGTACTTTTTTTAGAAAAAAGTATTTTTTTTAGAAAAAGTATTTTTTTAGAAAAAGTACTCTTTACGAAAAGTACGGTCTTACACGAGTTAATTTTTCCAAAAAAATTTTATGTACAAAAAAGTTATATTTTACAAAAAGGTACTTTTTGTACAAAAAGTATTTGTTTAAGAAAGGTACTGACTGTTTTTGGAAAACGGTATTTTCTACAACATCTAATCTATAAAAGGTACCATTTTTATAGACGATGCATCGCATACAAGGTAATCATTAATTTCAAGAGGTTGCTACACTGATTTCATCACAACTTAGGAACGGGTGTATTAAAAAAACTCTAAAAAACATAAATTACTTTAACATTATTTTTTATATACTCAATGGTTTCGGAATTATTCAGACCGCAATGATGAAAATATATTTTTGTACACAAATTTGGAAAATAGTTATTTTTTTAACAATTTTAAGAAAATCAAGTTATGAGTTTTACCGCCAGTTTTTGACTTGAGTAATTGAATATTTATTTTGTTAATTTTCATATAAATTTAAATTGTCATTAAATACAACTTCCGTTTTTCAGTCGTATTTAGTTATTCTTATTTAATTGTGGCAAAAATATGGTAGCACCATAAAATATTATAAATTTCCCATAAATGTCCCAAAAAACAAAGAAAAATTCCAATAAATGTATTTTTCTCCATTTAGGAAATAAGAATAATGAAGGATTGCTGGAATGTTTTAATTAGTGATGTAACGAATACCGATATATCGGCGATACTTCAGATTTTCCGATACATCGGTATCGGCGATATTTTACTGTCGATACGACGATACTTTTAAAAATTTTTTCAGAGCTTTTTTTAACAAATAATTTATTTTTGTCCGATTTTACCATGAATTAAATTCACTTCGTTATTTTTTAAATCTTATTAATGTCAATTTTAAAAACTAATAATATTTTATGCTCTTATTTTGTAAAAAAATTATTTATTTTTTGTTAATTTTACCATGAATTCAAGTTCAAGTCGTTGTTTTATAAATCTTATTCCAGCAAAGAAAAGAAAAAGATACTCCAAAGAAGTCATGAAAATGTAGAATTCGCGATCTGGAAGTATTGCAAATTTGGATAATTTCTAATTAGTTTCACATTTGCTTGTCATTGCAAGAAGTTCTGTTTTTCGATTACCAATTCGGTGGAAGCGATGCTATGACAAATTTCTTTTTCGGTATTCTATAATGATTTTTCCTCAAGGAAAAAGGATAAAATAGTACCCATTTTCACAATTTTTTTTATGCGAATTTAAACTCAGAACTGTATTTTCATGTAAATTTAAGTGAATATATATAAACTTAGAAGTCTTTTAATGATTAAGCTAATAAGTTATTTAGAAGAATATTAGTTGATAAATGTCCTTTAAAAAAATCGATTTTTTAAAAAGCATGGCGAGTATTTTTTAAAACTATAAAGGAATTAAAAATTTTTTCTTGCTTTTCTACTAATTATCTGCATATTTTTAATATAAATTTTTTGGAAGCAAAGAAAATGTAGCTCCTTAAAAATTACTGCCAATGTTTTATCAATTTTAAATATTCTCTCTTATAATGTAATTTTGCATAATAAAAAAACTACACTTGAGTTTTGTTAATCTAAACTTGAACTCAATTTCAATATTCGTATCGGAATCGGAATCGGTATCGGCGATATTTATTTTTAAATATCGGTATCGGTATCGGATCGGCAAAACAGCGTATCGTTACATCCCTAGTTTTTGGGTTGTCCAACAGTAACTTTCATATGGTTTTTCTATATTTTAACCGACTAAAAAAAAAGAGAAGGTTAACAATTCGTCGTGTATTTACTCATGTATGCTGTTTCAGAAATCCGTCATTTTCAAAAATATTTTGGATTTTTCTCTTTATTTAAAAGGATGCATTTCTAGATTGGTCATGCTGAAAAGTGGACAGCGTCACGCCCATACAAAGTAAATACACATTATTTTTCAACTATTTTTACCTAATCCTTTCTTATGAAACTTTAGACACACATTAAGCTTACGGCTTCAATACAACATCGCGTTAAAAAAGTGGACAGTGCCACGCCCATGCCAAGTAAATATTAAGTTTTAGCAACTACTACTAAACCAATTTAGTTATTACATCAATACAATATTATGGCTAGAAAGATGGGCAGTGACACACCCAAAACGTTGAAAATATTATATTTTAACTACTTCTATTTAACCGATTCTTATAACCTGCGCGCAGTATGCTCCCGAGGCAATACAATATTTTGATAAGAAAAGTGGGCAGTGTCAACTACTTCTACTAAATCGATTCTTATGAAACTTCGCATACACAATTACACAGAAAAAACTTAATCTCATTTCCAGTAAATAAGTTCAATGCATTAGTAAAGTTTTTTTTTTCTAGAAACAGACTTACAAGCAAATTTGTACAAACAGACCAAAATGGCTCAACAATATAATTAAAAAACTATTTTTTTCCGTAAACAAATTGTCCAAATCTGTAAAATAGTTTGTCTAAAAATATTTACAAACTCTAAACTAGGGATGTAACGATACGCCGTTTTGCCGATCCGATACCGATACCGATATTTAAAAATAAATATCGCCGATACCGATTCCGATACCGATACGAATATTGAAATTGAGTTCAAGTTTAGATTAACAAAACTCAAGTGTAATTTTTTATTATACAAAATTACATTATAAGAGAGAATATTTAAAATTGATAAAACATTGGAAGTAATTTTTAAGGAGCTACATTTTCTTTGCTTCCAACAAATCTATATTAAAAATATGCAGATAATTAGTAGAAAAGCAAGAAAAATTTTTTAATTCCTTTATAATTTGAAAAAATACTCGCCATGCTTTTTAATAAATCGATTTTTTTAAAGGACATTTATCAACTAATATTCATCTAAATAACTTAATAGCTTAATTATTAAAAGACTTCTAAGTTTATATTTATTCACTTAAATTTACATGAAAATACAGTTCTGAGTTTAAATTCGAATAAAAAAATTGTGAAAATGGGTACTTTTTTATCCTTTTTCTCAAGGAAAAATCATTATAGAATACCGAAAAAGAAATTTGTCTTAGCATCTCTTCCAATTCGGTGATTGGTAATCGAAAAACAGAACTTGTTGCAAGGGCAAGGATATGTAAAACTAATTAGAAATTATCAAAATTTGCAATACTTCCAGATCGCGAATTCTACATTTTCATGACTTCTTTGGAGTATCTCTTTTTTGCTGGAATAAGATTTAAAAAACAACGGCTTGAATTTGAATTCATGGTAAAATGAACAAAAAATAAATAATTTTTTTTACAAAATAACAGCATAAAATAATATTAATTTTTAAAATTGATATTAATAAGATTTAAAAAATAACGAAGTGTATTTAGTTCATGGTAAAATCGAACAAAAATAAATTATTTGTTAAAAAAAAACTCTGAAAAAATGTTTAAAAGTATCGTCGTATCGGCAGTAAAATATCGCCGATACCGATGTATCGGAAAATCTGAAGTATCGCCGATATATCGGTATTGGTATCGGTATTCGTTACATCCCTACTCTAAACAAAATAATTTTGTAAATCAAATAAAAATATTTACTGGATTTCTTGTAGTATATCAAACAACATTTTTGCCTAAATCTATAAAACAATTTGTGTAAAAATATTTACAAATTTTAAACAAAATAATTTACAGAATCAAACAAAAATTTTTACTGGATTCTTAGTAGTGGATTCTTAGTAGTAGACTTTTTGTCTCAGTGAGTAAAAAACTTTTTTTTTAATATTCTTAAGTTTCAAATAATAACGTTATCATCCATTAAGCATTTATGATATTTAATTTTGTCCAATGTTTATCTAAAGACTCCAAAAAAATGAATGAGAATTAATGCAACAACATTATCAAATTGATTCACTCAGAAAACTTCGGTAAACCAACTTGTTACAATTTACGTTTGTATGAATTCCGACATCGCATTCCTTTTGCTATCATTGTTGTTGTTGTTGTTTATGTGTATGTGGTCATGGCGGATGTTTTTTTATGACATAGAAAACTCGTGTTTGTTGTTGTTTTTGTGTTTGTGCCCTAAATAAAAGTCAAACATAAAATTCACTGATTCAGTAAAGAATATTTACTGAAAATGAAATTTTATTTTAGAAAAACTTTTCTTTGAAAATTTTTTTGCTTTTATTTTTTCTGTGTATGATCAGAAAACTAGGCAGTGCTACGCCTGTTTTGTAGTCGGCTTTTTTTTAGCAAGAGTTCATTAATTTTACCTCATGTGCACACAGAAAAATTTCCATGTAAAATCGTCGAAAACCAGGTTAATTTAAGCTTTTTCGGTAGTGATTTTGCTTCATAGACGTTTCATTTTAATTCAACATGATTTACAATAATTTCGAATGAAAATTTATCCTTTTGAATTAACTACATTTCATGTGGATTTAATATTGCAGTACAGCTAAATCAAAATGAAGTTGATACTGAAATAATACGAAAAATCATGTTGAATCAAAGTTATTTCGAGTTGAAACAATGTTAATTTGATATTGGGACAACACGAAGAATAATGTTAAATCAAAGTTATTTCAAGTTTAAGCAACGCGAATTTAGTATTGAAATAACACTAAGAATCATGTTGAATTATAGTGATATCAAGCTAAAACAACGTGACTTTAATGTAGCTATTCTATTAATTATTTTACTTACGTGATAGGCATCACAAAACTTTGTCATGTAGCTGACTGTCTCAGCCAAGATTAGAACTCGTACCACCTGCATGATAGTCTACGCGCTAACCACTGCAGCCACAACAGCTTCAAACTTTACTTTACCTACACACTATATAAATACCGTCGCATGTAAAATGAATTTCATTTATTTCAATATGATTTAAATGATTATTTAACATAAAACTTATTTGAAATTAAAGTTATAGTCATGTTGATTTAAAATGAAATGCAAAGTTTATAGCCAAGTTGTTTTAACAGTGAAAACTTTAAAATCAAAAAGATTTAAGGTTAGATTAATAATTTTTCATTTAAAATTAATATGAAACAATAGTAATTTTAAGCCAGCAGCAGTAAATTTTCGTTGGTAATTCGTTTTTTGTCGTCTACGTAGCCGACACATGTAAGAATAAATAACAACAAGTCACACAACTAAGCACAACAGTGAACAGTGGCAATGAACAAAGCAAATAAACACCAACACACTTAAACGACAAATTATTTCTTGTCAATTTAATATGATTTCAAATCACATTTGCGTCATGTTGATTTTACATTCCATTTTTTTCTATGTGTGGCTGTTTAGCTTTCTTGTTTTTTTTTTATAAATTTATTTTTGAATCATTTAGCCCAAAACAGACCACTGTTACTTCAAAAATTGTAACAAAGGTGTGGTAAAACCTTTATATTTTTTTGTTCTCTTTTTTTGTTGTATTAATTTATAGTCATCAATGGTTTTTTAAAAGCAATTGTTTCTCTATTTTATTTTGCCATATAAAGTCAAATTTGTTTGCAGAATTTTGAAAATTAAAAAGAGTTGGCCATTATTTAAAATAAAATAAAAAAAACTAAAGTTCTAATTGCAAAATTTTGAAATATGTATTTTGTGGAATTTATTTATGAATGCATTTTTGTGGCCAAATACGTGTACAAATTAAAAATTGATTAAAAAAATTGATTAAATGCCCAAGATTGGTGAATTAATTTAGATTTAAGTGTTTAATGCAAAACAGAATTTTGTATTTAAAACGAATTTGAACATAAATAAGTTTGAAAATCCAAGTTAAAAATTGGCCGTTAGTCGAACTGTATGGGTTTATAT
This sequence comes from Panzeria rudis, assembly GCA_956483635.1. Lineage (NCBI taxonomy): Eukaryota > Metazoa > Arthropoda > Insecta > Diptera > Tachinidae > Panzeria > Panzeria rudis. The sequence continues at coordinate 59,083,110 of OY101448.1, read as the reverse complement.
CCAAAGAAATTTAATTATTTTGGCTTGAGTTCGGGTTTAATTTAATTTTTCAATTAAATTATATTTTTATTTTAGCGACAAATGTGAAGCATGTAGATAAAGAAAATTTTGACTGCACGGAGGGTTGAAGAGACTAGCGCCCGCTGATCTCGTCAGAGTTCTTTTCTTTGTCTACCTGCTTCACATTTATCTCTAAAATAAAAATATAATTTTATTGAAAAATTACATTAAACCCGAACTTAAGCCAAAACTTTAAGAAAATTTAAAATGGCCATTTTTACCATTTTCATTCATTTTTATTCACAAAGCCAGTGATCAAATAAGTGATCAGATAAAATTGATAGATAAATATTGATTTTATTGATAATAAAGTGAAGTCACCTAATTTTTGTGAAAATTGCGAATTTTTACACTGTACAAATAACAAGATTCTAACGACGTATTCCGATAGAGGCCACAAAAACAATACATACATGTATCGGCGTTTTGAAAGTTTACATTTGGGCGTACTTTTAGGGGGAGTTAAATTCAATATTTATTAGGGATGCCAATCCCGACCCCGAAAATCCCGATATTTATCTAAAAAATTCCGTGAAATCCCGAAATATTTAAATTAAGTTTCTTAACGGTCTTTTTCACAATGTACACCCAGGGTCCTGGCAGGAATCGAACCTGCGACCCCCGGATAATAGTCTAGCACACTATCCACTACATTACGGGGGTACGCCTTTTAATCGTACATTGTGAAAAGGGCCGTAAGTAAAATTCTGATACAAAAAAATCGTAATGAAAAGTAAAGGTCCGTTTAGACTTGGCAAATATTTGCCAAAAAAAAAAACCCAACCACTACTTCTGCTAAGGGTTAATGTGATTTAATTTGATTTTTATATCACAAAATAAAGTTAATTATGCTCAAAAAGCTATTTTTATATTATTTTTAATAAATGCGAACTCATATTTAAAAAATATTGGAATTAAAGGAAATACAATTTTAGCTTGTCTGTTGGTCACGTTTTTTCGGCAAATATTTGCCCAAGTGTGACCGTACCTTTACAATTGTAACATTAATTTATGTATGTATTGAAATGTATTACGGCTGTCAAAGAGTATCCCCTATCCCCTCTTCCCTTGTTGGTAGTGATAGACGAACTTCCCCAAGTTTTTAATGAAAGTGAGCATGAAGTTACCGGATAATGAAAGTGAGCATGAATTTACTCGGTGGTTATAGCAATAGGAAAATTCAGTTGTGTTCTCTTAGACGTCATGAATGACACTTTGTGCACGATTTCACTCTTGGGAGAAAACTTGATTTTGGTATAGTATCGTTAAATGGATAAAATATCTGTAATTCTATGAATGTCAGGTATTTATGTGATTTTCTTGGCAGAAGGCTGACTTGGAATCAATAGAATTCTTATAACAAGAAGTCTCTAGAGTTTGCTGGATGCACCTGCAGTATGAGCCCTAAAATTATGATGTGGATTTAAAACTTAAAATTTAAACTCTGAAAAAAAAATTTTTTTTTTGAGTTATGACGACTTTGCAGCAAATGAGCGATTTATTAGTGAAAGTCTTTAGCCTTGGTGAGAATTACTTGGAAGATAGTGTGCGTAGTCCAGCACAAAACTAAGTGGATGGGAGTGGGGAGAAGGGTATAGCCCATACAAAGCAATAGTTAATCTATATATCGTTAGCTGAAATGAAAAATCTCGTAACTAGATATATGCAAAACCATTCCTTATACAATATATTATGATTATTTCTTCCTAAACATACAATATTTTGCAAAAGAAGCTATAATAAAAATTTATTATTACGTAAAAGTATCTTTTAACAAAAGTTTAACTTAAACAAAAGAGTTAGTTAGAAATTTTCGTACCTTGAAAAGAGTATTTTTTATAACATAGGATTTCTTAATACGAGTATATATTTCTAATATGACTTTTGATTGTTATAATCAGGGCTCGGATTTTCATGCAAATGCTTGTCTTTTGTGTTGATAGATAAATAAATAAGTATGGGCTAATTTACTATGCGAATCATACAATTTTAAGTAGTTTGGCATCGATTTGTAGTTGCATATTTTTGCATAGTTTGGTGGTAAGTACATATTTTTGCAATAAATACATATGCATATTTCTCAAGTTTTGAAAAAATATTAATAGACGGATTATGGATAGCAACCGAGCCTTAGTTGAGTTTCCAGTTGCTGAAAATGATACTACTGATGGCTAGTGGCAACTGAGAGCTGTCAATTTCAGTTGATATTTAGTGCCTTTCTGGCAACCATTAATTTTCAGTTGCCGACTGGCAACGCAACTGAAGTTCGGTTGCATTAAATAATATACCAAATTATATTTGTTTTATGTTATTTTTTTTTCTCTAATAATAATAAAAAATTAGACAAAATATTATCATGTTAATTTAGTGCTGGTACTTTGTTCGTAGTTAAATGCATATTTTTCGCGCATATTTTTCATTCTTAGGTGCATTTGTTAAGCGCTTAAAATCAATTTTTAGCTGCATGAAAGTCCGAACCCTGGTTATAGTTAAAAAGATTTTTGACCACAATAATCACCCAAAGTCAAGGAAATTAATGAACCGTAAATTCCTAAGATATGAACGGACGCGCAAGTATGAGTAACAAGCTAAAACTTGTTTTTAGGCAAAACCATTGCGTATACGACCCAATGCACCGCAAGTACACAAATATAAAACAATAATTTACATATGACATGAAATTGAAACAAACAAAAACTTGTAATCATGTTAATGTACAAATTATCTAATATTTTATATTCAGGGTATCAAGATGTTAAGTCATGTTTCAATTATTGTTAATATTTTCTTAGCTTTAACATTAGACAATAATAAATTCAATTAGACTCGTATTTATTGTAAAGAAAGTTAATGATTCTTAGAAAAATTCAAACTACAAATATCAGTCATAAAGTTATACAGTATTGTAAAGAAATAAATTAAATATTTGTCAAACTACACGTGTGTCGCTGAAAGTCTAGAACAAAAACGTTGCAAATAATTGGCTACTTGTCTTCAGATCAATATTCGTAGTCTCTTATACGTATAACTAACATTAATATTAATATTTTTCCGCGACTGGTGGTCGTGTTAATAAAATCAGATTTCTTTTAATCTAAACAAAAATATTTTTGCAAATAAATTAAATTTACTGTGTTTATTTATTTATTTTTTTATCAAGATTTCAATTGTATTTTTTCCATTTTAATTTAGTTGTTAATTTCCAATACACATTTTATGATTTTTGTTTTTATACGGCCATGATTTGCAATTGGTCCCAAGAAAGAAATAATGTTTACTGTTTAGCTAATCAATTTGCTAATAGACATTTTTTCTTCAACTTTAATTTTAAATTGTTTTAATATTATATTTTTATATTTGCACACGTTTAAATTGATTGGTTTATGCCAAAACAAAATGTTGCTCCAATTGATTTGTTAAGTCTTTATAAGAAATGTCGACCACTACCAAATGTGGGTGACAGAAATGATTAGCTCAACTGCAATAATGTTCTTATAAAAATGGTAGATTTGTTATAAAATTATATATAAATTAAATATATCAAATTGCTGCTGGTTTTAATATCAGGTGAAATTTAAGGAAAACAACCAAAGCTTTGTTTATAATGAGTTATTCCACCCCAAATCAGCAAACGGGTGGACCCCTCACCGTCTTCGATTTTGATAAAGCTTTGTGTGGATTTTTTTTTAGTAATATTAAAGTAATGGATATTAAATTTTGGATTTCCATTACCTTCGGTCATGGATCTATGACGTCATGAAAACTATAGAAAAATATCTCTAAATTTGAGTTTACTTAAACATTTTTAATATCTCCAGAAGTGCTTAAGTTACAGATCTCAGAAACATACCATTTAAAAGGTTATAGAACCCTTTATCCCACGTAAAATTTGGCTGTTAAACGGATTGGTTTCGGATATGTGCCCTCTTTAGTGTTCTATTGAATATTCAATATTCAATATTCTGTTTATCAACCAAATTTGACGTGGGATGATGCAAAATAGTTCAAAATTCAAACAAACCCCGTCAGAAGAAAAACACAACACTCGTTACAAAATCCCCATCACAATGACATAACCTAAAATTTTCACGGAGCACAAAAATTGTTTTAAAACATATTTAGATTCCCGAAATTTTAAATCGCCATACATATCATAAAGAAAACGGCAATTTAAAATTTTTCAAAAAATATATATTTTGTTTTTACCGACAGTACGTACGTAGCCCCAAAGTAGTAAAATTCTTATGTTCGAAGTTATTGACAAAATTGTAGAAATAGTTTGAAAAATTAGTAGAATCTTCAATTACAGTAGTTTGCAATTGAAATGAAACTTAAAATAAAACTGGTTTCTAAGATAATTTTGGGTAGATGAACCCGAAACTAAAATTCATTTATTTTTCTTTCGAACCGTTTTCGCGATTTTTCCAACTTTTTCTACAAAATTTGTCTGTAACTTTATGTATAATAATTTTACCACTTTGTGGTTAAGTAATTTCGGAAGACGTAAGACGTCTGCAACAAGCCATTTGAAAGACGTTTTAAATCACACTGTGTTTTTCCAAATTGTGCTTTGATTTGACTTGAAATTTACATGCTAAGCCATCACACCATACAAAAACAAGAATGATTTACAAATCACTGGCTTGTAAGTAATAAGTCGAATGTGTGTAGAGCAGAGCCAGGCAAAGAGAAAACTAAATAAATGAGAAAACAATTTTGTTTAAGTGTGTTGGTGTTTAATTGCATTGCTGATAGGTACAAATGACTGTTAATCTAAATTAATTATTAGGCTTAGGTTCGTAACGTTATATTCAGAATGAATTGGGCATTATTAATATTCCAAGGAACAAGGGAAAAATTAACATCAACTTAATTTTTCAACGTACACAGCAGTACAGAGTAGCGCCACTTTCGGAAGCCGCTACACTTCCATCGTCAGTGCTCACGTGTATTTGCTATCACCACTTGTCAGGTGGCTCTGTTGAATGTGATTTTAATTCTTATATATACAACTTTTTCGTGAAAATTGAATACGAGAATTAAATCACTCTCCAGCTGATATTAAAGTGCAATTTCCCAGCGTTGTCATCGGTTTATTTTTCTTCATTCCCATTTTTCTGATATTTGTTCTACTCAAGACAAACTGTTTTGGTTTGATTTTATGTTGATGTTAATTTTTCCCTTGTTCCTTGGAATATTAATCATGCCCAATTCTTTCTGAATATAACGTTACGAACCTTAGCCTAATAATCAATTTAGATTCACAAAGCAAATACGTTCGAAATAATCATATTAATAAACAAATGACTGTTGTTGTTTATTTTGATTGTTTGTGTTGTGTACATGTAATTTGTCGGATGTGTACATGTAAAATTTAAAAATAGCCGAAAAGTAGTCGGCAAACGTCGTGGCTCATGGCTACACATCGCCTGCGCCTGGTGTAGAGCAATGAACAAAAAAGACAGTAAGAAAATCATTTTAGCTTGTAAGACATGCCCCCTTATTCCGTAACTATCTGTCAACGTCACGTCAAGACAAAACCAAAAAATAGGCACTTGTCTACTCGCCGCCGACAAAAATTTACTACTATTAACATCCTCTTACCATTTTCTATGCCTTAGAGAATAGTAAGTGGCTGTCAGTAATAGTAAATTGTTGTCGATGAGCCGTAGAAATGTGCCAATTTTGTTGGTATTGTCTTGACGTGATATCGACAAATAGTTAAGGAATAATTGGGATGATTTAAATTGCGTGTCACGCATATGTGCTTAGTGCCTTTTTCCTTTTTTGCTTTTATGTATTTTTGTATGTGGATTTGTATATATTTATGTACTTTTACATACATGTATGCATGTATGTATGGGTCAAATCTAGTATTTTAAAATTTAAACTCTTTCTGTTGACCGATTTATCTGAAATTTGGTGGACACCTCTACTGAGTGTTGCCATTTTGGTATTTTCGCGGCTTTCAGTGCTGCCGTTATTTCCCGGGAAACTTCAGGGATTTTGGGGAGATTTTCGCTAAAGTTTTTAGTAATCCAGAGAACTTCTGGGATTAAGGGGAGATTTTTGTTAAAGTTTTTGCTTTGATTTTGGAAAGATTTTTGTAACAGTTTTTGAGAATCCGGGGAACTTCTGAGGTTTTTGAGAGATACTTGTACAAGTTTTTGGGGAACTTCTGGGATTGTGGGGAGATTTTTATAAAAGTTTTTGGGAGTCCGGGGATCTTCTCAGATTTCATGGAGATTTTTGTCCCAGTTTTGGGGAATCCTTAAACTGGTTTTGTGTCTAAGCATGGTGTCCTTGCTTAGTGAAGCTATCTCGCCTAAACACCAGTAGTGAAATTCACTAACTTTTAACGCTTAAATAGAAGGCAATTTTGTTTCCAATAATTACTATTTGCATGAACGCTTATTTGATTAACTTCGTGTTAAGGCCATTGCTAAAATTTTATATCAATTAAAATAAACGAAAAGCACAAAGAGGAATGGAGAAAAATGAAATGAATTTATGCTTGCATACGAACATATTTTCATGAATTTCTTTAATTTTGAGAAATAAATGTTAAATTAATTGTTTAAATAATATAAATATTATTTATATATAAAAGATTTCATATGTGTGTATATTGTTGTCGAATAATTATTTGAGTTTTGCCAAAAGACGACGTGCTTTAACTGAACAGCTGACTGTTGTCTATTCAATAACACCACAAAAATTATTGCCGTTTAATTAACGCAGCTAGTAGTGCTTAAAAGTTTAAAGAATAGTAAAAGCAATCATTTTGGTGTTAACTTCTTTAAACGCCTTGTTTAGCTTTAAAATAAGTTTGTGAATTGCACTACAGGTGTCTCGGCTAAATTTTGAAAGGTATCGCCTAACTATAAGTAATAACTTTTACAAGTATATAACTTTTACAAATATTATCCGATTTTAATTAATTCAAGCTTGTTGTCCTTTATACATCGACGCTCCATCCTATTGCTAATATATAATAAAAAATAAACGAGTTACAAAAGAAAAAAGGATTCTTCGAGATAATATTTCAAAAATTAACGTTCTTAAGATTTTTGTTTTGTTAAAAGCGCATTTTAGAAGAAAATATATATATTTTTAAAGAAAGAGACACATTTTTTTATCATGTATTGAGATCACTGTTACTGTATTCGTTCATCCTAATATCCGAAACCGCCTATGCTTAGCTCCAGTGTGAGAGAGAGGATATTTTTGAAATAAATTTCACCCACTAGATATTTTCATTTTAATAACAAACACAAATTGCTACGCGATTTAGCTAGTCTGCGGAAAACACCCAGGATCTATAGCGGGAATCAAGCCAGAGAAGTTACGACTAACAGACTAGAATTCCGTCACCCTCTAAACTAAGTCCTTAAAATTTTTTAAAGTGGTTTTGTTCGCGGGCATTTTTTTTAACATTTTTTAAAAAATTTTACTTTTAAAGTAAATTTATCTGTTTTTTTGCCGTTTAAAATTTGAAATTCAAATTGTTGCATTGATTTAAATAACGATTATATAGAGCACCACATTAACCGCATATAATATTTTTTATTAAAAAAATATTTTTTTGTATTTCAAATAATGCAACCAAGTTGATTTTATTTGTCATTTTATTGTAAGTTTTTACAACATTATAATATAGTTTGAAAAGTAATTTGTCTCTAATACAAATTCCATATTTGTGAAAGAAAAAATAAACATAAATACTCCATTTAATATCATACATACATAATTTTAATGTTATCTGAATGTTTGTAATTGCTTAAACAACATTCGACCTACATGTTATAAAAATAATTTCGTTGTATCAGTTTATGTTTATTGTCATGATGCACAGTGGCGCATTTCAATTGAAAAAAAAAAAAAATTATAATAAATCTTTATCTTTCAAACTTGCTATTCGATTACAAAACGATGAATTAAAAAATCATGTTGAAATTTAGACACAGGGTGTCAAAATTGACTACCTCAGGCATGAAAAATGTTGTCGACCTCATAACTTTTACAAATATTTCCCGATTTTGATGAACTTAAATTTGGTGTAAAGTTTATAAATAGATAAAGAAACGACAGTTTATTTTATTATGCTATCTTCAATATTTTCAGTGATATTTGACTTTATATTTAAAAATTTTGGTTTTTGATCTCGACTGTATTCTCTATTTCGTCAATATATCCGGTAGTAGACTAGCCAAATTAAAAAAAAAATATTTTACGATTCTTAACACAATCCTTGATAACATGCAGAAAAATTTTTGTAGTCGTTAAAAATTCATGTAGTCGTTAAAAGGAATGAAATGAGAGTGTAAAATGACTAAATTTTGACAAAAAGAAAAAAAAAGAAAAGTTTTCAAAATTAAAATTTTTTATTTTCAATATTTTAAAAGAATATACTTCAAAAACGACTGTAGTTGAAAATTTAAATCGATTAAAGCATGCACGCTACATCCAGCATTGGACGAAAATGGTGAATATTTCTACGAAATTTTAAATTAATCGCTTAAGATTTCTCTACAAATTATATTAGATATACTCGTATTTGAAATAATTAATCCGGCTTTAATCTGGCAACAATTGTTATCCGCCCGCTCAAAAATCTGGCCACGAAATCAACTACATAGTCAATTTATTTACCTGATTAAAAACTGTACTAAACTTAATTTTTTAAATTGCATTTCTTTATATAAATAAACTGTATTTTCTTCATCTATTTATAAACTTTACACCAAGTTTAAACTAGTCAAAATCGTCCAATATTTGTAAAAGTTATTCGGCCAACAAGATTTTACATACACGAGATAGTCTACTTTGACACCCTGTAGCTTAACGTCTGTTTCAATAGTGTGGTCCAAATTTCATTATTCTTAAAGCTTAGGCCCTCCTCTATGATATTTACAAACATCGTTTTGTAAGCGGATCGCAAGTTTTAAAGATACAGATTTTTTATCATTTTTTCCCCCAATTGGAACCACTGTATGACGTATGTATGTATTACACCTAACATTTATGTCAACTTTTTTTTTAAAAGTAATTTTTGTATAATTTTCAAAGAAAATTATAGTTTAAACTTTGAAGCAGATTTTGTTTAGTAGAGTCTAGAGTTTGTTGAAATAATGTAAATTGTCGTTTTATCTTTATGTCATAATTGTGTCATAATATTAAGTACATTTTGTTGTTGTGATGTTTGGTGAAATATGTAAATGTTGTAATCAACGACTTTATAAAATAGTTCAACAATAATAAGTGACCGACCAGATGGTTTTTGGAGCACTTTGTGTCTAATGATTTTATTTTGAGTATAAAGGTGCCTTAATTTATATTAATTTATTTTTGAATGAAAATTAAGATTAGGTGTCAATATTTTGTTTTTCACAAATATTTATTTTCTACATTAAGAAACTATGAACTTTTTCAAAAACGAGATTGAACTTATAGCAGTTTTAGAATATTTGCATTTCTCTTATTTCATACATAAAATTTTCGAAAAATATTAGAGATTATTATTATTTGTTTTAACTGTTGGTGTCCGCAGTCATGTGTATTGAGCGTTACGAGTTTTTGTTACGCTTCATTACTCAGTTTTATTATTAAAATTGCATTAACAACATATACTACACAGAAAAAGTTATTGTTAAATTTTTTCCAATTAACAGCTTGCTCAGTAAAAAATTAGTTTTTAAATAATTGTTTCGTTATATCAGTATTTTCTTTTGTTGATTTTGTTGTTATTTGATAAAAGTACTGCCAACACAATTGAAAATAAAGACTAAACATTTTTATATAGTAAATGCATGTAAAATATGTAGGATTTTATTTTATGTCTAAAAAAAAGAGAACTTGCTGCTTTTATTCTCTTGCTAAACAAACACAACTACGTACATACGTACATACTTAACAACAAGACTTCGATCAAGGCACAACAACATCTGTTATAGATGCACCTTGCTTTCGATTGTTAAATGATATAAATTTATGTATATGCAAGAGAAGGTTTATGTGAACTTCTTGCTGCCGTTTTCCAACAGTGTTTTTGGCAAAGTGGTTGGTGCGTTGGATTTCAAATCTGAAGGAGCTTAGTTCGATACTAGTTGAAGTTAAAATACAAACAGTGAGTAAAAATACAAAATAAAACATATATAAAAGTGTATAATCGATAATAAATTCAAACATAAAATAAATTTGCTACAAATTTGCTAACAGAATTTTTATAATTTCAATTCATAATTTTGTTAGATTTTTTTGAAAATGTTCAAGTAAATTTTTTGTTAATATTCTATTATATTAATTGAAAATTTAAAAAAAATTCAACTAATTTCGTTTACTTGGACATACGAATTTTTTCATAGGTTTTAATCTAAACATTTTTTTACTCAATTCTTCGGATTTTTTAATCAATCATTTTTTCTGTGTAAAATAATAGCGTAGGTTTGTACTTTTAAATATTTACAACTTTTGTGAACTTTCTTAAATAGTATTATATTGCAACACGTTTCAACAATCAATAATCGTTTGTATCAAAAAAAATGTATGGAGTGCTATCCATATTTTTGTTCAATATAATTGAAAATTTTTAGTGAATACCTAAGAAGGTTATATTAAAATACATCGAAGATTATACATCTGAATTTGTATTGAATTCAAAATAAAGTATGTGTTCTGAAAAAATATTGAATTCGTATAAAAATGTATTGAGCGTTACGTAAAATGTTTTTTAAATATAATTTATCTATAAGTTTTAGGACGTTAAAAAAGTGAACAGCAGCTGAAATGATGTAACGAACATAATCTGTTTACAAATTTCTGATTTTATTTGAAAAAAATTTGGCTTCTTTCTCATTGTGGGTTGTTATGGTTATGAACAGGGGTCGGAATTTCATGCAAATGCATGTTTTTTGTGGTGACAGATAAAGACGTATTGACTAATTATCTATGCGAATTATTAAATTTTAAGTAGGCATCGATTTGTAATTGCATATTTTCGCATATTTTGGTGGCAAGTGCATATTTTGGCAATAAATGTAAATATATTTTTGGAGTTATAAAATTTTTTTTAATGCATATGTCTCAATTTTTGAAAAAAGTATTAATAGGCCGATTGTGCATGGCAACCGTTCCTCAGTTGGGTTGTCAGTTGCTGAAAATGATACTACTGATGGCAACTGAGAGCTGTCAATTGCAGGTGCTATTTAGTGCCTTGCTGGCAACCATTAATTTTCAGTTGCCAACTGACAACTCAACTAAAATTCGGTTGCATTAAATAATAGACCCAATTATAATTGTTCTATGTTTTTTTTTATCTAATAATAATAAAAAAATTAAATAAAATATTTGCATATTATATTAGTTTTGGTACTCTGCTCGTAGGTAAATGCATATTTTTGCGCATATTTTTCATTTTTAGGTGCATTTGTTAAGCGCTTAAAATCAATTTTTAGATGCATGAAAGTCCGAGCCCTGGCTATGAAGAATGTATTAAGTGGTTCATATTTTGCAACAAAAATTTTATTTAAAATTGACATAACTTTTGATATTGCTAGTCAATTTAATTAAAATAACTCTTATTCGAAAGAAGAGTTAGCCTACTTTTTGCTCAAAAATTTCCAAAAATACTACTCTATATAAAGCAACTTTTATGAAAATTTCAAGATGTGATATCAAACAGAAAATGAATTTTGAAAATCAGTTAAAAAATGACAGAGTTATGCGTGTACAAACATAAAAAGTAAAAAAAAAACATACACACGAATTGATAACGTCCTTATTTTTTGAAGTCGATTAAAAAAGAACACAAAATGTACGTTTAGAATGAGAACCAGCCATGTATATTTGTTTGAAAAGATATAAAAAATATATATTTAATTAGTTTGGCTTAAGTTCATTTTCAATTTAATCCTTCGATCAAATTATTTTTTATTTAAAAAAGAAATTCTAAAGCATGTAAATATTGAACATTCAAAGAAAATTTTTTGGATGTACGGAAGGTTGAACTGACAGCTGCTTCGTGACTACCAAGTCTACTCATCAGAGTCCTTTACCTACACTACCACTGACAGTGGCAACAACACTAGCAAAAATGCTACTAATTTTAGTAAGCTCAATTAACAGACTGTCGTCATCTTGTGACGAGTCGCACCTATTAATGAACTTTTTCTAAATGTTCGTAACTTCACTAACTGTCTTCTTAGCATGCTCAACTATTTTAAGCTTTTTCCATTTCGGTCTTACAAGCGTGGAATCATTTGCGCTAAGGGGTCGATTTGTATCATAATGTTAATGAATTAAAATTGCTTGCTATGAAAAATATTGGAAGTTGTTTTTAAAGAACTACTTTCGAACTACATCCAAGGTATCATCCATACGTTTGTATTTTCGACTTCTCAGGAAGTTATTATTCACAACATCCACATAATTAATACAAATGCTATTCTGCTTGCACAATCTTCTCTGCTAGTAGTAGTAGTTTGGTCCCATAATTTTTTATTTCGAAAATCGGCGCAACAATTTGCCCTCCCCCCTCGGAAATATTAGTTATCGCATAACTTTTCCATTTATGGGCCGATTTTCAAAATTATTTTTATGTTTGAAATGCTTTGCTTTCAGTTTAATCCCATATTTTTTTCGAAAATCGGAAGAACCATTGCCGCGATACCGCCTCCCCCCCCCCCCCCACTCTCTCCCACCTTCGCACACAAATATTGATTATCGCATAACTCCTCCTTTAATCAACCGATTTTAAATTATTCTTTTGTTTCAAAAGGTTTGCTTGCAGCTTGGTCCCATAATTTGTTTTGAAAACTAAAAGCTGCATGAACCAATTTTACTTTTAAAGTTCAACGCCCACAACCACAAATACTTTTTAAAGCAAAAAAATAATACGAAAACAACAACAACAACAACAACAACAACAACAACTAATAAATATAATTAAAATTAATTATCTTTTGTAAAGCTCGTGCCTAAGATTCATACGTTTAGTAAAAGTTAAGTAATTTTAAGTGGAAATTGTTGCATGTGGCTTAAATTTCATTTGGTTAAATTTTGTGTGAGTTTGTGGGTGTGTGTGTTTAAAATTATTGTGATTAAGAAAATAATTTATAAAAATAATCACTTAACAAAAACTATATATTGCAAGGAAGTACATCAAATTAAAAGTAAAACTAACTAACGTCAAGGGTATACGATGAATATTTGAATAAACGGAATTAAAAAAAAAGAAACTAGTCGAAATTTGCTTAAAAAAAAGCAAATAAAATCAAAAAAAAACATGAACTACAAACTGTAAAACACATTAAAACAAATGTTATTGTTTAATCATAAAAACAAACTAAGTTCATGACTTTAGGGGATCCATCCGCAAAAAAAAGAAGAAAATTGCTGATTTTCAAAAAATTTTTTTTTGATCTTTTAAGTTTTACTTTTTTTAGAACAATTTTCAATAATCAAACAGTGATTGCAACGGCTGGGAGTTATAATTTATTTAAAAATATGCTGTTGTTTTCTTATTTCTTTTATGCTCTTAAAAACACCAGTAGCTGCTTTATTTGGTATATTTCCCCTTCTAATAAATGAATAAGTTCATGTTTTAATTAAAAAGCCAATCAATAAATATATTTTATGGTAGATTTACTTCTAATCTGTGGCTTAAATCAATTTTACAAGACTATTAATTAAATTTGAATAATGTGTAAATAAATGTTATGGACATTTTCATAGTTTTTGATTCTACAAATAATTGAAAAATAAATACAACATTACAGAACATGAAACAAACTTTTCTGATTAAAAGTAAAAAATGATTAAAGTAAAAAAGGAGTTAAAATAAAATTTCTGTCGTTAATTTATTTGCCAATTTTTAGTTGTAATAAGATTTCGACTTTTGTCCATGCACAACTTGAATGGAAATTAGCCCAGTGAAAAAGGTGCTTACAAAGAAGTCAACGAAATCTTGCACATGTGATCAGGAAGTGGTAACTATTCGGATCATTTATAAAGAGTTTTACAAGAGGTTTGTCATTGCCAGCAGTCCTCTTTTGTGACTCCTATTCAGTGGCTTTAAAGTCATGCTCACAATGTTCTTGCACACGAAGGCTTCCTTACGAATACACGTATATCCCTTTCGTCTTTGCCCTTTTTCATTTTGAAAATTTCTTCGTTTAGCTTCGTTTTTGTTCAATGTTATTTTTTTAAACTTTTTTTTCCTTATTTTGGCGATTTTTTGCTTTAAGCGTTTTTTTCATTTTGCAGATTTTTTTCTTTTTTTTGCGTTTTTTCGTTTATTGCCGATTTTTTAAGTTTTGGCGATTTTTTGGTTTTGGCGTTTATTTTTGTTTTAACGTTTTTTTTTGCTTCTTGACGATATTTTTAGTTTTTGCGCTTTTTTCAGTTTTGCCGCTTTTTTCGGCTTAGCAGATTTTTTCGGCTTTTGGTGATTTTTTTTTAAATTTAGCGCTTTTTTGTTTTAACGTTTTTTTAGTTTTGGCGTTTTTTTCTTTTTTTTTGTGATTTTTTCCATTTTTTGCGTTTTTTTTTCGATTTTGATGCTATTTTTAGATTTTGTTTAGGTTTTAGTTCTTTTTTTTCGTTTTTACGACTTTTTTCGGTATATTGCGTTTTTTTAATTTTCTGGCGATTTTTTTAGTTTTGGTTGTTTTTTGCGTTTAAGTGATTTTTTTGTAGTTTTTGTGCTTTTTTCTTTTAAACGCTTTTTTCATTTTGGCGATTTTTCGTTTTGACATTTTTTTAATTTTTGATTTTTAGTTTTAGCGTTTTTTTTTTTAATTTCAAGAGTTCCCAAGATACAGCAAATTGTCTAAATTACATTAGGCAAAATAACATTTGCTGATAGAACACCCTTTAATTTTTATTGTTTTAAATATCAGTGTAATTTGGTGTAGTCTGTGACAGACAGACAGATATACAGACGAACAGCGTGGCGAAAACAATAGGGTTCCTTTACACTTTTGGTGTACGGAAGCTTAATAACTTTGAAAGTATCTGGAAGAGTATACATCATTGACAAAATGGATTGCGGAAGTAGAATAACATTTTTATTAATTATCTGGATGTTGTTGAATAGAATCTTCTGGAGAAGTGGAAAATACATAATTATTAATACTCTGGAAGAAGCTAAGAAATAGTTATATAATAAACATACATGGCTAATCTATCTGAAACTCAGGTTCGGGTTGGTTTGTTGGCCTACTGCACGCAAGCAATCAAGTAGAATCAATAAGCTTCCGTTTTGACAGACCACTCAACTCGTCAGTATCAACCCATGTAGGTTCGAACCCAGATCCCGGATCCGGTGGAAGGTACTAAATCCAAGCCGTCGCATTGAGGCAGCTAAACAGGCCACCCAGACCAATTTCTGCTAGCTCTGATAGCTCATCAAGTATATTGCTGCCCAATAATTTGTGTCTCGAGAGGTGCAAGGCCGGGCACTCGCAAAGAAAATGAAAAACTGTTTCTTCTTTACTTTGATCTCAGCAGCCACGGCAGAACGCATTGTAGGAAAGGCCTGTCTATGTGCCAAACGAAATGGCTAGCGGATCAGCAGTGGAGGGGTCTATATTAGACCCAGCCCTGGCCAGTTTATCTGCCTGTACATTGCCAAGAAACTTACTTTATGCAGGAACCCAGATGAGGGTAACGACTGTCTAACCACGTAATCGGGATAGCATGTCCTTGCACTGGCTAACTAAAGTAGAAGAAATAGTGTTTGACCTTAGGGATAGAAATGTCGCCTGACTGTCGACGAAGATGTCGACTCTCCCCTGAATAATCCTGTCAATTAACACCTTGCTTGCCTCCCTTATAGCCAGGATTTCAGCCTGAAATACACTGGCTTCGTTGGGAAGTCGGAAGGAGAGTCTTATCCCAAGGTACTCCAGAGCCTACACCGCAGATCATTTATGATTCATCAGTATACACCCTGAAATTGAAGTCTTTTTCTAATTTACCTCCTTTCCACTCCCGTCTGAATGGAATAAAGACTGATGTCCACCTGGCAGACGCCGCTACTCTTGCCGCAGTACTCGAATATACAGCCAATACATGAAGGTCAATCGGAATTTCATTTAGTATTTCATTGATAAACTAAAGTAGACTCAACTTTAATTTAACATGATAAAAATTGAGTTTTACTATAAAACATGATTTATGGATTATTATATTGAAGAATTTTGATTTAACAGTAAAAAATATTAAATCAAAGATTAAAAGTAATATGAATCAATGGTAATTTTAAATCAGTAGCATGTAATTTTTGCTAGTAATGTAAAATTTGTTTCCAATTTGTCGGCTATTTACATTTACACGACACGAACATCAAAATAAACCGCAACAAGTCACACAACTGAGCACAACAGAGCATTGTAGCTATGAGCAAAGCAAATAAACACCAACTTACAAATTATTTCTCATAAATTGAATAAGATTGTCAATCTACATTGCGACATGCTGATTTTACAATGGTATTCTTCCTGTTTGTATAAAACCGCACTCAGTTCTTGTTAACCAGACAAATAAGCCTTGAAAATAGCTAAGAAGTTAACGTTAACGTTTATTACTAAAGTATCGATGTATCGACAAGATAGCCGATGCAGATATATCGGCAAAATCAAAGTATCACCTATATAACGGTATCAGATGCGTCCATAATTAAAAGTGTATTTATAACTAATGAAAATACATACTTTTGAAATTGCAACATTCCAGCAAAAACTACTGCTTCGGTCGCCGCAGGTCTATAAACGAGAGAAGCTGGTTATTGTTGTTTCTCCTGCTTCGAAAAGCGTTTGGAACATGCAGAGAAAAAATTATCACCACAACATTTTCAAACAAAAGTTTGTCTAAAAATAAATTTCATTTTCAATAAATATTCTTTACTAGATCAATGAATTTTGCCTACCAGTTATTTAATTAATGTGTTAGCTTCTTTGAGAAAGGGATAGTGTAGAGAGAACAGGTAGTGAAGTGAGAGAGAGATAGAAAGCTTAATTCATTTACAATCTAGCTACTGCGCGGTTTTTTGTAGAACAGTGTTGCAAGCCACTCTGGTGTCAAGTAGAGGCATTAAGTTTTTTAAGCTGTGTAGCCATTTTATTAGTTCTTTTACTTCGCCGACGGTTCTGCTACAATACCGACGAAGGAGGTTGCTGTAAAGTGCATTAGAATATGTTAGTATTAATCGCTGGCAGTAGTGTCAAAGTGATCAGTGCTATGCCTTTATCACTTTAACAGTCCAACAACAACCAACACAATAACACACAAATACACATGAGAAAAATGCATCATGTTGTTGGCTTGCCTGAAACTAGTCTTGAACTCAAGACCCCAGGGTTTGTAGTTAAACGCGCTAACCACTCATCCAACAGCACCCTCAAATAGATAAACATTCAGAGTCGAACACATTTAACAAAATGAAATTTCATAAATGCTTAATGGATGATGGTGATCACTTAGACAAAAATTTTTTTTGATATATTACAAAAAATCTAGTAAATATTTTTGTTTGATTGAGTAAACTATTTTGTTAAGTATTTGTAGCAATTTTTAAACAAATTGTTTTATAAATTCAGACAAAAATAGTGATTAGTGATAGATATCACAGAAAATTCAGTAAATATTTTTGTTTTATTCAGTAAATTATTTTTATTAAAATTTGTAAATATTTTTAGATAAATGTTTTTATAATTTATACAATTTGTTTACTGAAAAAACCGGGTTTTTCCAATAAAATGTTTGAGATATTTTTATATATATTTACAAATTTGTTTGTAGGTCCGTTTCTAGACAAAATATTTACAAGTTCATTGAATTTTTTACTGAACATGAAATTTAGTTTTTTCTGTGTGCATGATTTTTGTTCACGATGTCCTACTTTGGAGCTCTTGTTTTTTTATATAAAACAGCGCTTCTTTTGAAGCATCAAAAATGTTCTAAAATCAAGTCTCTTTGTCTTATTACGTCATCCAATTGTATCGTCGTTAAACTACAGACAAATGTGTTTTGAGTTTTAAAATGTGCTAGAATCTATTTTGTTGAAAGCTACAATGCTACTGAATATGATTCTTTTTTTATTGGTTTCTAGTTTGTGTTGAATAAATGAGGGACTTAAAAGCGAAGGTATACAAGTGCAATTGAGTAATTGAGCTTCAAAGTTTTTTGTTCCTACACAGAAAAAAATAGACAAGAATTATATTCAATAAAACCATGTTATTAAAAAAAATATGAATTTCAATAACATTTATCTTTAACATAATAAAATATTTCGTTGTAAGTATTTCTTTTCCATGCCGGTTATTTCTTTTCTTTTTATACATAAGTACTTAAAACAAGTTGTATCCCATAAAAAAATAAATGGGATATGGCTCAGCTATAGAGTGTATGCTTTACGTCCGGAAAGCCCGAGTTCGTATTCCAGCCATGTCAACATTTTTTTAATTTATATATATATTTTTATTTTGAAATAATTTTGTTATCAATATAGGGGAATTCTTTATCACAGGAAATTTGGAAAAAAAAAATTATTGAATACCGGGATTTTTGTTATCAAAAACGAAACTTATTTTTTTCTGTGTGTCCATTGCCTAATATTTTTGCTTTCTAATACATAGCGTTTTTTTAAGTCATCCTACAGGTCTGAACTTTTTTATTGTGATAGATATTAGTATTATCTGTTGATTTTTGCATATAACTCAATTTATCCAGTTTTGGTACTTGTACCCTTTTGCTCTTAACCCCCTCAAATGTAAAATGCTGACTAATTTCGTAATATAAACATTATGAACACTGAAAGATCCCTGCCTTCTTTTTGAGCATCCTCGGAGCGCTTCAGAACATATCATCTCGAAGGCTTGAAAGTTTTTTACTGCTTCCAGAAACATAATATTTTTGTAGGAATTGCAAAGTTGAACATATTATGATCTCCCTACATTTTTTGGATATTATTTTCTTACGATTGCGTGTGCAAACTACTTTAGCTTTTTTTAACATAAATATTAACTCAACTGCAACATGTTTGGCATAATGTCAAGATATTTTGGTGTTTAAAATTTACAAAATCATAAAATTTATTACTTACATACAAAATCCTAAACATTTTGCATAAATTGATAAAACTTTTCACTTTTTCTACATTTACTTTTATTTTCAAACTCTTTCAAATATATTTGGTTATAATTGTAAAATTAATCACGTGCTTTAAACAATTGTGTTACCAACTGTTGCATAACTGCAAGTAATTTGCTGTTGAAGTGACTTGTAAAGGGCGTTAGTAAGACACAAAACCTGGTCATATTTGTATAGAAAATAAAAAAATAAATGGACAAATTTATGCATGACAATGTACGAATAGTTGTCTTAAAATCAGGCATGGAATGAATTGAATGTATTTTGGAATCATATCTTGAATTTAAATATTCTGGTCACATTTATGAATTATCTAATTTTAATTTGTTTGAACTGATTACATAAGGAGAGATTGAAAAAAGTGATATATTTAATATGTGTAATTAAGCTAATTTCATTCAACACGCTTTTCAATTTCATTCAATATTATTGCAGATTTGAACACATAATATTCGTTTTTGTTGTATTGAAATATTAATAGAGAATAGTTAAAAATGTACATAGTTACAGTGAATGAGTGACTCGACATAGGAAATCTTGTAGGTCTTACGTTTAAGGTATACGATATGTTCAGAACTTTATGTAAAACGCCATATGCTCTTCGTTGTTTGGGTCTTATTATCCATTTCTTAAAAAAGGGGACAAGAAATACTCTTGCAGCGGCGATATAAAGGGCTGAAATATTCTATGAATATATTTCATATGGTATTTTACATAAAAGTGCTGAACAAATGTTCTACCTTAAACGTAAAGAAATGCTTACATTTTGTATACTTCTATTTTGTATACTAACTATAAATAAGTATAAAATTAACCCTTAAAAACAATTTAAGTTTTGAATAATTTCTGGCGTTCAAATTGAGTCAAGAGAAGGTGAAGGTGACTTTTTCGCCCTTATTTCACGAAAGTTTCCAAAAGGCCCATAGAACGAAGAATTAGAGGCTTAAAATGTTCCACAAAAATGTCTTTCATGGTATTTTATATAGAAATGCTGAACAACGTAAGACTTACAAGATTTTCTATTCCGACTACGAATAGTGAATAAGTACGAATTCAACCCTTAAATATATTTTAAGTTCTAAATAATTTCTGGCGTTCAAGTTGAGTGTGGAGCTTGAATGTCTATAAAGACCTACACTGAAACAATTTTGTTCATAAATTCTGTGAATTTTAACATTGATCCAATGAAAAATTTCATTAAAACTCAACCAACATTACGCTTCGTTGGATTAATAAAACAAGTTTCGTTAAAATTATTTTAATGAAAATTTCATTAAATATATGAAATAATTTCATTGCTCCAAAGTAATAATAATCTAATAATCTAATGAACATATTTCATTATATTGGTGAAATTTTTTAATCGTTTTAATGAAACTGTGTTAATCATTTTAATGAAATTATTTCATTATTTCAACGAAATTATTTCATCATTATAATGAAATTTTGGAATTATTTTAATGATATTCTGTTATTATTTTAATGAAATTATTTCATTGTTTTAATGAAATTATTGCATAACTTAGTAGCCCCACTAACTTATCTCTTTTACTGACTATTTTAATTTATTGACAATTCCATGGTTGAAATATGTACGATAGACGCCAATGCACATCAGAAAAATTTGTAATTTTGATGACCGAGCGAAATTCTTTCAGTGTATAGTAGAATTTTATTTTAAATATTTTTGTAGAATATCTTAGCTCGCTTTATCGCCGCTGAAGGGATGTTTTTTGTCCCTTTTCGTAGGAAAGGATCAAAAAGGCTCATGCAGCGAAAAGTTACAGGGCTAAAATGTTGCACAAAAATGTTTCTCCTGGAGTTTTACATAAAAGTGCTGAGCACATCTTATACTTTAAACGTAAGGCTTATAAGATTTCCAATGCCGAGTACTAAGTGCTAATAAGTAGAAAAGCAACCCTTAAACACATTTTAAGTTTTGACTGATTTTTGGCATTCAAGCTGGAGCTTGGAAGTCTTTATAAACATATAGTAGAATTTTGTGGCAAATATTTTTCTAGTACATTTTAGCCCACCATATCGCCGCTTAAGCGCATTTTTTTCCTATTTATTGTGAAAGAGGCAAAAAGACCGATACAACGAAGAGTTGGAGGGGAGTGATTTCATTTAGCCGAATGTGACCACTTTACACATATATTTTTGTTATAAATAAAGAATATAAAATTTTTTACTTAAAAAATGGTTGCGACTCGCAAGGCCATTAATCTTTAAGTCGTTGAATAACGGATAGACACTCAAAGAACACGATTTCTGCTCAGAACCAATCTTAGTTTTAAAAAATTATGACTCAGCATATATTCTGTAAAATTGTTACTATAATGTACACAATAATTTTGGTATAGCTGTCTGTTCAAAGTGTTTCTAGTTGTATTAGGTATTTACTGTTTGACAAAAAATCTGTTTTCTTAACAAAAAACTATTTTTTAAATGTGACGGGTGTGACCTAATACGAAAATTTAAAAAATTCGAAGAATTAAAACTTTTTATTGATGTCATTAATATAAATAATATAAAAATAAATCCTAAGAAAATGATAACACATTAAATTATTTGCTATCCGTTCTATTATAGACAGCAGAATACTCTAGCTGAGTATTTTTTTAAATTCAATAAAAAGCGAAAAAAGTATATTATTTTCAGAGATAAGGGTTTTTGTTAATAATGAGAAAGGAAAGAAAGGAAAATCTGAAATAAATATTAAACATACAAAGAGGTAGAGCAAAATGTTTCGTGGATGATCAATTAAAAGTGCCTCAAAATGCTTAGAAAATATTAAATAATATATTTTTTTATTTTTTATATAATTGTCATGCTCTAAAAAATATCAATTGAGAGATTTTTATTAAAAATAAGAAGATTATTTTTTCCTTCATGAAGCCGTTTTACGTGGAATCACTCAGGCTTCAAATGTCCCACAAGTGCTAACCATATGATAAACCTAAGCTTACACGACTTCCTATGCACAAAGGCAAGAACTTTAGCTCCTCCTAAAATAGATCCAAGTGGTAAACTTTCAAAACGCCGATAAACGTATATGGGTGATTCTCATTTTAAGTATACGTTTCGTGTTTTTTTTGCTTACCAGTGTAACTAATAGAAAAATGAGAAGGTAGGATTCATAATTTAGTTTTTGTCTCATTCAATGGATCCTGAATAAAATTATATATTTCGATTTTCTTAAATTTGTGTGTATTGATCGTTACATTTGCTTTCACTGTTATTCTGAGAATGTGGTTTGCGAAAAAAACTACACCACAAAATTGAGTATGAAGTTTGAAAGCACTGTACATCTGATCCCTAAAAAAACCCAAAAATTGTAATACTCGAAGGACGAAATTAAAAGTTATGACAACTTTTTTAATTTAGACTTCAATTCACATGGAGAACTAAAAAATGTGTATCTTTTAACATAATTCTTTACAAACACTTATAAATAAGTGAAAAGTAGGCTAAGTTTTCTTTCAAATAAGACTAATCGTAATAAAATCGACCGACCGTGTTAAAAGTTATATCAATTTTAAATAATTATTCGTACCAAAACACGACTTGCCTAATACATCTTTGAAAATATGACAACCCACAGTGCGGTAGAAGCAAAATTCTTTCAAAGCAAATCTGACATTTTTAAAGGGATAATATTCTCTACCCTTCCGCAGCTGTTTCCGTTTCTACCCTTCCGCTGCTGTTAATTTTTTTACTGTTCTATAATTTATTGATAAATTATATTTAAGAATATTGTTAACGTAACGCTCAATACATTTTCATTTAATATTGTTTAAGAACACACACTTTAGTTTGAATCTAAAACAATTCAGATGTATAGTCTTTGATATATTTTAACATAAACTCCTTAGTTATCCATTAAATAATATGGATAACACTCAATACATTTTTTTTTGTATATTAACCATGATTGCTGGATAAAACGTTTTGACATTTGAAAGCACTATACATCTACTCTCTAAAAACAAAAAACAAAAATAATAATAATCGCAGGAAGAAATTAAAAGTTATGATCACTTTTTTATTTTTGATTTGGGTTCACTTGGAAAAATAAAAAATTTGTATCTTTTAAAATAGTTCTTTATGAACATTTATGCATGAGCCTAGTAGCTCTTCTTTCAAATATGATGAATTTTAATAAAATCGGCCGACCGTGTTAAAAGTTATATCAATTTTAAATAATTATTCGTACTAAAACACGGCTTACCTAATACATTCTTTGAAAATATGACAACCCACAGTGCGGTAGAAGCAAAATTCTTTTAAGCAAATCTGACATTTTTAAACGGATAATATTCTCTATATCGTTTCTACCCTTCCGCAGCTCTTAACTTTTTTTTATCGTCCTATAATTTATTGAAAAATATTGTTAAGGTAACGCTCAATACATTTTCTTACGAATTCAATATTTTAATTTAAAACATTTGAGATGTATTAATGATGCACTAAAAATTTCAATAAAAATAACAAATATGAATAACATTCAATACATTTTTTTTTGGATACAAACCATTATTGATTGATAAAACGTTTTCCAATATAATAATATTTAACAATGTTCACAAGACTTTTAAATAATATAGTGTATGCTGTTACTGCAATTTCAATAATTAAACTGAATAATGAAGCGTACTAAAAAAGTGTAACGCTCAATACATATGACTGCGGACACGAAAAATATTTGAAAAAATTTTAATTTCTAATATTTTAAAAAATTTTTATGTGTGAAATAGAAAAGGAAATGCAAATATTCTGGAACCATTTAAATTTAGTCTCGTTGCTGGAGAAATTGATAGTTTCTTAATGGGAAAAATCAACAGCATGCATTACGGACACGCCATTTTGTATGAAGAGAGTATACATAATATTTAAGTTCTTCGTTTTTAACATACAATGGACAGTCTTACACAAAAGAAAACTTATGTGCATTTATTTATAATATATTAAATCATGCTAAAGCTGTTTTCATGTTCAAGTTTTGCATTTGATTTGTGAAATATTTTACTGTACTTTCAACGGACACGCAAAAGGCATTAGAAATAAGCAGCACACATGTATTTTTATTTTTTTCTGTACTCTGCCAAAATCAGTCGTTAGAACATGTTGGTATTTTATGTTGCACATTGTTATCAACCAAATTTGATGTGATGTGAGATGTCGGAAAATCGTCCCAAATTGAAAAACTTTCCGTCGTATGAAAAATATAATGGTCAATTTGTCAAAATATATTAACATTTTTGTTCAGATGAAGAAGCAAGAAATATTGTAAGACTCTAATGACCTTAAATACATTAATTTAGTGCCATACAAATTTAACGGAATTCGTTACAATCGGCTTGCTATTAATTAATAAATATTTCATTGCTTTCTTTCTGCCTTTAATAAATTTGTAAAAAAAAATAAAGAAAATGATAAACATATTTAAGTGCTCGTGTTCTAAGTCTTTTGTTTTTAAGAAATATTTGTAAGACATTATTTATTTAGGTTTTCTTTTGCATTTTTAAGTATAAATTAATGCATAAATAAATAACTATTTATGACATGGGATCAAAGTAAATCAACGTGCAAAAAAAAGAGTAAAATATAAATATTTGATAAACGTGACCATACCTCCCAGTTATATGGCACTTTATATGAAAAATGTCTTCGTTTATAGCTTTCAGTAAACATTTGCTTTAATATCTTTTCAACACAACATTCAAGTCACGAAAATATAACATTTCTGAAAAATATACTAGAGAATTATTGTATTAATAAATTTGCAAAAATAAATTGAGAGTAAGAAAAACCACAAATAAATATAATAAACATAAATTGCCAAAAAAAAAACAGATATTTAAATATTAATAAAAAAGTCGATCAAGGTGTTTTTCGTCATAAAACTGAAACGAAAAAAAATCTTATAAGGCGGAGAAAAATTATAAAACAATAACTCAATGAAATTATGTTTTTCCTATGAATTGAAAAAAATAAGTATACAAATAAAAGGTTAATGCATAAAACTGTTTTGCTGCTTATTTTTTTATTTGTAAAAGCAAAAATCGATATTAATTTTTTTTTTATTCAAGAGTAGTTCTGCTTCAATAACTAACGATGACATTTTGTTAGAAACAAATATAAATATTGTCAAGGTTTTGTATATTTTCAAAGAAACCACATTAATAAATATGTAACTTAAATAAACATCTAAATATGCATCTGTAAGGCGAAAATATATTTTTTGGCAGCAAAATTTTGCCAAAATGCGGTAGGTAATATGAAGAATTATATGTATATAAAATTACATATTACTGTGTTTGTGTGTGTGTTCGAATATACAGATGAATGTATATACTTACATACATACATATATACATATTTTATACTGCATATAACATTCAAATAACAACTTTGATCATTCAATTGTAAAAAATATAAAGAAATAGTAAAAATAGTTTTTTAAATGGCGTGTGTGTCTGTCTATAAACAATTGATGAAAATCTACAAATGGGCAAGATATTAAACGTAAATATGAATATATCATAATCATTTACAGTTGATGTAAAAATGATTGATGTATTAACAATCCAAATTGATTATTATTAGACTAAAGTTCGTAACATGTTTAGCCACAAAGATTTGGAGTCGATTGAAAACGAGGCAATAATTAACGGCACAACCTACACAGCAGAACATAACAGCAATGCATTCGAAAGCTGAAACACTCAGCAATCAGTATTTCATGTCTTTCGCCAATATTCCGGTGGCTCGGTTCTATGTGAATGTATTAACGGGGTTTTTCGCTCGTCTAAAAAGTACCGATTTGCACGGTAGGGACGATATTATCATCTACCTATCACATAGAATATTACATAGACCTTATAAATCGGCCTTGAATTCGTTTTTATTTTTCCTATATTGTAAAGATTATGGTTTGTTATGAGTTATTCCACGTAAAACGGCCCTATACAAGGAAAAAATAATTTTCTCATTTTTAATAAAAATCTCTCAATTGATGTTTTTTAGAGAATGACAATTATAGAAAAAATAAAAAAAAATACACTATTTAACATTTTTTAATCAATTTGCGGCACTTTTAAATGATCATGCAAGAAACATTTTGCTCTCCTTCTTTGTACGTTTAATATTTATTTCAGATTTTCTTTTATTGCATTTCTCATCATTAATAAAAAATGTTATCTCTGAAAATAATATACTTCTTTTGCTTTTTATTGTATTTAAAAAAATATTCAGCTAGAGTATTCTGTTGTCCATAATTGAGCGGATAGTAAAAAATTTAAAGTTTTATTATTTTCTTATGAGTTTTTCTTATGATATTATTTATATTAATTAAGTAAAAAAACAGTTTTATTTCTTCGAATTTTTTAAATTTTCGTACTAGGTCACACCCGTTGGTCACACCTGTCGGTCACACCTGTCGGTCACACCCATGTCATTTCAAAAATAGTTTTTTTATAAGAATAATTATATTTTGTCAAACAGTAAATACATAATACAATTAAAAAGACTAAACAGATATCTATACCAAAATTATTGTGGACCTTATAGTCAAAATTTTACAGAATTTATACTGAAAGTCATAATTCTTTAAAACTAAGATTTGTAAGGTTACATCTGTTGCATCTTTTTGACGACCAATCTGAGCAGAAATCGTGTTCTATCAGTTTCTACCCGTTATTCAACGACTTAATGTCCTTAAAGTCCTTGCGGGCCGGGCCGCAACGTTTTTTTTTAAGTAAAAATTTTATATTCTTGATTTATAACAAACAAAATGTGTGTAAAATGGTCATACCCGGCTAAATGGGTTTTACTCATGGGTCTTTTTAATCCTTTCTTAAAAAAGGGACAAAAAACTGTTTACCAACGGCAAAATAGAGCGCTAAAATGTTCTGCAAAAATATTCATCATAAAATTCTAATATAGGTCGTCAAAGACACTGAAGCTCAAGACTCAACTTGAAGGCCGAAAAAATTTTTTTAAGGGTTAACTTCATATTTATTTACAATTAGTACTCGGCATAGTTAATCTATTAAGCCTTATGTTTTGGGTATAAGGTGTAGCACTTTTGTGCAAAACACCACGATGAGTATTTATTTAGAGCATTTCAGTCCGCTATATTGCCGCTGTGGGCGTGTTTTTGCCCCTCATTTGAGAAACTGACCAAAAGAACCATACTACGAAAAGTTAAAAGGGAAAAATGATTTACAAAAATTTTCCTCCTGGTGTTTTACATAAAAGTGCTGATTACATCTTATACGTTAAACGTACCGCTTACAAGATTTCCTAAGTCAAGTACTAATGGAGAATAAGTACGAACTTAACCCTTAGATATATTTTAAGTTTTGAATGTTTTGTGGCGTTCAAGTTGAGTCTGAAGCTTGGGTGTCTTTGAAGATATATAGTAGAATTTTATAGGAAATGGTTTTGTAGAACATTTCAGGCCGCTATATCCCTTCTGAAGGGGAGTTTTTCCTTTTTTTTGAGCAAAGGACAAAAATAACCATACAAAGAATTAGAATGTTTTTCATATATGAATACTTGATACTAATAACACTAGGCGGTCACCCTAACATATTTCATCATAGCTGGCGAACGGTTCGTGCGATTTAAATAAAACACTACCAGAATTTAAATAATAAATTACCAGAAAATTACCCTTAAGTCATTTGTACATAATTGTTTTTTATTTCCAACCTTTTTCGGAGCTATTCCGAAATTAACGGCGAAAAATTTGTTTTTTAATGCAAAATTAAAATGTTTTTTTCCTTTTCAAAAACTCACAAAACATTTAAGAAGGCAAATATTTGTATCATTTATTAGAAAGCTATTTATATTAGGAATACAAGAAGCCTAAAATCATTAAAATCGATGGACAAATTCCGATTTTGTTTACAAGGCGTCTCCATTTAAGGTAAAATATACTGATGATACCTATAGGAAATATTAGTCACGCACATTAAAAAAAATCTGTACATGATAGAGAAAACTGAAAATGGATTTAAATTTAAAGCAATTAACTATATATATTTCACATATTTTTAATTAAAGACGATTTTTTTTGCGGACCAGTTTAATATGAAACATACTAACAACGCTCAATACACGAAAATGCGGACAACAAAACATTAGCTGTTATTTTTGAAAGTGGTATAACACCACTTTAGAAAAAGAAATTGTAAAAGGCAATTTTCATACAATATAGGGTGTATTTTATTAAAATTACCATTAACTATTTTTTTAAGTGGACTCATACCACTTTCGGATTGTATTTAATTAATGAACTATTAATATGTATTTAATGTATATATTTAGAATGTAATGGTTTTTATTATTTGTTTCTCCACTTTTTATAATTTCAGATTTGCCGGATCACTTGGGATTTATAAATTTCCCTGATTGCATTTTATATAACAAACTCTAATAAGGTAAATTATTTATTATTGCTTATTTATATACTTTTCTGCGAAGTTGTCAACAGCTTTTGTTTTGTTTTACAGCAATATCGAAAAACAAATCATAATAATTAAAATTTTTAAATGATTACACTAATTTACAAATTGCGGTAAACTTTTTCATTCCCTAGAAATCTGTTTCCTTAGTTACTTGGGCCGCTGATTTTTTTTATCAGCTCTAGTTTTCAAGATATACCGTTAAATTTCAGAGATATCGTAAAAGTTTGAGCCTAAAAATTGTATAAAAAATTTTGTAAAGTTCTCTCACTAAAATGTGAATAAAATCAAAAGATGCCCACCAATTTCAACAAAAAGTGCGACATTCCTTGGCAAAATATTAACCTACATGACACTGGAAAATAAATGGGATCGCTGGTCTATTTTTTAATTTTCTATGCATTTTTAAAAACAAAATTTTTTTTCACAATTTAGTAAGAGAACTTTTTTAAATTTTTATGGAAATTTTTAATTTTTAGGCTTGAACTTTTACGATATCTCTGAAACTAATGGGCTGATTTAGAAACAATGTTCGCTCAGCTTAAATGTAATTATGTTGCCGACTTTTGATTTTTCTTTTTTACTGAATAGGGCGAACCCTGCTGTACATATCTCGAAAACTGGAGTTGATAAAAAAAATTGAAGTGCAGATTCGCCTTCAGCGGCAGTTTTTTATGTAAAACACTACGAGAAAAACTTTTTTGTAAATATATTAGCCCTCTAACTCTTCACTGTATGGTACCTTTTGTCATTTTCTTAAATAAGGGGAAAAATCCCCCTTCAGCGGCAATATAGCGGGCTAAAATGTTTTACTAAAAATTTTTTTCGTGATATTTTACATAAAAGTTCGAGGCACTTCTTGTACTTTAAACGTAAGGGTGACACGACTTTCCCTAAAATGAGTCCTGGATGCAGTGTTGCCACCAAAGAAACTAAAAATAATACAAATGTTAAGCAAAAATAGTACAAAACCAAATGAAATAGTAAAAAAAATTTTTTTCGACAAAAGAAATTAGTTAATACCCTCCATAATCGATTTCAATGTATGTATTACACTTTTAATTTTTCATAAAAATGATGAAGAAGAACTACGGTCCAACGTGTTATTCCATACAAATTGACATTTCAGCTGAGTAAAGAAAAATCAAAGGAAAAGACACAATTTTAATAAAAGTAATGAAAAATTTGTCGCTTCGGTCGTCGTTGTTGTTATGGATTTTGTTTCTCTCTGAATGATTTTCGGTCTTGTTCTGTTTCATCACTAAATCCGTAGGAAACATGGCACTAATACATTACTCATAATCGCTGTAACCTTAGTTCTATGCATATTCACGTTTTTTTAATATTTCCGAATCCGCTGCCTCGATGTAAACATTCAAAACGCCGATGTACGTATTAGTCATATGCAACAAGCCATTTGATTTTCAATTCACAGTAATTCATAACACTAAACTCACTCACGCTATTGCTAAGACAACAAACAATTTTTAGAGAATCAAATCATGTCTTGTTTCGTGAGAATCAAGTTATTACATGAATTATTTCTCTCAAATGAAAAGAGCAAACCTATAAAAACCAAGAAGTACTTACAACTCATCAAAATGATTTGAAACAAATCAATCACAATTGTCATTTGTTTAGATTCTATGGAAGCAAAAATATATGCCGTTTTAAGATTAATATGAAAAAAATATTTTTAAAAGTAATCTTAAGAAACAGTGTTGCATAGCAGACATATTTTTACAAAAATTAATACTTTTTTAAATATTGCCTGGAAGATACTTAAGTGATACTTCGCAAGAATTTAGCCGAGATGCCTGGTGTTTAGCCGAGACACCTTCACTAAGCAAGGATACCACCCTTAGACACAAAACTGGTCTAAGAGTTCCCAAGAACTGTGGCAAAAATCTCCGCGAAATCTAAGAAGATTTCCGGATTCCCAGAAACTTTTACAAAAATCACCCCAAAATCACAGAAGTTCCCCGGTTTCCCTAAGACTTTTACAAAAATCTCCCCCAAATCCCAGAAGTTCCCTGGATTCCCAAAAACTTACAAAAATCTCCCGAAAATCCCAGAAGATCACCGGGAAACAACGGCAACACTGAAAGTCGCGAAAATACAAAAATATCAGATAAATCAGAGAAGTACCACAATCAGGCAATTAATCCTACCAGTTAATTAATTAATGTGTTACCTGCTTTGGCAAAGGGATAGTGTAGAGAGAACTGGTGGTGAAGTGGGAGAGAGATAGAAAGCTTAATTCATTTACAACCCTGCTATTGCGCGTTTTTTTTTAGAGCAGTGTTGCAAGCCCCAGTGGTTTAGAGGCATTGAGTTGTGTAAGCTGTGTAGCCATTTTATTAGTTCTTTTTACTTCGCCGTCGATTTTTGCTAAAATACCGACGAAGGAGGGTGCTGTGAATTGCATTAGGATATGTTTATTATTACTCGCTGCCAGTACTACCAAAGTGATCAGTGATCAATAACATACCAAGGCACATGAGAAAAATGCATGATGTTGTTGGCTTGCCTGAAACTAGTCTGGAACTCAAGACCTCAGGGTTTGTAGTCAAACGCGCTAGCTACTCAACCATTAGCACCCTCAAGTTGTCAGCGCATTGACTATAAAACGTGTTATATAGTTCAAACCCCAGCAACATCTTTTTGCAAATGTACTAACTACCAGGTGACTTAAATAAAGTCAAGTTTAAATTAGTTGAAAAGTAGTGCAGAGTGTGACAATTGACTACCGCCTAGGACATCGCAATGTTAAAATAGTTAGTTGTTTCCAGTGCAAAGTAATCCAAGTGTCAGTCAGCTTTAGTTGCGAAATATTTAGCTTAAAGTTAATTAAAAGTTAACTCAGTTTCCGGCAGGGTAAAAAGGAAAAAATGACACTAAACACATATGTGTGACACGCAATTTAAATCATGTCTTACAAGCTAAAACGATCTTTGAGTTATTACTTACAAGCCTGTGATATGTAAATCATTCTTGTTTTTATATGGTGTGATATGACTTAGCATGTAAATTTCAAATCAAATCAAAGCACGATTTCGAAAAACATTGTGTGATTTAAAAGGCGTTTCAAATGGCTTGTTGCAGATGTCTAGTACGTATATACATATATGTTTTTGGTGCGTTCTGCCTGAGTCAGTCGTTACAACCATGTTAATTTTTTTTTTTTGTGTTGTACACTGTTATTAGGTATAACAATAAAATAAACTTGTGGCCAGTCATTTTATACTTGCGTAATATTTTGTTCTAGAATTATTTCTTAATCATAATCAGTTGACTCTATAGTATTTCATAATTTATATATCTTGCCTTTCTTGTTAAGCCATCTAAAACTTGTATGTCTGTTGGTGGCTTTTCATTCTTAAATTAATATTTTAAAATTTTTGCCAACCTGCCACTACTAGTCTCGTCTTAAGATTTAGTTTTTGTGATGCAGATATATTTTGTTACCTCTATTGCTCAATTTGATTCTCAAAGTCCCCCACTATGATGTTATAAATATGTTTGTTTAACTGTCTGCTGGTTTGTGTATCAGTCTGTCAGTTTGTCTGTAATATAGAATTTAACTGAACTCGAAAAGCAACAATAGCAATAATAATAATAATAATAATAAAAGTTAAAGCAACAAAATTCAAAGTAACATAGAAAAGGCGTTTAAGTATGTTATTGTTTGAATATACTCGTATATATTTTGCATTGGTAGCAATTTACACTATTTCAATCTTAAGTGATTATTTAGCCTAAATTTCGTAACGTTAGATTCAGAAAGAATTAGACATGATCAATATTCCAAGGAATATTGATCATGTCTAATTTTCCAACGTACACATATAGAACAGAAAAACGTTGATTTTGGAAGCCGCCACGTTTCCATCGTCAGTGCTAAGTGCATTTCTGCTTTCGCAATTCTTATATTTATACATATGTATATATGTATAGAAATTTGGAGGTTATACGTTCAAGTTTTGCTTCAAATTTTGTTTCAAGTTTCAATATACTCTGTCGGAAACGTAGTAACTTTAAATTAACTTTAAGCTAACTATTTCGCAACTAGTTCTGACTGACACATGGATTACTTTCCAATGGAAACAACTAGGTATTTTAACATTGCGATGTCCTAGGAGGTAGTCAGTTGTCCCACTCTGCACTACTTTTCAATTAACTTAAAGTTGACTTTATTTAAGTCACCTTGCAGTTAGTATATTTTCAAAAAGATGTTGCTGGGGTTCGAACTATGTATCCCAGCTAAGGTACCATTTAAAATAATAACGGCAAAAATATAAACTTGAAATGAGTTAAAAAAAAACTGAGAGTAAAGTTGTTGGCTCTCACCAAATCCGATTATGTACTCAACTTAAGAATTGATTTTCTGGATGTCATTCTTGATTACATTGTAGTTTAAGTTAGTCTAAGCAAATTTAACTACTCGTATAAGTTGATTATTTTTATAGACGACTAGTGATTTTCCGACAGGGTACTCACACTTTTTTACTAACACACTCAAACATTTCGAAATTGAATATCAGCCTTCTTTCAATTTATTGTTAAATTTAAATAGCTGATAACAAATTATTGTTAATAAATTACAGTAAAACTCGGTTATAACGAAATTCGTGGAAACAGAAAAAAAAATTCGATTTACACACAGTAAAATTTCAATGTCAAATCGTCGAAAATCAGTTTAATCTAACATTTCTCGGTAGTGATTGTGCTTCATAGGCGTTTCATGTTTATTCAACATGATTTACAAAAATCTTGAAAGAACATTTATTCTTTTGAATTAACTATATTTTATGTTGATTTAATATTCCAGTGCAGTTAAATCAAAATAAAGTTGATACTGAAATAATACGAAAAATCATGTTGAATCAAAGTTATTTCGAGTGGAAACAACTTGAAATTGATATTGCAACAACACGAAGAATCATGTTGAATCAAAGTTATTTCAAGTTAAAACAACGTGTATTTGATATTGAAACAACACGAAGAATCATGTTGAATTAAAGTTATATCAAGCTGAAGCAACATGACTTTAATGTAGCTATTTTATTAATTATTTTACTAATGTGATTTGTATAAGCATATATGCATCAGAAATGTTTGTGTTGTAGTTGGCTGCCCCAGCCAAGATTTGAACTCGTGCCACCTGCATGATAGTCCACGCGCTAATCACTGCAGCCACAACAGCTTCAAACTGTACTTTAGCTATACACTAAATATATACCCATCACATGTAAAATGAATTTCATTTTAATTCAACATGATTTTAATGATTATTTAACCTAAAACTTATTTGAAATTAAAGTTACAGTCATGTTGATTTAAAATGAAATATAACTTTTATAACAAAGTTGTTTTAAACAGAGAAAATTTTAAATCTTAGAGATTTAAGGTTAGCTTAACAATTTTCCGTTTAATATTAATATGTTACAGTCATGTTGATTTAAAATGATACATAACTTTTATAACAAAGTTGTTTTAAACAGAGAAAATTTTAAATCTTAGAGATTTAAGGTTAGCTTAATAATTTTCCGTTTAATATTAATATCAAACGATGGTAATTTTAAGCCAGCAGCAGTAAATTTTCTTTGGTAATTCGTTTTTTGTCGTCTACATAGCCGACACATGTAAGAATAAACAACAACAACAACAAGTCACACAACTAAGCACAACAGTGAACTGTAGCAATGGACAAAGCAAATCAACACTAACACACTTAAACGACAAATTATTTCTTGTAAATTTAATATGATTACAAATCATAATTGCGTCATGTTGATTTTACATTCCTTTTTTCTGTGTGTACGAAAAGTTCGTAATAAGCGTAGTTCGATACAAACGAGTACTCGTTAAAAACGAATTCGCTATAACGAAGCATTTTTTGTATGAAAATGGCAACCAAAACGTCAAGACTTTAGACTTATGTGTTGTTTCCACAATGCAAAGAAGCACTGCTTGTCTAAAATTTATATGAAAAACACTCAGTTTTTTTAGTGATTTCCATAAAAATTTTTTACTCAAGTCGCTTGTTTGCATTGTGGAAACAGCAGCGCATTAGTTCGTTGCAACCGATAAATCGCTATGACCGAGTTTACTGTTTCGTTGTTGACTCCTTGACGTCGGCGTCTTGAAAACAAAATTGACTATCAAGTGAATCAGCTTGAAAGCAATTTCTTGAAGTAAATTAATGTTTATTACAATAGAACCTAGTGTTACCGTTTGTTTATTTTTCTTAATACTCATTTTTTTCAAGGTGAAGTAAATTGTCAAGAATTCTATATTTCAAAGAAAATTGCAGCGAATAATATTACGGAAATGGTGTAAAATAACATGTTATTTTTCAATCATTTTCAAATGCTGTTAACAGCTATTTTATACACATATTATTGTTGTTGCAATTGTTGTTGCAATTATTGTTGTTGTCATCGCATTCATACTGCCTAAAAGACAAAGTCTGTCGGCTTCATTACCTTTTTGTTTCCATTGTATCACTTTAAATGTGTGCAACATTTTGTTGTTGTTGTTGTTGTTGTTGTTGTTGTTGCTGTTGCATTTATTGCAATATTATGTGTTTGTTGTCTTTATTGTTATTGTTGTCATGTATAATAGTTGGAAGTTGCTTTAGGCCTGGTTAAAATTTATGACATTCATTGACTATTTCTCTATTGTCTACAGCAAAAGGTGTACAACTAAAGTACCCAACAGCAAAACAATAACAACAACAGCAGCAACTATATTGTGATCAAATCACTATATTTTTGTCGCTGTCACCAACGTTGTTGTCGTCGTCGTCGTCGTCTTCGTTTTTTTTACGCTTTTCATATTATTTTGTGAGAAGTTTTTTTAGTTTATTTGTTTCTTTTCGATTTGTGATTTTTTTTTCCTTTTAACTTCTTGAGCTGTACTTTTATTTGTTTTTTTCTCTAGTATTTATTTCTGATATTTGAAATAATTTTTCTCAAATATTTTTACAGATTTTATTGTAGAATCTTCTGTTGTAGAGTGCATGTGTGTGTTTCTTTAAATTTTTTAAACCATGAACTGATTTTGCTGAGAACAAAATGATAACATAATAGCTTTTATTACTTAGGGGCTATTCACATATTACTTAACGCTATTTTCGCAATTGTTATACTCTTCATAACGCTTTTTACAAAATTTTCAACAAATCTTTAACCCCCACCCTGGAGCGATGAGAATATGTGAATAGCACTTTAGTGCTTCTAATGCTAAGCAATTTTTTAAGCTCTTAACGGGAATTTATTAATAATCTCTCATTTATTATGGTGAAATAAGAAAATATTTGAGGCAATCGATCAAAAAAAATTACACTGTGCCACACAAAAAAATAACATGGTTCTAACGACTAATTCTGGTAAAGGACAGAAAAAATACGTGTATCGGCGTTTTGAAAGCTTACGCACGGGACCCTTCTAACATCTTCTACAAAAATATTTGACATAAAGTTCTTCTATAAGTCTTCAAAATCCCCAAAGCTCCAACTTCAACTTTAACGGCAGAAAGCATCCAAAACTAAAAATTTGTTAATAAAAGTTAATTTCGTACTTATAAACCAGCAAAAAAAAATATGATGCTTCTACCGACGGATTCTGGCAGAGGTCAACAAAAAAATATATACGTGTATCGGCGTTTTATAAGTTTACATCTGGGACTAATTTTAGCGGAAGATAAACATTTTTACAAGATTTTCCGATATATAGCAAAATGATTATGAAATTTTACTTTGTTAAATGTTTTCAACTCTATATGTTTATCTAAGAACTGTAAAGGAATGAATGAGAATTAACGCAACAACACTACCGAATCGATTGACTTAGAAATCTTTAGTAAATAAAAATGTTACAGTCGCATTCCTTTTGCTATCACTGTTGTTGTTGTGATTTATGTGTATGTTGTCATCGGCGTTGATTTTTACGACACAGAAAACTTCTTTTTGTTATTGTTGTTGGTGTTTGCGTCCTAAATAAAAGGCAAACAAAAAATTCACTGATTTAGTAAAGAACATTTACTGAAAATGAAATTTTATTTTAAACAAACTTTTGTTTGAAAATTTGTTGGTGATAATTTTTTTTTTCTGTGTTGTAAGCCTTACGTTTAATGTAAAAGGTATTATCAACACTTTTACTTTAAACACCACGGGAAACAATTTTGTAGAACACTGCAGCCCGCTTTATTGCCGCTGAAGGGAAGTTTTTTGAAACTTTTTTAAGAAATGGATACAAATACTTATACAACGAAGAGTTAGAGGGTTAAAATGTTTCAAAGAAATGTTTCTCGTGATGTTTTACATAAAAATGCTGATAATATTTTATAACTTAAGCGTTAGCCTTACAAGATATCCTTTGCCGAGTCACTATAACTAACAAGTTAAGTCCTTTAAAAAGGACAGAAGATAAGGAAATGAAAAATCAAGTACGCAGTTTCGCGATGTTTAGTCTCTAGGTTAATTGATATAGAGTGGTTTTTCTGCAAAGAATATGGAAGAAAAGTCAAAGACCAGCTGAAGAAAAATATTAAAAGATGTCCTTGGAAACAATTTTAGTAATATTTTCTTCAAAATATTTATTTGCTTGTTTTGAAAAATATATAAAAATATATATTAACATTAATTAAACTCTAAAATGCACAAAACTTTTACGATTCTATCGCTCTTATCTCAAAATTAATGATTGTTTTTTATGAATTAATTTTCCATAAACAATTTTATAGAAACTAACTTTGTACAGCGATAAAAAACAATCACAACTTTTGAACTAACAGAGACAAAACCATAAAATGTCGAAGTCTTATAGAGCTAATTTAAGGCTACAATATATAATTTTTAAAATATTTTTTTAATGAAAACTTTCAAGGATATGGAAGGATATTTTTTTAAAAGGAGTTTTTAATTTTTGAAGTAAATATTTTTATAAGATTCTACAGAGTTTTGCCTTTTATTTAGTACCGAGTTTGCTAAAAAAAAATATTAGATACTAATACTAAGGCCTCTATTATAATTCACAGCTAAATTCGTAGTTGAATTGCAGTGGTCAAATTCCTATAATGGATTACAGCTCAACTAACTCAACTTTCATAAAATTGAGACAACTGCTTTTTATCAGTTGTGTTATTTTTGTTTACTTTAAAAATTGTAATTTTAAAGTGCGCATCATTATGCCAGACGCCAACCTATAACATTTGTCAACCGATAAGGACAAAACTAAAAATATTTTAAATATTCTGTGATGGTTATTATCGCTTCAAAAAGTACAGAGTATAGTTAAGAAAGAACCTTATTTCGAACATTATTTCGAAGACAAATAAAATTGGTTGTGAATCATAATATGTACAAAACAATAGTTTAGTTGGGTTTGTAACATTGACAACTCAATTTAGTTGAGTTGTGAATCCTAATAGAGGCCTACAAAATATTTGACATAAGCATTCTGAAAAAAATATAAAGTCCTTTAAAGAGGACGAAAGACGAGGAAATGAAAAATCAAGTACGCAGTTTGATTATGTTTTGTCTCTAGATTAATGGATATATAGTCACGTTTCTGTCAAAAAAAGATGCTATTACGCCGTGTAATTTCTTCTGTATATTAAATTTTAAAACCAGAAAGTTTTTTTATATAAAACTTCTTTGAAATCCTAAACTTTGTGTTACAACCATAAAACTCTCACATTAAATTAATTACTATTGGCATCTGCTGAATTTAATTCAAT
The DNA here is from genome assembly GCA_956483635.1 of Panzeria rudis. Lineage (NCBI taxonomy): Eukaryota > Metazoa > Arthropoda > Insecta > Diptera > Tachinidae > Panzeria > Panzeria rudis. The sequence continues at coordinate 59,044,684 of OY101448.1, read as the reverse complement.
TAATTGGAAACCATAAATTGTTGATTTTGGTTTTTGTTACTTTTTTCATAAAATTTATTATCAAACGAACGACCAATCATGTAACCATCGATGATGATTAAATAATAAAATAACAATTATTTAACGCTGATCTTATGGCGTGCGCTTCTAAATTGATAGTCAAACGGTTGTAAAAAACATAAAAAAACGAAGATATCGCAGTAAAAAAAAATCAATACACAAGCAACAGATGCAATAGTCACCGGTTTAAAAGACACCTCCCAATATCTCTTTTTGTTCGCAAACTATGAATTGAAAAGACAACATCTAAATGTAAAAAAATATATATATAATGGACAGATACGAAAACAACTTGTTATTTCCATGTTCATAAGAAGTGTTGCAAGTAGAAGATGAACAATAAAAGCAGAAAATAAAAAATAAAATAAAGCAAAAAAAAAACTGAAGAAGCTGCGGCGCTAAATTGTTGCACCATCAAAAATGTCTTGGGATGTGTTTATATAGTGAAAATAGCAGACTATGTTAAATCATACAATACAAAGTTCCAATAGAAATAAAAACAAAACATTTTTATAACCACTTCGTATTGTTTATTTATAAAAATTATAAATCAAATTTATTTGCTGGTGTTTAAGCATTGTCTATATGCATTTCATTGGTGCTTTACCAAATCCTCAGTAGACTTCAAAAAAATTTTGAACAGTTACAAAGATAAGATAAGGGGTTTGAACTGTTCAAAATTGTATTTGAAGTCTACAGACGATTTGGTAAAGCACCAATGAAATGCATATACACAATGCTTAAACAGTAGCAAATAAATTTCATTTAAAATAAAATTATGACAATATGTCAAATAATAAATTTCTTAAAGGTATAAAAATTATGTCCCCTATTATGATTCACAACTAAATTGAAAGTTGAGTCGTAGTTGTAAAATTCTTATTATGGATTACAACTTTCATCAAAGTGAGACAACTGTTTTTAGCAGTTGTGTTGTGGTTTTCATTTCGATTATTGTAGTACTTTTGCTTACTTTTAATATAGTGATTTTAGGCGCCAATCAATCCCATTTGTCAACCAATGGTTTCAAAAAACAGAAAGTATAGATAAGAACCTTTTTTCGAACATTTTTTCGAATACAACTAAAATTAGTTGTGAATCATAATACAAAAAAATGGTTGAGTTGGTTAGTAACATTGACAACTCAACCTAGTTGAGTTGTGAATCATAATAGGGGCCTATATCTAAGATTCTAGTAATCAAAACACATGCCAAAGAAGTGGTCAAATCATACATTTCACTGCAAATAAATTGCACCTGCGAAGTAGGTAAAACCCGTAAGATTTTAACATTGGCGAGTATAGGTTCACATTTACAAAACTCAATAAAAAAATTTTTAAATTTGCTTTTTTAGGAATGCGTTGATTTCGAATTTATAACCGACTAAATAGTCCCAATATTCACATTCGCATGTTGGACATTTTTAGGGACGATATATACTTTGTAAAGCTTTCGAAGTATACTGAAGTCTTTCAGGCACATTATATTACTCTAGCTTAAAACGCCTTCAGTATTATAGCAGTGAAAATACTTCATTTTATCAATAAAATTATCTCATTACATCAATGAAATTATTTCATTGTTTTAATGGAATTATTTCATTGCACCAATGAGCTTATTTCATTGAATGAATGACATTATCCAGTAAAAAATTTTCATGTTTTTTGAAGCACTAAAGAAATAAAGAAGCTTTATAATTCGCTTTAAAATATGAGCTTGATCAGAAGCTGATTTCATAGCGTCACAACAATGCAGGTTTTGAAGCGAGAAAAGTATTTGCTTTTTACCTATACAAAAGCTTCGTACACAAGCTATACAAAACAGCTGATTTTATAGAGATGATCGAAATCAGGGTTTTAAGCGAGAATGAAGAGTAAGTTTATTTGAGTTTATTGGTGCCGTATTTTTGGTCGAGTGATTGGTACGTTGGACTTCAAGGCTGAAGGTTCTTAGTTCGATACCTAGGTGAAGTTAAAATAACAAACATTGAGCAAAAATATGAAACTAATAAAAATATATAAACGAAATAAGAAAAATTCGAAATGGCGTCAACGACGCGAATCCATATCGAACCATTTTTTTCATATATTTTCAGTTCTAGTGCTGAAAATGTTGATGATTTTCAGCGCTTCAAAAGCGCTTTTGTGAACAAAAATGTTGTACTCCAATCCGGGAACTCGCCATACAAAAATCAGCAGCGATATCAGCAGGTTTGTCAGCGCTACTTTTATTCCATAATAGTAGAAACCTGCTTTATTGGAAGCAACTTTTTTACTCCGTAGTTGATTTTATAAATGAATTTATTTCACTGAATCAATGAAATTATTTCATTGAATCAATCAAATTATTTTATTGAATCAATCAAATTATTTCATTGAATGAATGAAATCATTTCATTGAATCCATGAATTATTTCATTCTCTTAATGAAATTACTTTCTTCTATCAATGAAATAGTTTCGTTGTATCAATGAAATTATTTTATTGCATCAGTGAATCTTTTTCATATATTTGAAGAAGAAATTTTAACGAAACTTGTTTCATTAATCTAACGAATTGTTATGTTGCACAGTGATGCAAATTAAAATAACTGGTAATAAGTATGGAACTTCTAAACTACTGAACTAATTTTCCAAAAAAATTAAAATGGTTACTTAGGAAGAGCCAATCGTGTCTTTTAAAGTTTTGAGCTGGACCAGGGGCTGAGGTACAAGGGATGAAAGTTGGCTACCTCGGATGTGAAAAACGTTGTGCGGCTTGTAACTTTCATAAGTACTGACCGATTTGTAAAATTTCAAGCGTGTTGGATTTTGCTAGACAAGATAAAGAAAAAAAATGTGTTACAATTGTTTCTGTATCTTTTATAGTTTAAGAAATATTTCACTTCGAAATTAAAATGTTAAATTTTTTGCCTCAATTTTGTTTTTGTTTTTTAGTCATAACTTTTTTATTAAGCATTTTATTTTAACTTAAAGCACTCCATTAAATTGCTGATAAAATTCTAAGTAAACGCATAGAACAAAGCTTTGAAATATCCTGAGCCATTAACTCGTGAAGAAGGTCTAAACTCAAAACTTTAAAATTTAACTAAAAAATCGTAAATGTTTTACAAAAAAAGTGCTTTCATAATTTTTAAAATTTAAAAAAAATTATGGAAACGTTAACATTGTGTTTTAATACGGTGAAAGGATTTTTAGGTTTATGGGCCTGGTCATATAATCGGTCTACATTTTTTTTATATTTTGTGTCTGCTTGAAAATCATGCTTTTCCTGCTATTTTTCTATTCTCTGCTACTTACATTACAACTTCAATATCTGGAGCAGTTACATTTATATCCAGTAGTCTTCATTTAAAGCAAGATAAATTGTAACGTCATTCATGGATTTTTAACGTTCGCTGTGCAAAGCTTTTTACATGTCCCTAAACTCAAAAACTATTTTGAAAATCTACGATTTTCGACCACTGCCAAATGTAGGGACATGCCTAAAATGGAAAAAATGTCCGCTAAATGTCATAAAATTTGATCAGCTGTCTAACTAGATGGTTGTCATTAAAGGGTTGCATTGATCGTGTAATCGTGTTATGTTATACACAACCGATACAAGACTTAGTTCACCTTGTGAGTTCCATTATTATTATTTTTCATCAGGTATTGTTATTAATACTCTACTGCCAAATGTAGAGTACAATAAAAAAACTATCATTCATTTTCATAAAGAGGATAAAAACACATAACACTTCACAGTGGGACCAAATGTTTAACTTCTTAACTCCTGGTCATATTTATTCAAAATAGCAAATTTTAAAAAACTTGAATTTTTTTTAAGTTGTGGTTGAAGTCTACTGACGATTTGGTAAAAGCGCCAATGAAATGCATATAGACAATTGCTTAATAACTATCCACAAATAAATTTCATTTAGTACATTTTAATAGTTTTATAAATTTGATATACAATTTATTAGTATTTATTTAGTATAAATTTAATCTAAAGGAATTTAATTATTTTGGCGTTGAGTTCGGTTTTAATTTAATTTTTCAATTAAATTTTAGGATGTACATGTTCAAATAAACTGAACAAACAAACATTCACACACACACTGGTACTTGTAATTATCAATGATAATTCATACTACAAATAGAGAAATAATAAAAAGAAGCTTAACACAAGACAAAAGAAAAAACTGAATATCAATAACTATCAAATAAGATACAGTTTTAGGACTGGCAGTATGAATTGATTAAAAGTAGATGATATTCAATTCTTAACTGCAAACCACCGACCTTGGTCGAGTGGTCTAAGCGGCAAAGAGTTCTGAAGAGATTAGCGGGAGCGTCAGTTCAACCCTGCGTGCAGTCAAACATTTTCTTTGTCTATATGCTTCACATTTATCTCTAAATAAAAATATAATTTAATTGAAAAATTAAATTAAAGCCGAACTCAAGCCAAAATAATCAAATTTCTTTAGATATAAACTCATACACAGAAAAAACTAAAATACGATTTCAATTGCGAAAATTGCAGCTTCAATTAATTGTGTTGTTGAAGTTCAACCAACGACGAAAATTGTATATTCAATCATTGAAAATCAAATTTTCAATTACTCTACAGTTTTAAAATTTGCTAGAAAATTTAGTTTTTTGATCACATTCAATTACGAAATTAATTGAAACTAGTTTTAAATTCTGGTCAAGTGTATTAATTGAAAATTTTTTAGAAATAATTTTTTCTGTATACAGTTCGACTAAATTCCTAAAATAAATTTAATCTTTCAAAAGTGACATGTAAAATTGCTTTATTAGGCTTTGATTTCAAGTTGTTAACATGTTTTTGTGTTAGGACGATTTGATGTAATTCATAAAATACAAAAAAAGGGTGTGGTGCTGGCTGGGTGTGGCAAAAATTAGTATTTTAAAAGCTGAAATTGTATAGTTTTAGGAATATTATTGTAGAGAAATTATTGTAGAGAAGGAGTAAAATTTTCAGAATCATGTCTTTTGAAGTCTTTAGCTGAACCACGGGCGGAGCTACAGGGCGAACAAATTTGTGCGGCTTGTAACTTTCTTAAATAGAAAAATCCGTTCATTAGTTTAGCAGTTCCCTATTTACTACCACTTTTTTAATTAGCTCCACTGTGCGTTGGCAGGGTAGTATATAAATTATATAGTATATTCTTTTTTGAATTTTTTCGAATCAGTTCCACTGTGCACTCTTCTAAACTTGTAAAAAGTTAGTACAAGAGTTTGTGTCTAGTAAATAAATATTTGCAACATGTTGTTGCTACCTGTAACTTCTTCAAAAAAAACATTTAACAGTATTTTTTTATATATACCTATAACTATTACGAGTATTATTATATTGTATTTTGCTTCAAGTAAAATAAATATTATATTTTATATGTGAGATCTTTAAGATTTTTTTGTGGCAAAAAAAATCGAAACTTAGCCGCCGGTAGCCAATCGTTTTAAAAAATTATGATGTTTTATTTCTCATTGAGGCAGTTTTTGTTGTCATTTATTGTAAATAAGCTAGATTTGTTATTAATGTTTTTTGTCAAGTTATAACATAAAAAAAATATATACACGAAAGAGGAAAATATTTATTTGATTTTATGCAATACACAACAAATTCGTGGCTTACTATGTATGGAGGAATAGAGTTGTAGTAAAAAATTAAAATTTTGGACCTCAAATCGATTTGTATTTATAAAAAACTACCGTAGAAAATTTCAGGTCAATCAGTTAAGATTAAGGCATGTCGCACACCCACTAAAGTTTGTGCAAATGCTCTTTGTCTGCTTCTCTGCCTGATAACTTAATAAATATAGTTTATAAATAAATTTTCTTATAAAACGTTGTTGTCTGTGAAGTTTCCAATAGCTTTTGCCTTGCCGGCTTTTGTCTAAGTCGCATATTTCACAAAACAAACAGCAAAGTATCGAAAAAGCAAATCTATATAATTAATAGGCAAACCGATTCCTTGTGAAGGAGTTTATGCTCCCATTATACAGCCAATTTTGATAAAACTGATATCATTTGAAAAATATTTATTCATAGATATGTACAATTTATATTTTGTTCAAATCGGCTCAATATTTTGGCAGCTATAAGCATTTGAAGTTGCTACTAATACATACACAGGTATTACTTATGCATGCATGTAATACCTGTGTATGTTGAATAAAAGAAACAAAACAAAAACAAAAAACATGTATGTGCTGTTGTTCCGTATACCAAATGTGAAAAGCCACCCTATTGTTTGCGATACGCAGTCCGTCTGTTTGTCTGTCACGTGCTTCTGTCTGGAGAACCGTAAAAGATGCAGATCTAAAATTTTCACAGTATGTGTGTAACTTTGGCCGCAACAACAACAACAACTAAAAGTTCGTGGAAGTAAAAAATTAAAGGGTGTTCTAAAGCGAGCAACGAAACGTGTTAAAATCCTAATGCAATATATAGACACTTGACATATTCAAAGTTATTGTATTATTATTCAAAGTACGCCAATAACTACTAAAATTTAAAGAATATAAAACTCTTGCAGTATTTTACAGGCAAGAGTAACGATTGCTAAACAATTAAATTTTTAAGGGTATTCTATTAGTTAATGTGAATTTGAAATTAAGGTACATATTATGAACCGCAATAATTATGCAATTGAAACAAGCTAAATTAATAATTAAAGGATATCCCTTCAAGTAATGAAACGAACAAACCGAAAAGTACATCGCCAACAAAATCTCAAGAACGTAAAAATCGCAACAAAAAAACAAAGAAGTACTTGGACAAAAAACACCAAAACTAAGAAGTAGACAGCATTAAAAAATCGCCAGAATGAAAAAAGCTAAACAAAAAAAGCACCAAAATAAAAAAACGCCAAAACTAAAAAATCGCCAAAATTAAAAAAAATCACCAAAATCAAATAAAATCGCCATAGCAAAAAAAAATCGCCAAAAACTATAGATATCACAAAAAATTAAATAGACCGCCAAAACGAAAAAGGACATAATCGAAAAACAACAAAACTAAGAAAGTAGACAACATTGAAAAATTCGCCAGAATGGAAAAAGGGCTAAAACCACAAAAAAAGCTAAAAAATTGCCAAAAATTAAAAAGATCTCCAAAACAAAATAGCGCCTCAACGAAAAAAAAAGAAAACCAAAAAAGTAGAGACCTCTATCGCGAATGTTATGGGAATAAGTTGTTTGGGAGCAAACCTATATTCCCATTCCCAACAAACCAGTATCGCGAATATTTTGAGAGTGAAATCGGCTATTGTTTATTGTCTATTTGGAAGTAATAGTTTCTATTGTAATTTATTTATCAGTGCTTAATAAATAATTTGTGTACTACTTGTAAAAGAAAAATATACACATTTTAAAGAAATTAATAAAGTTTAACTGCGTTTTGTGGCGCTGGAAGAGATTGCAGCGAAGATACATACGCGATTAATCGTTAGAGGAAAATTTGCCTGGAAGCAGCAAGATGTTTGCGGAAAATGGCTGGCACTTTGGTTAACGCACATTTCCTCCAGCAGACAATTAATTTGCCATTTGTTAACACTTGTGCTCTTTTAATAAAAAAAAGCTTCATCCGCTTCTTTTTCACCTTCGTACCTTCCTCCACACCCGACAAATCGCTCAAACCGATAAGCTTCGCATCAGACACCTCTAACTCACTCCCACCAGGCATATCACCCTTCCGCTTCCCCGCAGACATAAATAATAGTATTATTTATCCACCAGCAAAAAATAATACACCCGTACAAAATAGTTGGAATTACCGCAGCTAAACAGCAAAATAACCACCAGTCAAAGACCGAGACGAGCCGGGTCTGAATCCCGAAAAACCGGACACAAAATCCCCTAAATCCCAGAAGTTCCCGGCAAAAATCTAAAACGGCAACGCCGAAATACTCACTCAATTCAAAAACACGCAACACAGCACCAACCAACAAACGTACGACCTTACTGCAGGAGTTTGACCTTGAGACTCCCTATGCCAGTGTTAGTGTATTTCTATGCAGCTGTTAAGTTTCTCTGTACTTCTTGTTGTCCGTATGATTACACTAATACACTCATACACAGTTCACACCGCGTTATTACAATCTTACTCAACTAAGATTAATCTTACTCAAAATTTGTGATTGTATTGTGAAAAAGATTTTTACCCCGTAGCGTATAGATGTTTACACAAATACAAAAAAAAAGTAATTTAATACAGTCCTAGCTTAAATACAAATTACAACTTACATGTTTCCTTCTCGTTCCCATCGACACTTGTTGTGAACTTATTTTGTAAAATTATTCACGGGAGTAAACATTGGCGATGCCACATTTTTTAAGTTTGTGAATTCGCTCCCAAAAGCTTTGTTATGGGAAACATTCACTATAGCAAATCCGAAAATTTGGGAGTCTTTCCATGGGAGTGTTTAAATTATGGCCCATAAAAGATAGAAAAAGAGCATTTGGTTAAACGTTGGTGGGCGTGTGACACGCCTTAATCTTAATTGATTGACCTGAAAATTTCTTAGGGGCAGTTTTTTTATAAATACCCATTGATTTGGGGTATGAGACTTGAAGAAATCCAACTTTTAATTTTTTACAACGACTTTAGTGGAGGCATCTTAAGTCATTTGTTGAAGATTTTTTAAATCTTTAATAGAAAAAAGCGCACCGAAAAAAAGTTGTGAACAAAATTAAAGTTTTTGAAAAGTTCTTAATTTTCTTAAAAAAAAACTTTCAAATATTTGCCAAATCTCCCAAATTTTATCATAACATTTTATAACTGCAATTACGTATGTGGATTTTATTTTATTTTAGTTTGTTTGCTTTTTCTTTTTCTACTTAATGTGCTGCTTAAGATTAGGAGGCTGCTGTTAAAAAATAGATTAAGAAAAATACTTGCGACGAAAACATAAGTATTTAGAGCGCGTATGTTGTTTAAGTCTTTTGTTTTTATCTTAACTACTAAATGAAGTGTTAAAAGCTTTTGCTAAAACATTTTAACATAATTTAAACATAATTTTACTTTTCTTTATCGTAATTAATGCATTAAAAATTCTTGACTTTTTAACCTGATTAATGTTTTTAATTAATTAAGATTTCTATTTTCTAAATGGTTTTAGAAAATACATATTAGAAAATACACTGTACAACAGAAAAAAAATAACATGGTTCTAACGACTGATTCTGGCAGAGGGCACCACAAAATATATACGTGTATACACACAGAAAAAAAAAGGAATGTAAAACCCAATTGACGCAATTCAACATGATTCTAAGTGTTGTTTCAATATCAAATTCACGTTGTTACAACTTGAAATAACTTTGATTCAACATGATTCTTCGTGTTGCTCTAATATCAAATTCACGTTGTTTCAACTCGAAATAATTTTGATTCAACATGATTTTTCCTATTATTTCAGTATCAACTTCATTTTGATTTAACTGTACTGCAATATTAAATCAGCATGGAATATAGTTAATTCAAAAGGATAAATGTTTTTTCAAGAATATTGTAAATTATATTGAATTAAAATGAAACGCCTATGAAACAAAATCACTACCGAAAAATGTTAAATTAACCTGGTTTTCGACGATTTTACATTGAAATATTTTTGTGTGTAGGCGTTTTTTAAGTTCATATTTGTGATTCATTTAGAAGGAGTTAAAGTTCCCCCTTTTGCACATTGTTATATTTGGGCGGCATAGGAAATCTTGTCAGCATAACATTTAAAGTATAAGATGTGCTCAGCACTGTTATGAAAAAAAACCACGAAAAATATTTTTGTGAAACATTTTATGCCTCTAAATCTTCGCTGAATGTTACATGGACTTTTTTTTTATTTTTATTTTTTTTATTAAAAAAGGGTTAAAAATATCCGCTTCAGCGGTGATATAACTGTGTAGAAAATATTTGCCATAACATTTTACTATAGGCCCTCCTCGTAGACCCTCAAGCTTCAGACTTAACTTGAATGCTAGAAATCAGTCAAAATTTAAAATGTGTTTAAGCGTTAATTTCTTACTTATTCACAATTAGTATTCGGCATAGGAAATCTTGTAAGCCTTACTTTTAAGGTATAAGATATGTTAAGAGATTTTATTTAAAACACTACAAGAAACATTTTTGTAGAACAAGTTAACCCTCTAACTCTTCCTTGTATGGGGTCTTTCTGTCCCTTTATTAAAAAAAAGGGGAAAAAAACTCCGCTTCAGTGGTGACATAGCGGGTTAAGCTTTTTTACAAAAATATTGGCCATAAAATTCTATTATAGGTCTTAAAAAACAACCCCGATGATGACATACACACAAAAAACAACAAGAACAATGATAGCAAAAGGAATGCGATTGTACCAAGTTTGTTTAGTGAAGATTTTTGAGTGAATCAATTCGTTAATGTCGTTGCATAATTCTTATTCATTCTTTTAGAGTCTTTAAATAAACATTCAGACATGAACACATATAACAAAATGAAATTTCATAAATGCTTAATGCATGATGATGAAGATGATGGCCCAGACAAAAAAATTTTGATTGATATTTAAAAAAAAAAACTATTTGTTTAGTATTTGTTATTATTTTTAAACTAATTGTTTTATAAATTCAGACAAAAATATTGTTTGAAATTTTTCAGAAAATTTACTAAATCTTTTTGTTTGATTTAGTAAATTGTTTTGTTTACAATTTGTAAATATTTTTAGACAAATTGTTTTATAGATTTAAGCAATTTGTTCACTGAAAAAAACACGTTGTTTTCAATGAAATTTTTGAGATAATTTTGTCTATATTTACAAATTTGTTTGTAGACAAAATATTTACTATTTCATTGAACTCCTTTACAGAAAAATGAAATTTAGTTTTTTCTGTGTATGGTATTCAGCTATGCGACATTGCCTCTTCATGAAATGCAGAGAAAATTCAAAGGCGACAAAATATAATTCTGCGTTTGATTGCAGCGGCACCTTGGTATATCAAAAAACCAGCGCATCCATAAAGATCTTTATGTTTCATTAGTAAAAACTGTGTTTTCAAAACATGCGACAACATATATAAAAAAAAGTTCGAGTCGCATCCAAATACCTTAGCCCGCAACATCATTAACTTTGGAGGGCACTCTCGGCTGAGAAGGAGATACACGCCTGCTCTCAGCCGAACACGAGAGATGTAAGACATCTAATGAAGCAATCGTTGAACCCTAATATTTTATCTAGCAGTCGTTTGACTAATTATTACAGTTTTTAGATTTGAATACTTATTGTTAGTTCAATTTACAATTGAAGATTCAATAAATAAATTTAAGAGTAAAAAAAATAAAATAAAAATTCAGCCCGCTATATCGACGCTAAAGGAGAGCTTTTTGCTCTTGTTTTAAGAAAGTAACAAAAAGACCCATACAACGAAGAGTTAGAGGGTTAAAATGTTTCAAAAAAATATTTCTTGTGGTGTTTTACACAAAAGTGCTGAACACTTTTTAAACCTTAAACATAAGACTTATAAGATTTCCTATGCCGAGTCACTGGAACTATGTGCAAAAGGAGGAAAATTTAACTCCGCCCTAAAATGAGTCCCAGATTATAATTTGTTACTTTGGAAATAAAATTTGATTTTGTTGTACAGTGTTATTTTAATGAAATGTAAGTTAAAATACTTATGAGATGGAGTTTTGTTTCACCTCCAAATTATTGTTGTGTTGCTCAAGCGTTACTGGCTAAGAAGGTACATTTTATTGAGATAATTTTCTCACGCTTTTGAAATTCTAGTTTTTTGTTCGTAATTGTTCTCTTTTTCATTGGTAAATTATAACAACTTGTTGCTGTTTTATAATAATTGTATATTGGCGTTTGTTATTGCTGCTGCTGCTGCTGCTGCTGCTGCTACAGTTGTCTACCCTGAAGTCTAGGAGGTTAAATTTTAATCTCTATACTAGACTTTGTCTACAAACAAGGCGTAACCAGTGGATTTGTAAGCAATAATCACATGTTATTTATCATGTTCTATTATATTTTAAATTTAAATGAAATTGAATTGTTGCAATTTTATTTATTCCGGATTTCAATTGTTGTGTTAAAGTAATAATCTCGAGAGGCAGACCTAATAGGGGAGTAAAATTCTTTTGTTTTGTAATTTTTCAATATTTATAATTTATGGTTTTTACTCTTCTGTCTGTGTTTTTCCCCTACGGTTTATTTTCTAATGCAGAATCAGAATTGTTGCCAGTTCGCTTGTATTACGTAGTACGAGTATATGCCAAATGGAAAGATACTGACTTAGAAATAACATTTCATAATATTGTAAAAAATTCAAAGCCGGAAAGCATTTGAAAAATAACAATGCTATGAAAGTTCATATTATTTTCATTTCCAGTGAAATATCGAACAGGGCCAATCATCAACTTTTAAAATATTTCATTTCTAAACTAACCGATCAAATAAATCACCTTTCACACAAATTATAACACATTTGACGGTTTTCTAAATAAATTTATATGATTTTTATAATGCATTTATTTATGTTTTAATATATTTAATTAACTTTGAAGGCTTCTATTTGTTAAGTAAGCCCTCTCTGTTAAAGTTTTTATTTTTTATTTTCTATTTTTTGTTTTTATAATTAATTGTTTTGACTTAAAAATGATTTAACAATGATGTCAGCTCAAGATTAAATTACTTTTAAAATAACGCCGCCTTTTTTTTATTGTGTTTTGTAAGAAAAATATTTTCAGTATTTTATTTCATTAACGTTTCAATTGCTTGTCACTTTTACTTGATTGGTTACGTTGAGATTGTGTAATAAAATGGCAATGAAAATAAAAAATCTTTCCATAGAACATTTTCAGCATTGTTGTAAAAATATACGTAGTAATTTCATCACCCAATAAGAGGGAGGTTTATAGGAGATGTTTGAAATTTTGTTTTTGGATGAAACAGCTAATAAATAATTTATTAATAAATTAGTGGTTAACCCACATAAATAACTTTTGTAAAATATTGAAATAAATTTCACTTAAACACTTACTTACATTGTTATTCAAGTTTAAAATTTCATTTAGTTTGTTTTTTAAATTCAAAGGTGACAGTTAGTTAGTGCTTAAAAGTTTCATAATAATTTGTTTTTAGTTCTTATTATCGAGGTAAATAAATTTAGAAATATCAGACAATTTTATAAATTTGAAAATATGAACGATGTTTTTAGGGCCAGGCCACAATGGCGTTTTTAAAACGCACGTCTCTGCTTTTTGTATTAAATTTAAAAAGCTTACAATTTTTTAACATTCAAATTCAATACAAAAAGCAGAAATGTGCGTTTTGAAAACGCCTTTGGGGCCTGGGCCTTAGGTAAACAAAAAGTTAGCATTTTGGTTTTATTTTCTCGGCTAAAAGTGAAAGTTATTTTGTAAGGTCGAAAATAGCAATTAAAATTTTACTATTATTTTTTCAGTCAAAAATAAAAGCTAAAGTTTGTAAATACTTTTACAGGTAAAAATTTGATAGATATTTTTTAGTAAAAAACATGCTAAAATTTACTGTTATTTTTACAATCAAGAATAAAAGTTAAAACTTAAATGATGAATTAGAACTGGGGCTTGACGACTTTTTCCATACAAATTGACAATAATCATACGCGGTAAAAAGCAGCCATGAACAGCGTTCTCAGTTTTGGGGATTTGTCCCCGAATAGGGAATTTTTTCGGATTGGGGTTATCCCCAAATCCCAAATTCAGGGGATTTTTTTGGGGAAAAACACTTTTTTTCGCTGGGGATTTTTAAGGGATTTGAAATATATTTCTTCTGCACCAAAATCACCCAACAACTATGGTCTGGCGGCATAGTGAATCATTAAACACACAAAAATAGCTCCGAATCGCTTCGTACAAAAACACTCTAAAACAGTCCAGTTTTCTTCTCAAACGCTAAAACCTTTTAATACAGACAACATGTACAACAAAATTGCATTAGCTGATTATTCAGAAGATTCTGATTCTGACGTTTTTGAAATGATGAACATTCGACACTAGAGATGTGCAAATGTCGCGAATTTTTCGTGTCAGGCGTGATTCACGCGTGATCGTGATTAAATTAAAAATTATCACGCATTAGTGCGTGAGCGTGATTTAAAAATTAAGTACCGTGCGTAATCGTGCGTGATCTTAAAAATGTAATTTTCACGCACTCACAAAATTACATTTCGTAGCTTGCTGAAAAAAATTTCCTCTTTTGTCTTACAACATTTTGATTTTATTTGCGAATTTTATACGACATTTCTGATAAATAACGGATAGACACTGATAGAGCACGATTTCTGCTCAGAATGGTCGTCAGAAAACTGGGACGGGTGTGACCTTACAAATCTTAGTTTTAAAGAATTCTGACATTCAGTATAAATTCTGTAAAATTTTTACTATAAGGTACACAATAATTTTGGTATAGATATCTGTTCAAAGTGTTTTTAATTGTATAATGTATTTACTGTTTGACCGACGGGTGTGACCTAGTACAAAAATTTTGAAAATTCGAAGAAATAAAACTGTTTTTTTAATTTAATTAATATAAATACATAATATAAAGCTAAACTCAATAATATAAAGATAAACTTAATGCTGGATGCAGCGTGCATGCTTTAATCGATTTAGAATTTCGAATGCATTAACTTTTGAAGTCTTTGCTTTTGAAATAACAAAAATTTAGCTATTTTCCACTTTCGTTTGAAAGTCTTGACTTTGATTCCTTTTCACGACTACATGAATTGAGAGAACTAAAAAATTGTGTTCTTAATAAAGTAACTGCATTCTCTTTATCGCTTTATAAACTTTACTCCCAGTTTAAATTCATTAAAATTAGATAATAGTTGCAAAATTTATGAGGCCGACAAAGCTTTTTATACCCGAGGTTATCAACTTGGACAACCTGTTGCTCAACGTATGTTTCAATAGTGTGGTCAAAATTTCAGAATTCTTAAAGCTAAAACATACATCGCTTTGTGATTCTATTGCAAGTTTCAAAGATACGGATTTATTATTACTACTTTTTTCAATTGAAACCACAATGTGCAATGTCGACTGCAGCATGCAAATGGACATCGATTGATTCGTTCAAGCGATATCATTGGTCAAAAAAGTGTTTTTTTTTAATTGCTACCTTTTTTGGACTTGAATAGAATGCCGAAAATTTAAATTAATCCAAATCGGTTAAGTAGTTCGATACATATCGTGGTCGAAATTTCTAATTTTTTTGAAACTACTTAAAAAAATCCATGGGTTTTCTAGCGGTTTGAGCTTGAAGTTAGCGGGAAGTGCCAAGCATCATAGCATACATATCAACCATATTCCATATTTTTTAATCAATAAATAGTCGTTATTTTCTAACGAAACTTTTTCGGTCAACAATAAAAGCTAAAATTTTAACAATACTCGTATATTATCGACAAAAATAGCAGTAAAAATTTTAATTTTATTTCTTTGGAAAAAAATGACCGTTTGTAATTAATTAAACGATTTTTTTTCGTTTAAAATAAAACGTGAAAATTGAACTTTTTCAGTGAAAAATAGCATTGAAAATTTTATTGTTATTTTTTCGGTAAAATATTAAATCTGGTTCTTATTAATTTTTTTTTTTTCAAAATCAACAGTTAACATTTCAAAGTTGTAGTGGCAATATCACACATATACGGGTTTTATATGACGACTTTTTATCTTGACTATTTTAGAGCTGATGGACGAGCGGGATAAAAGAGCATTTAATTGTGTAGCTTTTGTAAAATAAATTGACTAAAAAAATCTATTTCTTTTTTAACCCGTTCATCCAAAAACGTTAATAAAGTCAATCTAAAAAGTAGTCATGTAAAAACCGTAGTATTCTGTCTCTTACGGTTCTCGTAGATAGATAACGGACGGACAGCATAGCGAGGACAATAGGGCTCCTTTCACTTGTGGTGTATGGAACTATAAAAAGTGTACTGCGGCAGGTCAAAAAACATAAATAAAACCGTCAAATATCTTCTAAACTTTAAGAGATAATCCAACCGGTAACAAGGCTTTTAAACCTAAACTAGGAGAAAAAGTTCACGTGCAAAAATTTTTTTTAACAAAAAAATATATGGATGCTTTTCACATATCTGTGGCCATAGGCCTTAACCGCTTAAGTCGTTTTGAAATTTTTTCGGGAGTGCAGTTTAAAGTCCTAAGAACTCATTTCCAATCAAGCGTTGGTTTGTTTTTCTTTAAACAGTTTACAGATAATACACGTCTTAAAAAGTTATTAACAAGAAAATTTTATAGATCTAAAGCTCTACGAGGAGGAATCGAAAAACAGGGAAAATGACGTTATGTAATACAATAGAGCTGGGATGGAGCTAATTTGTTCGATATAGGCGAAAATTATTCTAACCCGAGTGAGTAATTTTTCTTCCCAGAAATAAAAAACAGTTTTAAAAAGTGCACTTTAGTTCATTTATTTTTAAATAGATTTATTTATAAGTAGGATTTTTTCCCGGGAATTCCCCGGAAATTTCCCGCGTTTCCCGCTTTCCCGGAAAATTTATCCGGGAATTCCCGGGACTAAAAATCGATTTATTTACATAAAAAAAGTACGCAAAAATTCTTCCTTTTCTTTAAATTATTGTCGTTTCATCACGAAATAATATCTATGTAATGGGAAAGAAACCAACGAAGGCTGAAAGTGTATTTTAAATTATTGTGGTTTGAAACACGAAGAGAAAAAAATTGTCTGTTTAATAAATTATTTAAAAGAATAAAATTTTTTTTAATAAAAACAACTTTAATGCTTTGCAATATGCACCAAAATGCACGGTAATTAATAGGGATGTAACGATATGCCGTTACCGCCGATACCGATCCGATTCCCATACGAATATTTAAATTGAGTTCAAGTTTAGATTAACAAAACTCAATTTTTTTTTATTATACAAAATTACAGTCTAAGAGATTACTAATATTTAAAATTAATATTTATTTATTCAATATTAACACGTTCACTGTCCACAGCCCATATATGGGCTACGAACGGAAAGCACCAGCAGTCCACAGCCCATATGTGGGCTGTTCGTCTATACAAATTCAAAGAGCTTTAAAATTGTGGACGCTGCGAGAACAACGTTTATTTGACTTGGACTTCACAGTACAGACCATAAACGAAAATTGTGTGAGGACTCCTGAGGCACTCTTTAGTCTTTACCTTGGACTGTGAACGTGTTGACCCAGTATAAAAATTTTAAAGTAATTTTTAAGGAATTACATTTTCATTGCTTCCAAAGAATCTATATTAAAAATATGCAGATAATTAGTAGAAAATCAAATAAAAATTTGTAATTCCTTTATAATTTAAAAAAATAATCGCCATGCTTTTTAAAAAAATCGATTTTTAAAGGACATTTATAAACTAATATTCTTCTAAATAACTTAATGGCTCAATTACACGCTGTTACAAATTGACATGTTTTTTTTACTCGTCAAAAACGACTTAGTGAGGCTTGTAGGTCTAGTTGAGTAGATCATTTTCCCATCTCAAAAAATTGCAATACACCCTCAAAATCGGAAGTTATCAATAAAAAAAACAATTTTTCATCACGGACAAAAACAATTTTCAATGCGTTGTTTCTGCATCGATTTTAAATTTTTAAACAGTGTCGAGTAGAGGAGGACTTAAGCTTTCCGTGCATATTTAAAAGATTTTGTTTTCACTTATATTTCATGGAAATATCGTCAAAAGAAAATTTTAATTTCTTATTTTATTCCGATTTTTTTAAATTTTGCGTATTTTTTTTTGCAATAATTTTGCTTGAAAACCTACTCATTTTTATATTTTCATATAAAGCGTATTTTATTTTTGTGTCTTTTTTTTTTTTTGCTGGGAATAAGATTTAAAAAACCACAAATTGAATTTGAATTCATGGTAAAATTAACAAAAAAATAAAAAGTTTTTTTTTTACAAAATAACAGCGTAAAATATTAATTTGTTATAATTGATATTAACAAGATTTAAAAAATAACGAAATGAATTTAGTTCATGGTAAAATTAACAATAAATAAATAATTTGTTAAAAAAAAAAAAAACTATGAAAAAAATTTTAAAAGTATCGTTGTATCGACTGTAAAATATCGCCGATACCGATGCATCGGAAAATCTGAAGTATCGCCGATATATCGGTATCGGTATATGGATCGGTTACATCCCTAGTAATTAGATATGCAGAAGATCTTTATGCACGTCTTTTTGATACATTTAGTGACGAAGAAAATGAGAAAATAGATATTCACCCTTATTGTGAATGTCGACGTCGATGTCAACACAATACATTCGTCGCTGTCAATTCGATATGTCGTCGTTGTCACTTCAATGCTAAATCGGCATTTACTAAAAGTATTGTGTTGACGTTGACTTGTTATCGATAATGTGAAGGAAATAAATATCATCGCTATCATTTTGACGTTTTTTCAATTTGTTTATTGCCTTTTGGTTTATTCAAATTTTTTAATGTTGTGTTCAAGTGAAAGTTTTATTGATGAAGAAAACAAATAAAGACTTTTTCTCTTTTGAAAAGTTCGTCCCCTTGGTGTTATCTTTCCATAATTTTCTTTTTTTCATTTTCCATTATTTTCTTTTCCGCATTAAAAATATCCTTTTGGTTGGCATTGTGTTTCGCAAATATGTAATGCGTTTCTAGAAGTGGCGCTCTTCCACTTGAATAGCATATGTGAAAGTTAAGTGTGATAGATGCATATCGTCATATAAAATGCAAAAGTGCCTATCATAAATTTTTAAAAATTTTCAGAAGATAAAAACCTTAATAAAAACTATTGTGATTATGTTTTTTCAATATAGTATCATTATTTCAGACTTTATGAATGATACAACACAGAGAAAACTAAATGTCATTTTCTGTAAAGGAATTCAATGATATAGTAAATATTTTGTATAGGAACGGACCTACAAACAAATTTGTAAATATAGACAAAAATATCTCAAAAATTTCATTGGAAAAAAACGTGTTTTTTTTCATTGAACAAATTGTTTAAATCCAGGGCTTAAAAAAATGCTATGTGAAAATTCCTGCTGCTATTGCTAATAGGTTCCACAGAAAATACAATATCAGCAGCAATAGCAATATGCCAAATGTTATAGCAATCACTATACTGTTATACTTTGTTATAACCATTTTCAACAACATGCTAATAGCAAAACAAAATATAATAAAGTGTATTTTTCAAACAGCAGCAGTAAAAGCAAACTATTTACGATATTGCTTTTGTTATTATGTGCTGTTGAAAATTACAACAGCATAACAATAGCAAATGATTTTTGTCACATTGATTGCTATTGTTAATTCTTTATTCCTTTAGCTTTGACGATAAAACGAAATTGTTTGGGTCTATTTTCGATGGTTGCAAGTCAATGCTGGACGAATTTGAAAATACGACTATAAAGCTTTGCAAAAAAAAATTTTATCTCAATAACGGCAAAATTTCGGAAATAATTGCAAAAAATTTAAGAAATTCCCAATACATTACAATCATGAGAAGAAATGCCAAAATTGGTTAAAAATTATAAAAAATTTGCAATATTGCGTTGCAACGTTTTTGTGTTTTTTCCGAGGCATTTGCTTTTTACAGTTTTAGCCATTTTTAATAAATTTTAGAGCTTTGTTTCAATTTTGGGGTTTCTCGCGAACTTTTGCAATGTTCGCGATAAAGTTTTTTTTTTGGATATTCAACGTCTATCATGTCGTTATCAGCAAGTTTTCGCAAATTTTCGCCAATTTCGCAATTTTTTCCAAATTTTTTTCATTCCTTATAGTTTTAGAGCTTTTCAATCGATATTATGGCTTCTTTAAATTTTTGCAATTTTTCGCAAATTTACACCATAGACCTGATTTTTATAAAGTTTTTGGATTTCACCCACTTTTGGGAATTTTTAACCACATTGCAATCATTTCACTTTTAACAAAATTTTGCAAATTTTAATAAATTTTACAATTTCTTTAAAATTTTCTGCATTCCTTGCCGTGCTAGCGAGTTTTAACCTGCTTTAGGATTATTTCTCATGTTGCATTTTTTTGCGATGTTTCGCGATTTTCATAAATTTCGTGTTTTGTCTCCTTTTTATAGTTTTAGTGATTTGTAAGACTTTTTCTGATTTTTGCAAACTTATTTCATTTGCACAACAAATCATATCTTGCAAAACTCTTGACTTTTAATATAGAAAATGATTAAAAACATTTAAAATAAAAATACATACGTAAGTACATATGTACTTACATATATTTGTACATAAAATTTGTTTTGAGAAAAATCCTAAGGCTCTTATAAAACGGTTGCTATGCTACGAATGGAATTGCTATTGCTACTGCTATTACATTTTTCAACAGCAACAGCAACAGCAAACAACAGCACAAATAAATGAAAATATAAACAATTAATTTTTGTGGCAACAAATGCTTTTAGTTTTTTACATTTGCCTTTGATATGCTATATTTATTTCCAATAGCATAGTATAAGCGATAGTATTGTAAATAAAAGTTTAAACATTTATAGTGTAGTATAGCACAATTTCCGTACTTTTGCTACTTCGCAGCTAGCATTTCGAACACTGTTTAAATCTATAAAACAATTCGTCTAAAAATATTTTACAAGTTGTAAACAAAACAATTTACTAAATCAAACAAGAAGATTTACTGGACTTTCCTAAAAATATCAAACAATATTTTTGTCTGAATTTATAAAACAGTTAGTCATACTAACAAATACTAAACAAAATCAAACAAAACTATTTAGTAGATTTTTTTTAATATATCAATCAAAATTTTAGTCTGAGACATCATCATCATCATCATCATCATGCATTAAGCATTTATGAAATTTCACTTTATTAAATGTGTTCAAGTCTGAATGTTTATCTAAAGACTCTAAAAGAATGAATGAGAATTAATGCAACGCCATTAACAAATTGCTTCGCTCAAAAATCTTCAGTAAACAAACTTGGTACAATCGCATTTCTTTTGCTATCATTGTAGTTGTTGTTGTTGTTATTTGTATGTTTGTCGTCTTCGGGGATGTTTTTTACAGCATAGATTTTCTTGTTGTGTTTTTTTTTTGTTTGCGTTCTAAATAAAAGGCAAACAAACAATTCATAGATTATGGACGACAGAACATTTACTGAAAATTAAATATATATTTAGACAAACTTTTGTTTGAAAATTTTTTTGTGATAATTTTTTTTTGTGTACCCAGAAAAAATCATTTTTATACTCCCAATAGTTTCCTTTTTATTAAGTTACCTATCTTTCCCGAAACATTTTTAAAAATTATAGATTTAATTTCGTCGCAATTTATTCCAATATTTTCTTTAAAATTATTAGGAATTCTGCTCCTATGAAATCCTTTTAGTAGGCTACTTTCAAGCCGCTGAATTAATTCCTCAAATTGTTTGTGGGTTGTAATTTAAATTTTTTTCAATTTTAAATACTTTTTCAAATAAATAACCGTGACAACTAAAAATTTCTATCGAGTCGTTGCCAAAAATTGTGTCCACAAAAACAGAGCCAATTTAACACAATGTTGTCTTAAAGTCGCCTATTAAAATGTGAAGCAGCTGTGTCAATTGTTATCGAAATCCGTCAATATTGACAACGCCAATGCCATTATTACATCGTCGACGTCATTTGTGGCGACGCACAGTGGCGCCCGTAGAGCAAACGAGGTTGCAAAAATCAAAATTTTCATGTGCGCCTGCGAAATTTTAAATGAATCCATCTTATAGTAAACTTTTCAACGATCTCAAATATGCTACTCTTAACAATATCAGATTTTTAGTTTAGAAGACATAACTGTTCAAAGTTAACCAATTTTCGGATTTAAAAAAACACACAATTTTTAGGTAGTTTGATCCGATTTCAGGTGTAATATCACGAAAACTAGGCAACGAATAGTATTTTTTTTTGTTTTTAGTGATTGATGTGCTTATTAAATGTATAACAATAAAAAAAATTGTGCTGTTTGCTTTGTGTTTCTCTAGGTAAATCAGTATTTAAAAACTATCCATTTTTTCACTATTCTTCAACTTTGACGGAAAATAAAAAAAATTTACCTTTTTTTACCTCCGCCATATTTTCAAAATATGTTCTTTAACTAGTCTTTTACATAACTCAAAAGGTTTTATCTGCCTTTACGTGCCTATTTGGCTTCTACAGGTAAAAAACGTTAAAAAGACATTGTTGCAGAAATTGTATGGCGGGCATCCCTTACATGCCTTGACTGACAGTTACTTTGATGTAATAGTTTGAAAATTGCATTTTGAGTCAGTTGTCTACCTGAGAGCCTCTGGCGAAAAATTTGGTCCTAATATTCCGTTACAGACACAAGATGCACAAAAAACTACTCATTGAAATAAGCAGGTACGCACCTCACTTAAAAATTATTTTTGGCGTACATATGGTGAAGAACAATACTGACTTATGGTACAGGTAGGCACAAATCTCATTTGGCTACGTGCATAATATCAAAACTGTATAATTCAGCCCAAATGCATATGTATGCATGTAACAGGTACATTTGTAGACATGGTAGCATAGGCCTATATATTGCAAAACAAGCTTAATGCCTGCATTAGTCTACGACTGAAAGTTGGCGAAACAAGTATTGAAAACATGGCGTTGAACAATTTAAAATTATTTGAACTGTTTAGAAAGTCAATTACACCAACGTGTTTCGCGGAAGCTGCTTTAGAAGAACTCGATAGCTTATACGGAAATATTGAGAGAAGCAAAAGTATAAAAAATAATCTTTGTATGATACATGCCAAAATTAAGACAAAATGGGTGAAATGCAATCGAACCATTAACATCTTCAACTCCAAATACGAGGACTGGCTTAATGAAGACACCATCCTGGATATATTGGCAGTAGATAAACCCTCCACATCAACCAGAGGAGAAAAAGGAAGGCCAAAAAAAAGTATGGAGGAGTGTTCAATTTTCACAAGAAAGAGGAAACTTGCCGATGCCACCAATGACTTGACCACGAAGGATTTATCGGATGCGCTGTCTATTAAATACATAAAGGATAGTGAACGAGTTAGGTCGCAGATTACAAAATCTGTTGCTGATGCAAGCCCACTGCGACTAAAAAGGATTAAGGAAAGCATTCCCACTCCCACAAACGCACATATTAAAAAGTATAGTTCCGAAGAAGCCTTGGCTCTGTTTTTGGACTTAGAACTTTCCAAAGAGAAATATGAGATACTACGGGCATCTTTAATGCGACACGGGGCTGACCTTTTCCCCGGATACAAGCATATTACGCAAGCCAAAATAAATTCACGACCATTGCGTACGGAGTTTACGGAAGTCTCTGCGAAAGCCAATCTGCAGGATCTTATGGACCATACAGCAAAACGGTTGTTGGAAAGTCTTCCTGAAAATGAGGTGGAAATTCTTCCTCAGAAACTAACATTGATCAGCAAATGGGGCTGCGATGGATCATCCGGACAAAGCGTTTATAAGCAAAGGATATCTTCCGATGACACTACAATATCTGACGGAAATATGTTTATGGCATCTGTTGTTCCATTGCGGCTAAAATCTGATGTTTCCCTACACTGGAAAAATCATCGACCGTCATCAGTGCATTATTGCCGACCAATAATGTTTCAGTTTGCAAAGGAATCGGCAGAACTCATAAGGACCACGGTGAAGGACATTGAAGAACAAATAAGCAAGATTAAGCATACAAAATTGCAAATTGGAGAAGGAAAATATATTGAATGTAGTTACGAGTTCCACCTGACCATGGTTGACGGAAAAGTCGTAAACGAACTGACAGGAACAACCTCAACATTGACATGCCCGATTTGCAAAAAGAGTCAGAAGAACTTCGGTAATTTAAACGATTCTACAAACGAGGAGAATTACGAATATGGAATGTCACCATTGCACGCAAGGATAAGGTGTATGGAGTTCTTGCTAAAACTGGCGTATACCCTACCACAACAAGATGAAAACATCGATGAAAATACATCAATTAAGGATAAGGAAAAGATCAGAAAGAAGCAAATACAGAATGCTTTTTGGAAACAACTTGGACTAAAAGTAGACTGCCCCAAGTGTGGATACGGTAACTCAAACGATGGAAACACTTCAAGGAGATTTTTTGCAAATGATGAGGCAGTAAGTAGAATCACTGGAATTGACAATGAAATCGTCAAAAGATTGGGAACGATCTTGAATGTTTTAAACTGCCAAGAAAGTGTTAATTCTACAAAATTTGGAGAATATGCATCGGAAACTGCATCTCTTTTAGCAAAAATTTATCCACAGAAGAAGTTGACCCCGACCGTCCATAAAATATTGGCGCATGGCAAAGATATAATTGAGTACCAGTCTTTGCCAATTGGAGAGCTTTCTGAAGAAGCGCAGGAGTCTCTTAACAAATTTTACAAAAAATATAGATTGCAGAACACGTTCAAAGCATCAAGGGTGAGGCAAAATGAGGACCTCTTCAACATGTTAGCAGCATCTTCCGATCCACTTATTTCTTCCCTGCGGCATGTGAAGTCACGAAAAGAACTACAATGGAATTATACTTTAGAAATGATTAGTCTTTTAGATATACCTTCTGTTACGAATTGTGATGAATATTTTACAGAAAATTCAAAAAATTAATTGAAAAAAAATTTGTTTAATTTGTTGGCTAATAACTTTAAAACAGAAAAAGCTTTCAAAAGAACTAAGAAATATAAGATTGGTAAAAATAATTTGATTTTGTTACCATAAAATAGATGAGTTAGAAAAAAATTAGAGTTTAGAAATGATTTGTATTTTAGACATACTTTGTCTTACCAAGAAAATGAATATTTTACAGAAAATTGAAAAAATCATTTAAAAAAAAAATCTTTTGTTGTAATTTTTTAGGTAATATCTTAAAACATGAAAAGCTTACAAAAGAACTACAAAAAAATATAAAATTCTTAAAAAAAATTTTTTTGTTACCAAAACTTGGATTTTTTCACAAATTTTAACTTTGAAAACCCATAAGTAAGCACCTATAAGGTGTAGCGTCCACTCCAACCGCTCATTTTATAGGTTGAACAATTATCTATGACATGCAATTTAAATTATTCGATTATCTTGTTCGGTTCAAAAGATATGATTTTTGCAACGAAAAAAGTCAAATGGCGCCACTGTGCGACGTTGATATTCGCAATAAGGTTGATTACTTCAGATGACATTGATGTTTTAAAAAAGAAGACTTTCGAGGAAACTTTAGATGAAACAGTTAATACATTGACTGTTTTAAAAGGCCATTTTCAACAAAGAGTATAGAAGTAAAAAATTTCTAAGGGCAGAAAATGTTCATTGCATACAAGGAGTAAAGGACTGACTTTACTGTTTAAAGACTGCTCTTTGTCAGCGACATTTATCCTAGACAAACTTTTAATCGCTCCTTGGATCACTTTCGCCCTCTTGAAAAGCACGTGTTAAAATCATTGATGAATGATCAGAAATAAAAGTACATTGATTTCAGTTCATCAGTGATTTTGCTAATGATTTATATTCTCTATTGTTGCTCGTTCTAAAAATAGTTTTTAAATAAGAAGTTTCCTTAAAATTTTTATAAAAATATTGTTCTTTTTTTACCTATTTTACTTGGAATCTTTTTGCTTTTTTAATTAGTTAAGTTTAGTGCATAATATCACATTTCTTCAGACACTGTTTGTTTGTGAAATATTTTTAAAATAAAGTTCAGTTTAAAATGAAATTTATTTGCTGGTATTTAAGCATTGTCTATATGCAACATTTCATTGGTGCTTTACCAAATCATCAGTAGACTTCAAACACAATTTTGAACAGCTACAAACCCTTTATCTTATGCACAAACTTTTAAAAACCATTTGAGAAATTTACAAATAAATGATTTTCAAAAATAAGCATATCAGGTTTGGAACTTATACAAAACCCAGCAAATAATAACATTATGACATTATGTCGAATAATAAATTTCTTAAAGGTTTACTTAGAATTTTATTTTTCATTTTGCCTAATAAATACTTTTCTTGTTATCCGATGGATTTCTAATTGTATAAAGGTGTAGAAAAATAAAATAGATTCATATCGAATAAAAAATTATTTGCTGGGTTTTGTATATGTTCCAAACCTGATATGCTTATTTTTGAAAATCATTTATTTGTAAATTTCTCAAATGGTTTTTAAAAGTTTGTGCATAAGATAAAGGGTTTGTAACTGTTTAAAATTGTGTTTGAAGTCTACTGATGATTTGGTAAAGCAACAATGAAATGTTGCATATAGACAATGCTTAAATACCAGCAAATAAATTTCATTTAAAATAAAATAATGACATTATGTCGAATAATAAATTTCTTAAAAGTTCAGTTTAAAATAAAGAATGATTGCATGATTAATTTTGCTTATATAAAAGTCTATGGATACCGGAAACTACAATTTTCGTTCAATATTTTAGTATGTTCCTTAATTCCTGGGAATTTCTGGGATTTTCTTTTTTATTTCCCGCTCTTCCTGGGAAACCAAAAAATCCGGGAATAAAAAAGACCCCTATTTATAAGGCATATTTTTCACATTTAAATAAAAACATACTAAGATGGTTAAATTTTGGTCCGCATAATGAGCCAACCGTCTTGGAAGTTAAAATTAAGTATTCCGATTTATATCTGATTTGAATATTCCAACACTCCACTCTTAATAAAAATAATTTGAATTTACATTAATTGAAATATTGAACTAAAAAGCCGAAAAAATAAAAATTTCAGACTTACACCTTTCAGCTCAAAATAAAAATTACGTATGAGTATTATTAGTTTATGTGTGTGAAGTTAAATTTTAAAATTTGAAACCCTAGACAAAAACCATCGAATTTAACAGAGGTCTGTTAACAGTTTAACATGACTCTGTTAAACATTTAAAATTTTGTTTTTTTCATTTAAAATTGAATAATTACTAAATTGTTAAACAAATTGCACCAGCAAATAATTAAATATCTTATTTACGTCATACTTTGTACCTAGATATGGCTTTGGCATATAAATACATAAAAATAAGCGGATTTTAGATCGCTTGAAAAAAAATTAATATATAAAAGACTTTAGTCCTTTTCTCGAAAATGGTAGGAGATGGGGTAAATTTTTTTCACGGAGGGGACTCCTAGTAGCGTCTAGATAATTGTACGATGGTCAAATATTTTAACATTCTGTTTTTTTTCGAAATTATAGGCCGATTTCAAAAAAAACCATATTAGAAATCTGAAAAAGGACTATAGTCCTTTTCTCGAAAATGGAAGGATGGGGTAAATTTTTTTACGGAGGGGACTCCTAGTAGCGTCTAGATAATTGTTCGATGGTCAGATATTTTAACATTCTGTTTTTTTAGAAATTATAGGCCGATTTCAAAAAAACCATATTAGAAATCTGATAAAGGACTATAGTCCTTTTCTCGAAAATGGAAGGAGATGGGGTAAATTTTTTTTACGGAGGGGACTCCTAGTAGCGTCTAGATAATTGTCCGATGGTCAGATATTTTAACATTCTGTTTTTTAGAAATTATAGGCCGATTTCAAAAAAACCATATTTTAAATCTGAAAAAGGACTTTAGTCCTTTTCTCGAAAATGGTAGGAGATGGGGTAAATTTTTTTCACGGAGGGGACTCCTAGTAGCGTCTAGATAATTGTCCGATGGTCAAATATTTTAACATTCTGTTTTTTTAGAAATTATAGGCCGATTTCAAAAAAACCATATTAGAAATCTGAAAAAGGACTATAGTCCTTTTCTCGAAAATGGAAGGATGGGGTATATTTTTTTACGGAGGGGACTCCTAGTAGCGTCTAGATAATTGTCCGATGGTCAGATATTTTAACATTCTGTTTTTTTAGAAATTATAGGCCGATTTCATAAAAAAACCATATTTGAAATCTGAAAAAGGACTTTAGTCCTTTTCTCGAAAATGGTAGGAGATGGGGTAAATTTTTTTCACGGAGGGGACTCCTAGTAGCGTCTAGATAATTGTCCGATGGTCAAATATTTTAACATTCTGTTTTTTTAGAAATTATAGGCCGATTTCATAAAAAAACCATATTTGAAATCTGAAAAAGGACTTTAGTCCTTTTCTCGAAAATGGTAGGAGATGGGGTAAATTTTTTTCACGGAGGGGACTCCTAGTAGCGTCTAGATAATTGTACGATGGTCAAATATTTTAACATTCTGTTTTTTTAGAAATTATAGGCCGATTTCAAAAAGAAACATTTTAGAAATCTGAAAAAGGACTATAGTCCTTTTCTCGAAAATGGAAGGAGATGGGGTAAATTTTTTTTACGGAGGGGACTCCTAGTAGCGTCGAGATAATTGTCCGATGGTCAGATATTTTAACATTCTGTTTTTTTAGAAATTATAGGCCGATTTCAAAAAAACCATATTTGAAATCTGAAAAAGGACTTTAGTCCTTTTCTTGAAAATGGTAGGTCTGACCATCGGACAATTATCTAGACGCTACTAGGAGTCCCCTCCGTGAAAAAAATTTACCCCATCTCCTACCATTTTCGAGAAAAGGACTAAAGTCCTTTTTTAGATTTCAAATATGGTTTTTTTGAAATCGGCCCATAATTTCTAAAAAAACAGAATGTTAAAATATCTGACCATCGGACAATTATCTAGACGCTACTAGGAGTCCCCTCCGTAAAAAAAATTTACCCCATCTCCTTCCATTTTCGAGAAAAGGACTATAGTCCTTTTTCAGATTTCTAATATGGTTTTTTTGAAATCGGCCTATAATTTCTAAAAAAACAGAATGTTAAAATATTTCACCATCGGACAATTATCTAGACGCTACTAGGAGTCCCCTCCGTGAAAAAAATTTACCCCATCTCCTACCATTTTCGAGAAAAGGACTAAAGTCTTTTATATATTAATTTTTTTTCAAGCGATCTAAAATCCGCTTATTTTTATGTATTTATATGCCAAAGCCATATCTAGGTACAAAGTATGACGTAAATAAGATATTTAATTATTTGCTGGTGCAATTTGTTTAACAATTTAGTAATTATTCAATTTTAAATGAAAAAAAACAAAATTTTAAATGTTTAACAGAGTCATGTTAAACTGTTAACAGACCTCTGTTAAATTCGATGGTTTTTGTCTAGGGCTTCAAATTTTAAAATTTAACTTCACACACATTATTAGTTTTACGCCCATTTTTCTCTTTTATGTGTAGGCGTGTGAATATAATTTTTTGTCACTATTTGATCTATCAATGGCTAAAATTGTATGTAATTATCTGTAAAAGTAACAGAGATATTCAGAAAAACGTAAAGGAAAGAGTTTTTGGATAAAAAGTTTGAAAACAATTTTTTTTTGTGTGAAATACCAGGCCAACCAACATAACTTTGTAACAGGTGGGTTTGACAAACAGTTTTCTTTAAAGTGTGATAACTCCTATACGGCAAGAGCTATATAACAGATGGAAAGTTTGCCACAAGATGGTTAACCTTTGGCCCTCATATTGACCCACCTCGGTAGTTAAAATTAAGTATTAATAGCTTAAGTGTTATTACTGCGTTAATATTAGAGGTACCGCATTAATGCAACTGTAACACGAATCATTACGTCTTATTCTACAATCCCTACAAATTTAATTATTTTAGTTCAAGAAATTTCAGAATTATTGATAAAATTACTTACTTAAAATACTTTGGTAGATCAATTAAAAATAAAGTTGTGCACCTTTTATATTTCAGGAACATCTCGGAGTATTTTGATAAAACTTTTACCAGATGATAGACTACAATTTCCGGTACTACACACACACGACCATATCAGCCGCTGAATATATAAGTCTAAAATACTCAAACTCATTATTTATTCTTTTTTCTGCCAATTTTCTTTCATTATTTATTTGATCAATTAATTAACAAAATTTCATGTAATTAAAAAGAGACATTTAGCAAAATTTAAAATAAATATTAAAAAAAAAAATTAGTTTTTTTTTTTTGTGAAATACCAGGCCAACATAACTTTGTAGCAGGTGGATTTTGACAAACTATTTTCTTTAAAGTGTCATAACTCCTAGACGGAAAGAGATAGATAAATAAATTTTTCACCATATGAAAGAAGGGAAAATTGGCTACAAGATGGCTAACATTTGGCCCGCATATTAACCCATCTTAGAAGCTAAAATGAAGTATTAATAGTTTTACGGCCATTTTTCCCTTTTATTTGTACGCTTGTCAGTACAAAATAGTTTCTAAATTTTTTGCCATTATTTGATCTAGCTATGGACAAAATTCCATGTAATTATCTCTAAAACTAACAGAGATATTCAGAAAAACGTAAAACAGTTTTTTTAGATAAAATTTTTGAAAAATAAAAATTATTTTTTTTTGTGAAACACCAGGCCAACATAACTTTGTAGCAGGTGGATTTTGACAGTTTTCTTTAAAGTGTCATAACTCCTAGACGGAAAGAGATAGATAAATAAATTTTTCACCATATGAAAGAAGGGAAAATTGGCTACAAGATGGCTAACATTTGGCCCGCATATTAACCCATCTTAGAAGCTAAAATGAAGTATTAATAGTTTTACGGCCATTTTTCCCTTTTATTTGTACGCTTGTCAGTACAAAATAGTTTCTAAATTTTTTGCCATTATTTGATCTAGCTATGGACAAAATTTCATGTAATTATCTCTAAAACTAACAGAGATATTCAGAAAAACGTAAAACAGTTTTTTTAGATAAAATTTTTGAAAAATAAAAATTATTTTTTTTGTGAAACACCAGGCCAACATAACTTTGTAGCAGGTGGATTTTGACAGTTTTCTTTAAAGTGTCATAACTCCTAGACGGAAAGAGATAGATAAATAAATTTTTCACCATATGAAAGAAGGGAAAATTGGCTACAAGATGGCTAACATTTGGCCCGCATATTAACCCATCTTAGAAGCTAAAATGAAGTATTAATAGTTTTACGGCCATTTTTCCCTTTTATTTGTACGCTTGTCAGTACAAAATAGTTTCTAAATTTTTTGCCATTATTTGATCTAGCTATGGACAAAATTTCATGTAATTATCTCTAAAACTAACAGAGATATTCAGAAAAACGTAAAACAGTTTTTTTAGATAAAATTTTTGAAAAATAAAAATTATTTTTTTTGTGAAACACCAGGCCAACATAACTTTGTAGCAGGTGGATTTTGACAGTTTTCTTTAAAGTGTCATAACTCCTAGACGGAAAGAGATAGATAAATAAATTTTTCACCATATGAAAGAAGGGAAAATTGGCTACAAGATGGCTAACATTTGGCCCGCATATTAACCCATCTTAGAAGCTAAAATGAAGTATTAATAGTTTTACGGACATTTTTCCCTTTTATTTGTACGCTTGTCAGTACAAAATAGTTTCTAAATTTGTTGCCATTATTTGATCTAGCTATGGACAAAATTTCATGTAATTATCTCTAAAACTAACAGAGATATTCAGAAAAACGTAAAACAGTTTTTTTAGATAAAATTTTTGAAAAATAAAAATTATTTTTTTTGTGAAACACCAGGCCAACATAACTTTGTAGCAGGTGGATTTTGACAGTTTTCTTTAAAGTGTCATAACTCCTAGACGGAAAGAGATAGATAAATAAATTTTTCACCATATGAAAGAAGGGAAAATTGGCTACAAGATGGCTAACATTTGGCCCGCATATTAACCCATCTTAGAAGCTAAAATGAAGTATTAATAGTTTTACGGCCATTTTTCCCTTTTATTTGTACGCTTGTCAGTACAAAATAGTTTCTAAATTTTTTGCCATTATTTGGTCTAGCTATGGACAAAATTTCATGTAATTATCTCTAAAACTAACAGAGATATTCAGAAAAACGTAAAACAGTTTTTTTAGATAAAATTTTTGAAAAATAAAAATTATTTTTTTTGTGAAACACCAGGCCAACATAACTTTGTAGCAGGTGGATTTTGACAAACTATTTTCTTTAAAGTGTCATAACTCCTAGACGGAAAGAGATAGATAAATAAATTTTTCACCATATGAAAGAAGGGAAAATTGGCTACAAGATGGCTAACATTTGGCCCGCATATTAACCCATCTTAGAAGCTAAAATGAAGTATTAATAGTTTTACGGCCATTTTTCCCTTTTATTTGTACGCTTGTCAGTACAAAATAGTTTCTAAATTTTTTGCCATTATTTGATCTAGCTATGGACAAAATTCCATGTAATTATCTTTAAAACTAACAGAGATATTCAGAAAAACGTAAAACAGTTTTTTTAGATAAAATTTTTGAAAAATAAAAATTATTTTTTTTTGTGAAACACCAGGCCAACATAACTTTGTAGCAGGTGGATTTTGACAGTTTTCTTTAAAGTGTCATAACTCCTAGACGGAAAGAGATAGATAAATAAATTTTTCACCATATGAAAGAAGGGAAAATTGGCTACAAGATGGCTAACATTTGGCCCGCATATTAACCCATCTTAGAAGCTAAAATGAAGTATTAATAGTTTTACGGCCATTTTTCCCTTTTATTTGTACGCTTGTCAGTACAAAATAGTTTCTAAATTTTTTGCCATTATTTGATCTAGCTATGGACAAAATTTCATGTAATTATCTCTAAAACTAACAGAGATATTCAGAAAAACGTAAAACAGTTTTTTTAGATAAAATTTTTGAAAAATAAAAATTATTTTTTTTGTGAAACACCAGGCCAACATAACTTTGTAGCAGGTGGATTTTGACAGTTTTCTTTAAAGTGTCATAACTCCTAGACGGAAAGAGATAGATAAATAAATTTTTCACCATATGAAAGAAGGGAAAATTGGCTACAAGATGGCTAACATTTGGCCCGCATATTAACCCATCTTAGAAGCTAAAATGAAGTATTAATAGTTTTACGGCCATTTTTCCCTTTTATTTGTACGCTTGTCAGTACAAAATAGTTTCTAAATTTTTTGCCATTATTTGATCTAGCTATGGACAAAATTTCATGTAATTATCTCTAAAACTAACAGAGATATTCAGAAAAACGTAAAACAGTTTTTTTAGATAAAATTTTTGAAAAATAAAAATTATTTTTTTTGTGAAACACCAGGCCAACATAACTTTGTAGCAGGTGGATTTTGACAGTTTTCTTTAAAGTGTCATAACTCCTAGACGGAAAGAGATAGATAAATAAATTTTTCACCATATGAAAGAAGGGAAAATTGGCTACAAGATGGCTAACATTTGGCCCGCATATTAACCCATCTTAGAAGCTAAAATGAAGTATTAATAGTTTTACGGACATTTTTCCCTTTTATTTGTACGCTTGTCAGTACAAAATAGTTTCTAAATTTGTTGCCATTATTTGATCTAGCTATGGACAAAATTTCATGTAATTATCTCTAAAACTAACAGAGATATTCAGAAAAACGTAAAACAGTTTTTTTAGATAAAATTTTTGAAAAATAAAAATTATTTTTTTTGTGAAACACCAGGCCAACATAACTTTGTAGCAGGTGGATTTTGACAGTTTTCTTTAAAGTGTCATAACTCCTAGACGGAAAGAGATAGATAAATAAATTTTTCACCATATGAAAGAAGGGAAAATTGGCTACAAGATGGCTAACATTTGGCCCGCATATTAACCCATCTTAGAAGCTAAAATGAAGTATTAATAGTTTTACGGCCATTTTTCCCTTTTATTTGTACGCTTGTCAGTACAAAATAGTTTCTAAATTTTTTGCCATTATTTGATCTAGCTATGGACAAAATTTCATGTAATTATCTCTAAAACTAACAGAGATATTCAGAAAAACGTAAAACAGTTTTTTTAGATAAAATTTTTGAAAAATAAAAATTATTTTTTTTGTGAAACACCAGGCCAACATAACTTTGTAGCAGGTGGATTTTGACAGTTTTCTTTAAAGTGTCATAACTCCTAGACGGAAAGAGATAGATAAATAAATTTTTCACCATATGAAAGAAGGGAAAATTGGCTACAAGATGGCTAACATTTGGCCCGCATATTAACCCATCTTAGAAGCTAAAATGAAGTATTAATAGTTTTACGGCCATTTTTTCCTTTTATTTGTACGCTTGTCAGTACAAAATAGTTTCTAAATTTTTTGCCATTATTTGATCTAGCTATGGACAAAATTTCATGTAATTATCTCTAAAACTAACAGAGATATTCAGAAAAACGTAAAACAGTTTTTTTAGATAAAATTTTTGAAAAATAAAAATTATTTTTTTTGTGAAACACCAGGCCAACATAACTTTGTAGCAGGTGGATTTTGACAGTTTTCTTTAAAGTGTCATAACTCCTAGACGGAAAGAGATAGATAAATAAATTTTTCACCATATGAAAGAAGGGAAAATTGGCTACAAGATGGCTAACATTTGGCCCGCATATTAACCCATCTTAGAAGCTAAAATGAAGTATTAATAGTTTTACGGCCATTTTTCCCTTTTATTTGTACGCTTGTCAGTACAAAATAGTTTCTAAATTTTTTGCCATTATTTGATCTAGCTATGGACAAAATTTCATGTAATTATCTCTAAAACTAACAGAGATATTCAGAAAAACGTAAAACAGTTTTTTTAGATAAAATTTTTGAAAAATAAAAATTATTTTTTTTGTGAAACACCAGGCCAACATAACTTTGTAGCAGGTGGATTTTGACAGTTTTCTTTAAAGTGTCATAACTCCTAGACGGAAAGAGATAGATAAATAAATTTTTCACCATATGAAAGAAGGGAAAATTGGCTACAAGATGGCTAACATTTGGCCCGCATATTAAGCCATCTGGGGAGTTAAAATGAAGTATTAATAGCTGGAGGGTTAAAGCAACTTTAATACGAATCATGACTTATTGTACAAACCATAAATATTTTATTCTTTTAGTTTAATAAGTTTCGGAATTATTGATAAAATTCTAAAATAATTCGGTAGATGAAATTGAAATAAAGTTGTACCTCTTATATCTCAGGAACCCCTCGCAGTATGCTAACGAAATTTTTGATTAGCATAAAAGTTAAATTATTTTCTTAAATAACATTTATTGCAATTATTTACATTCGTTTAATGTTTTTTGTTTGTATTAATTTCTTAATTTAAAAAATTAGTCATAAGTTAATGTTTCCAATTACATAAATCGTAAATGTTGGCACAGCATTTACCATGCCGCGGTCATCATAATCGGAATCTTGTTGATTTGAACCGTCATCCGTCTGACCTTGGTAGCTGCAATCATCATCGTAGATTTGTTTTTTTATTACCAGCCTTAACGCATATTTGTGTTTTGTTTGAGAACGTTTCAATATCGCTTTTGCTGCGACCAAAAATTTTCTTAAGAGATTGTTCTCCCTCCAGCACCATTTACCACACTGCTGTGATTATTTAAACAACTGATAATTGGTGTAGATGTGTTGTGTTTGCCTACGATATGATCATTGTTGTCATCGCCGCTATTACAAGAGTTCATTTTATCATTGTTCTTAAGCGAAAGTGCTACCTTGAGTATACTTTGCTGTGGTCCAATGCGATCACGTGTAATCTGTAAACAGATAAAAAATATTGTGTGAATCTATTGAAAATATGTCTAAGGAAAAGTTTTATATGGGTAAAATTCGGTGGCGTGCAATAACGTCCATCGAAATAATGTCCATGGATATTATTTCCATTTTGAAACGGAAATAATGTCCATCATAAAATGGAAATAAAGTTCATTAAAATAGTTTTTCCTCTCTGTAAGTCGAATAGTGGATTCGGTGAGTAAAGATTTCACTATGTAACTAAAAAAGCTGTCGAAATTTAACACTCTGTGTATCATTTTTAGGGTTCCGTACACCAAAATTGTAAATGAGCCCTATTGTTTTCGCTGCGCTGTCCGTCTGTCTGTCCGTCTGTCACAGGCTGTTTTCTCGGGAACCGTACGAGCTACGGACCTGAAATTTTCACAGAATATGTAAAACTTTAGCCGCTACAAATATATGACAATTAAAAATTAAAGGGTGTTCCTAAGCGAGCAACGAAAAATGTTAAAATACTAATGAATTATGCAGATATATAGACACTTTAAATTTTCAAAGTTCGTGTTAATTGATGTAGTCTGTAGAATAGACTGCACCAATTAACACCGATATATAAAACAATAAAAATTAAAGGGTATTCTATCAGTTAATGTAATTTTGACTATGAAATTTAGACATTTTGCTGTATCTTGGAACCCGTAAGAGGTAAAATCTTGAAATGTTAAGAAACACTAAAACCAAAAATCTAATAGTAACAAAATTTCAAAACGAAAAAAAGCTAAAATGAAAAAAGCGCTTAAAGGAAGAAAGCACCAAAACTAAAAAAAGCGCAAAAACGCAAAGTATCACCAAAACTAAAAATATAGCCAAAAAACTAAAAAACGCTAAAAAGCGAAAAAATCGTCAAAACGAAAAAAAGCATTGCAACATAAAAAAAATCACCAAAACTAAATACATTATTAAAAAACGAAAAAATCGCCAAAAATGAAAAAAAAATCACCAAAACGAAAAAGCCCAAAAACCAAAAAAAAAGCGCCAAAACTAAAAAGAAACGCCAAAAACCGAAAAAATCACCAAAACGAAAAAAGTGTCAAAACAAAAAAATCGCTAAAACTAAAAAATCACAAAAAACCAAAACTGAAAAAAGCGCCAAAACTAAAATAAATCGCTAAAACTTAAAAGTGAAAAAACGTTAAAACAAAAAAACTAAATAAAAAAAACACACAAAACTAAAAAAAATGCAAAAAAAAAACAAACAAAAAATTTCAAAAAAAAAAAAAACAAAAATCGTCAAAAAAAAACAAAAAAAATCGCCGGAACGAAAAAGTATCATAACAAAAAAAAATCGCCAAAACTAAAAATAATCACCAAAAACCGAAAGAAACGCCAAAACTGAAAAAATCGCCACAACTAAAATAAATTGCTAAAACTAAAATATTGTCAAAAAGTGAAAAAAACGTTTAAAAAACGACAAAACTACAAAATCGCTAAAACTAAAAAAATCGAAAAAAAAACAAAAAGAAAACGAAAAAAATCACGTAATTTAAAAAAAGCGCCAAACCGAAAAAATCGCCAAAAAAACGAACAATACTTAAAAAATAAAAATAATAAAATTGAACTAAAAAGCAGAACGAAAAAACTGCTAAAATAAAAAAAGGGGCAAAAACGAAAAGGGATATACATACATATGTGTATTCGTACGAAACCCTTTGTGTGCGAGCCACAGTCGCACTTTACTTAATTTTTTGAATTGAATTTTCAAAAATACTTGTTATTTACGATCGCTGTACAAAACGACAGACAGCATTAATTAAAAACAAAGGTTCTTAAAAATATGCCGCGTTTTATTAAAAACAATTTGAAGAGCAATTAACATTTCTTCGATTGTTAATTGCACATTTATAAAATATCGAACTTTTTCAAGTTGCTAAAATTAAATAAAATGTTATGAGTTTGTAAAAAACAATTAATTATTGAGATTATTAATTTGTATTTCAGTTTTAAGTGCTGTTGTACTCATGATGAATATATTTTGCACAAAATAAAAAGTATAAACAAAAATTCTCTTAAAATATGTAAAATGTTTCATTTCTTTTCTTTTCAGTTTAAAACCGACTAATTGAATGCATAAATCCTGTTCACCACAGTAAAAAACCTTAAACGCTTTTATTAACAGTTTGTTAGTCATCATTGTCAAGCAGCGGAGTGACAACACAGCAACAGTGGTCAGTCACATAAATCCCCAGTCAGTCTACAATCCAGTAAAAAACAAACATGTAATTGATTAAAAAAATCTTACTTCCACAAAAAAACCTAATAATTTCTGCACTTTTATTAATAATTTGGTTTTTGCTTTAAAAACCCGACAACATCGGATAACATTTAATTACCGGTAATGGAATTCATAATAATCAATAGCAACAACAACAACTACTATTACTACTGCTGCAACAAAAACAACAACTAACATTCATCATCATAATTAACCACAAAAACGAAGAGGAAGAAAAAAAAAAGAGTTAAAGAAGGAGTAACTCTTTCCTACAAAAAAAAACACTCTTATTTGTCATTTATCACTTTAACAACCAATAACAAAACGAAACTACAACGACAGCGGCGAAACTACCAGCGACATCAATTTGGCTAAAGTTAAAGTGATTTTTAACAACAACTACAACAATTACTGCAAATAATTAACAACACAATCTTCCCAATAATTTTTGTTTAACGAACGAACTGTATTATTACTTTTTTGTATGTTTTGATAATCATTTCTTTCTTTATTTTTTTTAAACATAAAATTTGCATTTAAGCAAATTTGTTTGAAAACATAAAAAATTTCTGTAAACAACCATACTGTGATATCAAAAACCAAAAGGTAAGTTAATTAATAAAATAAATTTAGTTTTAAAAAATTAATTGAATATAAGAATAAATATCTAAAAATAAAGATTTATCAATTTGTGTAATGAAGTATTCAACAAAGCAACTGACACATAATTAGTAGCGTAACTTGTCCCAAACTGCAAAACAAAATAAATATAGTTCTTAAAATAACAAAGTTCTACCGACTGACCGACCGACTGAGGGACCCCGGCGGGGCGACGATTATGCATTTTGGTGAGTAACAACTAGGGTATTCATTCGACTAATGTTTGCTCGTTTAATCGGAAAATTGAAGTGAAATAATTTTCGATCAAACAAAAATTTCCAATTTCGAGTAAAAATGTATTCGACTAATTTAAGTCGATTAATCGAATAACTCGAGTAAAAAGTTTTATGTAAACTTAATTTTTTTTCGAATGCAGTTTTGCAGATTTTTTAATCAAAACTGGCAATATGTTTTAATTTTATAAAATTTGCCATTCAGTTCAATCATTATGAAATAATGTTGGACCGTTTGATGTAAATATTAAGGAATTAAACGAAATATACAGCAGTAATCATAGCGGCGAGGGATAAATTTTTGTTACCTTTTGAAATAACGAAAATATTTCGATACCAATTAATAGGCACACACTAAAACATTACTTCAAATTTACGATCATATATTGTCTAAATTTGTGTTGAAAATTTTTCTTTGTCTAAATTTACATCGATTTTAAAGTTATTTTATTAAAGAAAAAACCTTTCAAATTAAACATATTTAGTCCAAGTGGAAAAAATGTGACATAAAGTATAATAGGGTTATGGCTGAATAGTAGATACGTCAGACTATCAATCAGGAGGTCGCAGTTCAAACCTACACGCAGCCAATCGCTTTTTTTAGTAAAAACATTTTGTTGAAAAATAATGCGTGTGTAATTTTAGGTCGATAATAATCTGTAAAGTGTTGCCGACTATTATCGACCTAATTTTCAACAAAAGTGTTTTAGAGTGTAGATATTAAATTTAAATACTAGAGGTTTTGTTTTTTTTTTTATTATAACAATTTCAGTTTCTGCCCGATTTCGGTCCCTTATTGCTTAAAATGTTTGAAATCGAATGGACTATGCAATAAAAATATCAAACTATGGACTTTGTTATTACACTCTAAAACATTACTTCAAATTTACGATCATATATTGTCTAAATTTGTGTTGAAAATTTCCCCTTGTCTAAAATTACATCGATTTTGTAGTTATTTTATTAAAGCAAAAACCTTTCAAATTAAACATATTTAGTCCAAGTGGAAAAAATGTAACATAAATTATAATACGGCTATGGCTGAATGGTATATACGTCAGACTATCAGTCAGGAGGTCGCGGTTCAAACCTAGACGCAGCCAATCGCTTTTTTTAGTAAAAATATTTTGTTGAAAAATAATGCGTGTGTAATTTTAGGTCGATAATAATCTGTAAAGTGGTGTTTTCAACAAAAGTGTTTTAGAGTGTATTTGTTGTACAAAACAGCTGCTTAAATGGCAACAATTGGTGAAAACCTTTAAAAATTTCTTTAAATTTTCACTTCGATCCACCGTAACTCAGTCAGTTTTTATCCGATCAAAGTATATAAGCGACTATTGGACATGTAATTTAAAAGCCTTTATAACAAGATATTATTTTATTCGAACCAGCCTATCACGCTGGATGGAGTTTTAAATAGAAGTATACATCGAAAAACACAAATAAACGGTTATCTGGACGACGGCCGAATTGAAAAACTAATAATAATTTTTCTCGTGTTCAGCACATCTAATACCCTTAAAAAATGCTATACAAAGTTTAAACGTAAAAGTTTAAAAGTAAAAATTCGCAAAGCAATGTTATTTAGTGAATTAACCTGCAAAAAGTGGGACGAAAATATGCTCATAAAATTTGTCTCAAAGCAAAAACTTCTCAAAGCAAATTATTTTAGATGATCAACTGTTTTCTTTAATAAACTATATAAAACGACAATAAAACTTGATTTTTTTTTAGTTTTTCCGGACAAAAATTTAGAAAAACCCGAGGTTTTCGATTAATTCGAATAATTTTTAAATGGAAAAGTTACTCGAATAACTTGAACGAAATAAAGCATTACTCGATTCTTCGAGTAATTTAAAAACCTCAATTTCGATTAATTGATTAATCGAACAATTGAAAAATCGATTAAAATGAATACCCTACTAACCACACCTTGATGTTGTGCTTTCTGAAGAAAAGGGTAATTGGTTTTTGCAGACATTACCTTTGGCCAATTAAACTATGCAACAAGAAAAATGCCGACGAGTACCACTATATTTTTTTGATGTGTTATAGTCCCCTAACTACAAAAATAGTCCAAATTTTATATTCGATGAATAATTTTATTTTATTATTATTTTTTTTTTTTCATTTCGGATTTTTGAAGGAGCTGCTGCTCTGCCTCACTGATATCATCATAACTTATAAAGGGTTGTTCAATTTTATTACAAAAACCACTAAAAAAAGTTGAAATAAAATTATCTTTAAGCCGTTTTAACATTGTTCTTTTATACACTCAATGGTTTCGGAATTATTCAGACCGCAATGATGAAAAAAAAATATTTTTTTATGCAAAATTTAAATATTTTTTTTTTATTTTAAATGTATAAAAAATCGAAAATTGCAAAATATTAACATTTTTATTCAGTAGCCTTAAAGCCACATATATCACAAATAAAATAAACTATAAACGTGTATCGGCGTTTTGGAAGTTTACATACGAGATTCATTGTAGGGGAGTTAAATTCCCCCCACTCGGCATAAGAAATCTTGTTAGCCTTACTTTCATGCAGAGCACAAAAAAAAAACCAAAAAAAGAGGCGAAGAACTCCCCTTCAGCGGCAATACGGTAGTCTGAAATGTTCCTCAAAAACATTTGCCATAAAATTCTACTACACTCACAATATTATGACAGTAAGGGAATGTATTTTGCTCAAGCAGTATTCCGTGCAATCGTTTTTAAAAGATTAAACAATTAAAATTCTAAGCAATCTTATTTTTAACTGATTCTAACATTCAATAATAAAAAAAAACTAAGTACACATTAATAAGGATTTTCGGTTGCTTTTAATATTGTCCGTTGTTTATGGTATAAGTACCAAAAAAAGGACATGAATAACAATAACACACACACACACAAATACTCAAAATGTTCTGCACATAAAATTAGCTGAAATTGCAATTGAAAATATATAAATACACATTTAAAATCAATGGTGTAGTGGTTAGTACGTTAGACTATTAAACGAGAGGTCACATGTTCAATTTCAGCCAAGACCACGCGCGTGTTTTTTTATATTTTTATTTGTAATGTTAACACGTTAACAGTCCAAGGTAAAGACTGAGGAGTGCCCCAGGAGTCCGTACACATTTTTTATGGTCTTTACTGTGACGTCCAAGTCAAATAAACGATGTTCTCTCAACATCCACAATTTTAAATTTGTATGGATGAACAGACCACATATGGGCTGAGGACTGCTGGTGCTTTCCGTTCAGATCCCTTATATGGGCTTTGTACTGTTAACGTGTTAAATTCATTAAATTGAGTAAGTTTATATTGTCTTCGTGTAGCTAATTTACATACTATGCTTTGGCTGGGTGGTTTGTAGGTTGGATTTCAAACCTGAACGAGCTCTGTTCGATTCCAAGTAGAAGTTATCATAACAAACAGTTAGTAAAATATAAATTTAATAAAATAATAATTAAAGATACGAAATAATAAGCCTCTACATTTAAAAATAAAGCAAAAATCATTTATTTTTACGGAGCTTGGGGTTGATTATTTAACAGTTAAAATAGCAGAAACAAGGAAACCTCTTTTATTTTTACGGAAGCTATTATTTGTTCTTCTGACAGTTAAATTGATCCACACAAATAAGGAATCATTCATTTTTTATGGTTTTAAGTCTGTTAACTTTTTAACATTTAAAGTTGAATAAACTTTTTGTTAAATTTAAATGAAAAATAAGTAAACAAAAAAAAAATTATTTATATCCAAGGAATTTTTTCATAAATGGTATGAATCTAACATGAAAATTTTTTTCCCAACTTTTTTCATTCACGTTAGGAATTTTTACCTAAATTAATTCATATTTCTTAATAAAAAATATTTTTAAAAATTCAAGTATTGAACTTGTGTAGCCTGCTGTTCTAGGCACAACTCTTTCCATTCTGCCAAATAGACTATTTGAAACGAACTGTATTTGTACACTATATTAATCAAAAAACACATTTCAGAATTTGTGGACAAAATATTGAAAATTTTTTTTCAAAGCAACTTCGATTTCATAAATTTATTTATTAAAACCTAAATTCATATTGCGTATAAAATAATTCCTGTTTTTTATTTATAAATTAATAAAATATGTGAACAATAGATTATGAACTTTTTTCATAATATGTATGTTCAGACTTTTTTCTGTGTATACCGGTTTTTAATTGAGTTTCAATTCATTTTATATTGTAATTTCAGTTAATTTTAAGTACAGAATAGTTTGAGTGTATGGAATAACGCATTGCTGATGGTAAAATTAATAAAGTTTAATACAGCAGCTTGAAAAGAATTTTCAAACGATGTAATTTTTTTTATATGTTGTCTTGGGAGAAAATACCAAAATATGCGAAAACTCATTAAAAATATCGATCTTTAATATGAGAGGCGTAACAAAAAATAATTTTTTTCTGTGAGTCGCTTTAATGTACATATAATTTATATTTTGTATTTTTTGTGTTCTATAGTGTAATAGAAAGTCAATTTTCTATTGTTACAAATGTGCAAACTTTTGGTACCGCTCCCATTTTCTCAAGTCGAGACGAGTACGTTTAGAACATTTGTCACCAATTTTTCGGCAGGCTATTTTTCTTTTAACATTTGCAGCAATTTTTTCATATTGAATTTCAAATTGTATATAAAAATATATTTTTTTTTCTCATATAAAATGCTAATTTTATGCAAATATGTGTGGGAGTGCTGCTCTTATAAATAATTTTAAAACAAATTGCTTAGAAAACGTTTACTAGTCCAACCCTTTTCAAATTGATAAATTCAAGAAAATTGTAAAAACAGATCATTTAAAAGGTGTTTTTTTACATGTCAAGTTTATTTAAACGTTACAATTATCTTTATCGATTTACTTACATAATTCTGCTTATTTTTATTTAAAGAAACCACTAACAGAACAATTTCAAACTGTAGAAATTGTCAAAGCAAATATAATTTATAAAATTCTATAAAAAAATTCTATAAAAAAAAACAAACTGGATAATAATGCTCGCCGCCTTTCAAT
Organism: Panzeria rudis; assembly: GCA_956483635.1. NCBI lineage: Eukaryota > Metazoa > Arthropoda > Insecta > Diptera > Tachinidae > Panzeria > Panzeria rudis. The sequence goes on along the minus strand of OY101448.1, from coordinate 59,000,867 downwards.
GCAATTTCAGCTGATAAAGGCACGCAAACAATTAAAATTGATTTTATAAATAAATACACGTTTTAATAAAATATTTCAACACCTTTTGGAAACTTATATTTTATATATTAAGTGATAAAATATTGTTACAATATTGACTTCCTTGACATTTATACTTGACAAATGAATTTTTAATGCTTAAATGATTGTTTTAATTACAATCAAAATTTACTTGCAATTGATAAATGGTTTAAGCTTGGCAATATTATGGCCAAAATTCAATCATTATTAAGAGTTTTATTGTGCAAAACGTAGCGCTAAATGTTTTTAAATTTTGTATAGAAAAATTAAAATTACAAAAATAAAAACACTTCAAATTTGTCGACGCGCAGTGGGGCTGATAAAAAAAAATGGAGTGCAGATTCTAAACTAAAGAAACAGCTTTCATCTCTGAGAAACGAAAAAGGTTACCGAAATTTGTAAATTAGTGCAATAATTTTTAAATTTTAATTGTTAAGGGGTTTTTTCCGATATTGTTATTTATTTTGTTAAATATTCTATTTAGATAAAAGTCGTTAAGACAAAAGCTTTTGGAAACTTAACTACAATAACTTTTGTGCCGAAAAGTTTTTAGTAAATACACTCTAAAACATTACTTCAAATTTACGATCATATATTGTCTAAATTTGTCTTGAAAATTTCTCCTTGTTTAAAATTACATCGATTTTGTAGTTATTTTATTAAAGAAAACACCTTTCGAATTAAACATATTTAGTCCAAGTAGAAAAATTTTAACATAAAGTATAATACGGCTGTGGCTGAATGGTATATACGTCAGACTATCAGTCAGGAGGTCGCGGTTCAAACCTACACGCAGCCAATCGCTTTTTTTAGTAAAAACATTTTGTTGAAAAATAATGCGTGTGTAATTTTAGGCCGATAATAATCTCTCAAGTGTTGCCTACTATTATCGACCTAATTTTCAACAAAAGTGTTTTAGAGTGTAGAATACGGGCGATTGTGTCGTCCGTTGGCTACACTCTTAAACACTTTTGTTGAAAATTAGGTCGATAATAGTAGGCAACACTTTACAGACAACTTTCGACCTAAAATTACACACGCATTATTTTTGAACAAAATGTTTTTACTAAAAAAAGCGATTGGCTGCGTGCATGTTTGAACCGCGACCTCCTGACTCATAGTCTGACGTATCTACCATTCAGCCATAGCCGTATTATACTTTGTGTTGAATTTTTTTCACTTGGACTAAATATGTTTAATTTGAAGTTTTTTGTCTTTGATAAAATAACTACAAAATCGATGTAATTTTAGACAAGGAAAAATTTTCAACACAAATTTAGACAATATATGATCGTAAATTTGAAGTAATGTTTTAGAGTGTATATTAGTATTATATTCATTTGCACATACGTTTTATTAATTGTTAATATATTTATTAAATCAATTAGAACAATTTTAAGATTCATTCATTATTTATTGAATTAAACATTTTATCACGTTGTTGATTGATATCATAAAAAACGGTTGTAAAAATACCTTTAAATCTAAATTCGATTTATTTACTTTTATTGCATTTATTTGTGAGTATTCTCAGCAAACAAACAAAAACAAAGTTTGAATTAGAGATGGGCGCGTGTCGACATTTTCCAACACGACACCACACGAACACGAATCCCGGATGTCCAACACGTACGAAACACGCACGCCCAAAATTTTCAAAACACGAACACGACACAACACGCACGAAAACAAATGCAAAAACAACAAAACCAAATTTTTTATATTCAAAGATATATTCTTCTATTTTAACGTTTCATGTTCTCTTTGTATTTTTATTTACATATTTTTGTTGAGAAACACTAACTTATCACGATTTTTGCTCAATACTCTTGTGTGGGAAGCTTCTGCATTCATTCATATTTTAATCTGAAAATCGTTTCGCGTTTTTTCGTGTCAAGTTTGCTCAACACGACACGACACGAACACGAACGAAACCAGATTTTCTATCACAAACACTTCATGTTGAGTCGTGCGTGTTCGTGTCACGAAAAAAACACGACACGCGCCCATCTCTAGTTTTAATATAAAGTGACCGTAATGTACTACAATAGTAGCGCATATTGGTGTCGATCGCTGTAAAATTTAATAAATATATAACTTTTAAATTAGTTTTAATATTTAGTTAAAATTTAGTAAGTATATACATAATTAATGAAGGAGCTGGGCTTTCAGAAAAGTGTCTGCGGAAATTTACAGTCTAATTTTACAGTGTACAGCAAAATTAATTTTTTTAAATACGAGTAACAAAATTTTAAGGACTGATTCTGGTACAAGGGGACAAAACAAATATGTACGTGTACAGCCGTTTTGAAAGTTTACATTTGGGATTAATTTAGGGGGGTTAAATTTTCCCCATTTTGCACATAGTTCTACTGACACAGCGTAGGATATCTTGCAAGTCTTACGTTTAAGGTATAGAGTGTAAGCCACCACTAGCAAAATTATTGTGCAACATTTTAACTCTATTTCTATAGAACATTTAAGCCCGCTATGACGCCGTTAAACATTTAAGAAAGTTGCAAAAACATCCATACAACGAAGATTTAGAAAGTCAAAATGTTCCACAAAAATGTTTTTCGCGATGTTTCATATAAAAGTGTTGAATATATCTTATACCTTAAAGGTAAGGCTTACAAGATTTCTTATGCCGAGTCACTATAACTACGTATGTACAAAAGGAGGGGAAATTTATGTTAATTTTTCCTTTATTCCTTTTAATAATTTTTATTTCATCAGGAAAATTGCTAACATAAAGAAAAAATTTTAAACCTGCTTCCAAGTCAGTTCCACTGTGCAGTCTTTGCTATGATCTTACTGATCGTAAATGCTGAACTATTTGTTAATTTAACACGAAATACATTGTCGGTCATTCTTGTATTAAATTGTTATTTATAGTGTTTTTATTACACATTAAAAATTCACCTAATTGTAATTTGATTTTATATTTAACACTTACATATATTTAGTTCTAGTTTCTTTAAAGCACTTCGGTCAGCACAAATATGTGTAAACACTCCTCTAAGATACATTTTCTTATTAAATGAGAGAACAAAAAATGATTGCATGGAATAAAGGCAACAAAAATTACACAATTACTTATCAATTTTATGTTGAAATTGATACAAGTATACGAATATTATAATACTCGTATAAGTGGCATGTGTTCTAAATGTTGACGTTTTATAATGTTATACAATGTTTTTTTGATTGTATTAATTTAAAAGTAAAAATAAAAAAACATTAAAAAAGGTGACACTTTAACATTGTATTACAACAATACATAAGAAAAAAATTATTGTAAATAACACTGTACAACACAACCATTTCTTTTAAATTACAAAGTTCTATACAAAATAAAGTAAAAGTCAACCAATTGAATTGTAGTTTAGTTGGTAGTGTGTAAAACTACTAACCGAAAGGTCCCATGTTCGATGTCCGTCAAGGCTTAAGCAGTGTGTTTGTAAAAAATAAATTTTTGTTTGAAATTTTTTGGTCTTGAGCTGAGGTTCTCCCAAGTTTACTTATGTTTATAAACCGTACCCCTTTACCATCTCAGCTAAGGCATCTTGTTATATAACGACAGCACAAAGTAAACATACAAAAAATAAATAAATAAATAGACAAGAATTATGTTCAATAACACCATGTTATTGAAAAAAATATATAAATTTCCATTAAAAATAATTATTGAATACCGGGATTTTTGTTATCAAACACGAAACTTATTTTTTTCCTGTGTAGACATATGATGTGGTGACTTGCTTGATTTAAATACAGTAATTTTGAAAAATAACTATTTTCGTTGTTGTTATTTCAAATTGGCAATTTTAACCATAAAAATTGGTAATTTTAACCACAAAACTTGTTAAAAATTAAATTAGTAATTTTAATCATTAAGAATAATTTTATTATTTAAACTTCGTTTTTCCCAAAATTCATATTTTACAATTCAGTAAACTGTAATATTTTAGTTTTGCACTTAGGTTTTCATGTTTATGAACCGGACGCCTTTACCATCTCAGCTAAGTCATCTTGTTAAATAACGATAGCACAAAATAATTATAAACATGAAATAACTAACAACGTTAAATAGTTAGTTTAACCAATGAAAATTGTTACTTCATAAAAATTGCAAAAACAATTTACAGGAACAGTAGGTTAACTATTTAAATTTGTTAGATTTACCTACAATTTTTTTGGAGTGTAGAGAATAGTTTGGCCTATTCAGTAAAAGACAAAAAACCAAAATTCGACAACAAAAATATCTTTAAGTCGAGCAAACATTGCTTTCAAATCTGCCTATTAATTTCAGAGATTCATAAAAGTTTGAGCTTAAAAATTTTAATTTCTTAAAAATTTTAAAAACTTCTTTCACTAAATTGTAAATAAGATCAAAAGTTGTGCACCAATTTCATGGAAAAATGTCTCATTTCTTTTAGAATATATTAAGCTACATGAAAAAATGGGATTGTTGGTGTATTCTTATTTTTTTATGAACTTTTAAAAACTAAATTTTTTAACTTTTTTTTTTAAATTTTTAAGAAATTTATTATTTGACATATTGTCATAATTTTATTTTAAATGAAATTTATTTGCTGGAGTTTAAGCAATTGTCTATAAGCAGCATTTCGTTGGTGCTTTACCAACTCATCATTAGACTTTAAACTGTTCAAAATTGTGTTTAAAGTCTACTGATGAGTTGGTAAAGCACCAACGAAATGCTGCACATAGACAATTGCTTAAACTCCAGCAAATACTTTTTTTTTAATTTGTAATTTTTAGGCTTGAATTTTTACGATATCTCTGAAACTGGTGGACCGATTTAGAAACAATGTTTACTCAGTTTAGCGGTAATTTTGTTGTCGAATTTTGGTTTTTCTCTTTTAATGAAAAGGGCAAACCCTTCTCCAGCTATGCTGATACATGTCGTGGAAGTGCCATCATTTTTAACAAAACATATCTCGAAAGCTAGAGCTGATGAAATATGGAGTGCAGATTCACGTTCAGTGGCTTAAATAACTAAAGAAATAAACTCAAGTTCTATGGAACGAAAAAGTTTACCGAAATTTGAAAATTTATGGAATTTTTTTTGTTATTTAAATATTTATGGGCTATTCGATATTTTGCTGTTAATTTTGTTAAATATCCCAGCAAAAAAATATCATGTTTCTGGAAGCAGTAAAAAACTTTCATGCCTTCCACATGCGATCTTTTGAAGCGCTTCCGAGTATGCTCAAAAAGAAGGCAGAGATCTCTCTGTGTTCATAATGTTTAAATTACGAAGTTAGTCAGCATTTTACATTTCTTCAACATGAACTCCAAAATAAACAAAATCATATACAGTAGCACTGTAGCTTTCAACAATATACCCAGTAAAAAATTTTTATATTTTTTGAAGCACTAAAGAAATAAAGCGCCTTATAATTCGCTTTAAAATATGGGCTTGTTCAGAAGCTGATTTCACAGCGTCACAACAATGCAGGTTTTGAAGCGAGAAAAGTATTTACTTTTTACTTATACAAAAGCTTCGTATACGAGCTATCCAAAAAAGCTGATTTTATAGTGCTGATCCAAAGCAGGTTTTTAAGCGAGAATGAAGAGTAAGTTTATTTGAGTTTCTTGGTGCCGTTTTGCAACAATGTTTTTGGTCGAGTGATTGGTACGTTGGACTTCAAACCTGAAGGTTCTTAGTTCGATACTACTTGAAGTTATAATAACAAACATTGAGTAAAAATATGAAATTAATAAAAATAAATAAAGAAAAGAAATAAGAAAAATTCAAATTGGCGTTAACGACGCCAATCCACATCGAACCATTTTTTCATAGTGCTGAAAATGTTGATAATTTTCAGCGCTTTTGTGAGCAAAAATATAGTACTCCAATCCGGGAACTCGCCATAAAAAATTCAGCGGCGATATCAGCAGGTTTGTCAGCGCTACTTTTATTCCATAATAGTAGAAACCTGCTTTATTGGAAGCAACTTTTTTACTGGGTAGGTTCTAAAGAATTGTCGCACGCATTGTTTCAAATAAACACTAACACATTTGAAAACTCAAAACCCTTTTAAAGTATGCTCTCTTTCTACATTTCCCACCTATTGCATTGAAGAGAGAAATTTATAATAATACACGATTTGTTTTGTCTTCAGTTTAACGATAATAAAATAAGACATGATTTTAGAGCATTTTCGATGCTTCGAATGAAGCGGTGTTTTTTATAAAAAACAACGGCTCTAAAGTGAAATATCGCGAACGAAAATCATGCATGGTCGAAACGCTTTTCGAAGCAGTAGATACAACAAAACTAGCTTCTCTCGCTTATAAACCTGCTTCGGCCGCAGCAGTAGTTTTTGCTGGAATGCGATTTATATAAAAGTCGGTAAGGCAAAAAGTGTTGGAAACTTCACAGACAACAACTTTTTAGAAGAAGAGTATGTTTTTGTAAATAACATTATTTATTAAGTTATGAGACATAAAAACAGAAAAAGAAAATTTGCTTAAACTTTGGTGGGCGTGCGATACGCCTTAATCTCAACTGATTGCCCAGAAATTTTTTAGGTCAGTTTTTTTATAAATAGCTATCGATTTGGGGTCCCAGCAAAAACTACTGCTTCGGCAGAAGCATGTTTCTGGAAGCAGTAAAAAACTTTCATGCCTACCACGTGCGATCTTTTGAAGCGCTTCCGAGGATGCTCAAAAAGAAGACAGAGATCTCTCAGTGTTCATAATGTTTAAATTACAAAGTTAGTCAGCATTTTACATTTATTCAACACAAACTAGAAAATAAAAAAAAAATCGTATTCAGTAGCATTTTAGATTCCAACAAAATAGATTCTAACACATTTAAAAACTCAAAACATATTTATCTGTAGTTTAACGATGATATAATTGCATGACGCAATAAGACGAAGAGACATGATTTTAGAGCATTTTCGATGCTTCGAAAGAAGCGCTGTTTTACATCAAAAACAAGAGCTCCAAAGTGGAACATCGCGAACAATAATCATGCATGTTCGAAGCGCTTTTCGATGCAGTAAAAACAACAAAACTAGCTTCTCTCGCTTATAAACCTGCTTCGGCCGAAGCAGTAGTTTTTGCTGGGTTCATAATTTAAAAATTATGAACACTGAGAGATATCTACGTTCTTGTTCAGCATCCTCGGAAGCGCTTCAAAAGATCGCATGTGGAAGGCATGAAAGTTTTTTACTGCTTCCAGAAACATGATATTTTTTGCTGGGGTATGAGACTTGAAGAAATACAAATTTTAATTTTTTTTTACTACCACTCTAATGCAGCATAGCACGATCCTTACTTAACTAACGCTAATTTTACTGCATGGATTAACTAACATATAACTTTTTTGCAAATACAGCAAATGTTTTACAAAATTCTCTAGGAACACAAATAAATATTTAATTAACAAAATTTCAACAGCTCATTCCTAATTGTTAGAAACTTACAACAGTTAAATACCACAATTTTTATGATGGTTTAAAACAATTTTAGCGTTAATTGAATTATGAAATGAACAAAAGTTAACAAAAATTTATTGAATAAATAATAATAATAATAATAAGGCAAATAATAACAATAACAAGAGCACTACTGCACTGCATAATTAAAAACAGTTTTCACACAAAAATGCAAACAAAAAAATGTACTCGTTTGCAGAGTGTTAAAAAATAGTTTGTTGTAAAAAAAACTAAAGAGTATTTTACACAATAAATAAATTAAATATAAAAGTAAAATAAAGCTAAAACGTGAAATAGTTAAAACTAGGGATGTAACGAATACCGATACCGATACCGATATATCGGCGATACTTCAGATTTTCCGATACATCGGTATCGGCGATATTTTACTGTCGATACGACGATACTTTTAAAATTGTTTTCAGAGTTTGTTTTAACAAATAATTTATTTTTGTTCAATTTTGCCATGAATTAAATTCACTTCGTTATTTTTTAAATCTTATTAATATCAATTTTAAAAATTAATAATATTTTATGCTATTATTTTGTAAAAAAAATTATTTATTTTTTGTTAATTTTACCATGAATTCAAATTCAAGTCGTCGTTTTTTAAATCTTATTCCAGCAAAAAAAGACACTCCAAAGAAGTCATGAAAATGTAGAATTCGCGATCCGGAAGTATTGCAAATTTGGATAATTTCTAATTAGTTTTACATATCCTAGCCATTGCAAGAAGTTCTGTTTTTCGATTACCAATCACCGAATTGGAAGCGATGCTAGGACAAATTTCTTTTTCGGTGTTCTATAATGGTTTTTCCTCAAGGAAAAAGGATAAAAAATTACCCATTTTCACAATTTTTTTATGCGAATTTAAACTCAAAACTTTATTTTCATGTAAATTTAAGTGAATAAATATAAACTTTTAGAAGACTTTTAATAATTAAGCTATTAAGTTATTTAGAAGAATATTAGTTGATAAATGTTCTTTAAAAAATCGATTTTTTAAAAAGCATGGCGAGTATTTTTTAAAATTACAAAGGAATTAAAAATTGTTTCTTGCTTTTCTACTAATTATCTGCATATTTTTAATATAGATTTTTTTGAAGCAAAGAAAATGTAGCTCCTTAAAAACTACTTCCAATTTTTTATACTGGGTTAAAATCAATTTTAAATATTCTCTCTTACAATGTATTTTTGTATAATAAAAAAATTGCACTTGAGTTTTGTTGATCTAAACTTGAACTCAATTTCAATGTATCGGAATCGGTATCGGCGATATTTATTTTTAAATATCGGTATCGGTATCGGATCGGCAAAAGGGCGTATCGTTACATCCCTAGTTAAAACATCAACAATTACAACAAATAAATATAAAAAAAAAATAGTTAAAAATACAAGCAACAAACAAATGTCATGCTCAACGCGTAACTGGGCCAAATTCTGCAAAAACAACCAAATATTTCTTTTACTTTCACACACTTAATTTTTAATAACAAAAAAATGTTTTGCTTTTTTATGGCCAAATGTCGTGTATGTTTTTTAATTTTAATTTAATTTACTTAAATAGTGTTTTGTCACCTTAACTTTACACAAATTATTACTTTTTTATAAGTGTTTTTTCGTAATTAAAGCAAATGCAACTTGTTAAAGCAACGAAAGAAAGATGAGTAATAAAAAAATTTTCATTTGCATGACGGCGTTTCAAGTTGGCAGGCAGATTTAAAAATTAACAGCTAATTAAGTTTTCGAATTCCAAGCAGTTAACAGATTACGGAGTAAAAATAAATAAATATTTTTATAATATTTAAGCAGCACATTATTGCTGTCTTGTAGTTACAATTGTGGAAAAGAAAATAGCACATTATTGTTTTACAAATGTAACACACACACACAAGTGCTTGAAAACATTTGAATGTCTATCTCATGTTCATATTTTTATTGGTTCCAAACAAACAAGAATGGAAATTTGAATTTTTTTTTATATACACCCATTTTCTGAAAACTATTTTTTTTGGAATTGCAAAATTCCAAAAACGAGAAACAGTGTTTTTTTAATCGGACAATTTAGGGCATTTGTAGCTTAATTCGGATAAAATATCTGAAACATAAAAATTAACTGAAAAGCTGCAATCAGTGAGCTTTTTTACTTGAATACTTTCCTGAAAGTTACCGATTTCAAAACGAATTGGTTTTCAGAACATGTCCGATAATTTTCTTTTTACGATTGGCCTGGGAGTGATTTTAACAATCGAAATACTCCAGAAAAGTGAGGGGTTAGAAAGCAATATATATCTATTCTCTAAAAAAATTCAAATTTCACTATGCAACAGGAAAAATGCCTAGCAGCACTACTATTTTTTTATTTATTTTTTTGGTGAGTTATGGTCCCCTAACTAACAAAACAGTCGAAACTTTTAATTCTATTTATAATATGTTTTAAAATTGGATTTCCAAAATTTAGGATTTTTTTATTTTATCATAATTTGGAAAGGGATTGTCCAATTTTATTACAAAAACCACTCAAAAATTGGAAATAAAATTACCTTTAAGCCGTTGTAACATTATTATGTTAAATACTCAATGCTTTCGGCAGTATTCAGACCGCAATGATGAAAAATATATTTTTTATGGGAAATTGAAAAATTTACATTTTTCAAAATTTTATAAAAAATCAAAAATGGCAAAATACTACCATTTTTATTCTTTGATCAGAAGGCCACATATACTAGAAATAAAACAAGCTTTATTTCATGAAAATCGATGGATAAATGTTGATGTTATTCACACTAAAGTGAAATTACCTGATTTTTGCAAACACGATTTTTGTTTTGAAGAGCCTATTCCACCGATATTATCATAACTTAGGAAAGGGTTGTCAAATTTGATTATAAAAACCAGTAAAAAACTTTTTTTTAAACTACCTTTAAGCTACTCGAATATTATTTTTTTAACTCAATAGCTTTGAAATTATGCAGACCGCAATAATGAAAAATATAAATTTGTTAGGCATATTTGGAAAATACATTTTTTTTAAATTCATAAAAAACCGAAAATTGCTAAAACTAAAACTAATCATAAAGCCGAGTATACCTAAAATGAAAAGTTTTATTTTCTGAAAATCGATGGATAAATATTGATTTTATTGATATTAAAGTGAAATCACCTGATTGTTGCGAATATTTACAGTGTACAACAAAATCATTTTTTTTAATAACAAGGCTCTAACGGCTGATTCGGGTACAGGCCACCAAAAAAATATATTGGCGTTATGAAAGTTAACATTTGGGATTCATTTTATGGGGAGTTCAAATTCAAAACTCTCCTTCATCGGCATTATAGCGGACTGAATTGTTCAACAAAAATGTTCCTCTTGGTGTTTTACACAAAAGTGTTGAACATACATTATGGCCCCTATTATGATTCACAACTAAATTGATAGTTGAGTCGTAGTTGTCAAATTCTTATTATGGAATACAACTTCATCAAAGCAGTTGTCTCAGTTTTTTTTTATCAGTTGTGTGTTGGTTTTTATTTCGACTATTGTGTTACTTTTAAAATGGTACTTTTAGGCGCCAATCTATCCTATTTGTCAACCCATATTGTTGCCATATCCATAAAACATAAAATCTCAAGAAAAAATAGTAAGGCCAAAACAAAAAAATATTTAAAATATTTTGTGATGGATACTATGGTTTCAAAAAACAGAGAGTATAGATAAGCAGCTTTTTTCGAACATTATTTCGAAGACAACTAAAATTAGTTGTGAATCATAATACAAAAAAATGGTTGAGTTGGGTCGTAGCATTGACAACTCAACCTAGTTGAGTTGTGCATCATAATAGGGGCCTATATTTTAAGGCGGAAGAAATTTAACTCCTCATAAAATAAATCGCAGATGTAAACTTTCAGAAGGCCCATACACGTATGTATTTTTTGGGTGGCCTCTACAAGAATCAGTCGTTAGAACCTTGTCATTAAAAAACAGTTATTTTGTTGTACAGTGTGATAATTCGCAATTTTTGCAAAAATTAGGTGCCTTCAATTTATTATGATTAAAATCAAAATTTATCTATCGATTTTCATGAAATAAAACTTATTTTATTTGCAGTATTTACACACAGAAAAAAAGAGGAATGTAAAATCAACATAAAATATGTTTTGTCGTTTGTGTTAGGGTTTATTTGCTTTGCTCATTGCTACAGTTCACTGTTGTGCTTAGTTGTGTGACTTATTGTTGTTCGTTATTACATGAGTCGGCTATGTAGACGACAAAAAACGAATTACTAATGAAAACTTACTGCTTACTGCTGGTTTACAATTACCATTGTTGCACATTAATTTTAAATGAAAAATTATTAGTCTAACTTTAAATCGCTTTGATCTAAAAATTTTACTGTTAAAAGAACTTTGTTATAAACGTTACATTTCATTTTAAATCAACATGATTATAAGTTTAATTTCAAATAAGTTTTATGTTAAATAATCATTTGAATCCTGTCGAATTAAAATGAAATTCATTTTACATACGTGCATAGCTAAAGTAAAGTTTGAAGCTGTTGTGGCTGCAGTGTTTAGCGCGTGGACTATCATCATACAAGTGGTACGAGTTCCAATCTTGGCTGGGGCAGCCAACTACAACACAAACTTTTCTGATGCCTATGCTAATAACCATCACGTAAGTAAAATAATTAATAAAATAGCTTGGAATATTAATCATACCCAATTCTTTCTGAATATAACGTTACGAACCTTAGCCTAATAATCAATTTAGATTCACAAAGCAAATACGTTCGAAATAATCATATTAATAAAACAATTAGCTACTGGCTTGAGCTTTTCACATGTTTACATGTTCATATATACTTAAGTATAAAATCAAACCAAAAAAGTTTGTCTTGAGTAGAACAAAAATCAGAAAAATGGGAATGAAGAAAAATAAACCGATGGCAACGCTGGGAAAGTGCACTTTAATATCAGCTTGAGAGTGATTTAATTCTCGTATTCAATTTTCGCGAAAAAGTTGTATATATAAGAATTAAAATCACATTCAACAGAGCCACCTGACAAGTGGTGATAGCAAATACACGTGAGCACTGACGATGGAAGTGTAGCGGCTTCCGAAAGTGGCGCTACTCTGTTCTGCTGTGTACGTTGAAAAATTAAGTTGATGTTAATTTTTCCATTGTTCCTTGGAATATTAATCATACCCAATTCTTTCTGAATATAACGTTACGAACCTTAGCCTAATAATCAATTTAGATTCACAAAGCAAATACGTTCGAAATAATCATATTAATAAAACAATTAGCTACTGGCTTGAGCTTTTCACATGTTTACATGTTCATATATACTTAAGTATAAAATCAAACCAAAAAAGTTTGTCTTGAGTAGAACAAAAATCAGAAAAATGGGAATGAAGAAAAATAAACCGATGTCAACGCTGGGAAAGTGCACTTTAATATCAGCTTGAGAGTGATTTAATTCTCGTATTCAATTTTCGCGAAAAAGTTGTATATATAAGAATTAAAATCACATTCAACAGAGCCACCTGACAAGTGGTGATAGCAAATACACGTGAGCACTGACGATGGAAGTGTAGCGGCTTCCGAAAGTGGCGCTACTCTGTTCTGCTGTGTACGTTGAAAAATTAAGTTGATGTTAATTTTTCCATTGTTCCTTGGAATATTAATCATACCCAATTCTTTCTGAATATAACGTTACGAACCTTAGCCTAATAATCAATTTAGATTCACAAAGCAAATACGTTCGAAATAATCATATTAATAAAACAATTAGCTACTGGCTTGAGCTTTTCACATGTTTACATGTTCATATATACTTAAGTATAAAATCAAACCAAAAAAGTTTGTCTTGAGTAGAACAAAAATCAGAAAAATGGGAATGAAGAAAAATAAACCGATGGCAACGCTGGGAAAGTGCACTTTAATATCAGCTTGAGAGTGATTTAATTCTCGTATTCAATTTTCGCGAAAAAGTTGTATATATAAGAATTAAAATCACATTCAACAGAGCCACCTGACAAGTGGTGATAGCAAATACACGTGAGCACTGACGATGGAAGTGTAGCGGCTTCCGAAAGTGGCGCTACTCTGTTCTGCTGTGTACGTTGAAAAATTAAGTTGATGTTAATTTTTCCATTGTTCCTTGGAATATTAATCATACCCAATTCTTTCTGAATATAACGTTACGAACCTTAGCCTAATAATCAATTTAGATTCATAAAATAGCTACATTGAATTCATGTGTTTTCAGCTCGACATAACTATCATTCAACATGATGTTGTTGCAATATCAAAATCAACTTGAAATAACTTTGATTCAATATGATTCGTTGTGTTGTTCCAATATCAATCTCACGTTGTTTCAACTAGAAATAACTTTGATTCATCATCCTTTTTCGTATTATTTACGTATTAACTTCATTTTGGTTTAACTGTACTGAAGTATTAAATCTACATGAAATATAGTTGATTCAAAAGGATAAATATTCTTTCAAGATTATTGTAAATCATGTTGAATTAATATGAAACGCCTCAGAAGCAAAATCACTACCAAAAAATGTTAAATTAACCTGGTTTTCGACGATTTTACAAAGAAATTTTTCTGTGTGTATGGCTTTATGATCAGTTAATAAAATTGGCAAATTTTTGCCATTTTGAATTTTTATAAACTTTAAAAATAATCATTTTCCAATCCAAATTGATTATTAGGCTAAGGTTCCTAACGTTATATTCAGAAAGAATTGGGCATGATTAATATTCCAAGGAACAAGGGAAAAATTAACATCCACTTAATTTTTCAACGTACACAGCAGAACAGAGTACCGCCACTTTCGGAATCCGCTACACTTCCATCGTCAGTGCTCACGTGTATTTGCTTATCACCACTTGTCAGTTCTGCTGTGTACGTTGTTCTGCTGTGTACGTTGAAAGATTAAGTTGATGTTAATTAAATTGGACTACCCCTTCCAAAGTTATAATGAAATCGGTTATGATTATGTTTTTATTTTTAACTTGGATTTCCATGCAAAACTCACAATTTTGTATATTTTTAAATAATTTTTTACAAAGATTTATTGATGATTAAAAAGAAGTTAATTCTTCTTTCAAATTGAACTAATTTTAACAAAATCGACACTACAAGTTACAAATCTACAAGTAGAATACACACAAAACAACAATAAAATGTTTAAAAGTGTTGTTGTTTTTTGTGAATTTTACTTGTAGGTTGGTTACTTCTGGTTTTGAGAAACGCGCCCCATGTCAACTTTTTTCCCATAAGATTATCCGTTTAGAAATGTCTGATTTACCAATTAAGTTATGAATTTTAGTCGAACTGTATGGGTTTATATTAGGGATGTGCGATTAATCGATTAATCAAATTTTTGATTAATCAAAATTGTGATTAATCAATTAATCGATTAATCAAGAATTCTGATTAATCAAAATGCTGATTACTCAAATAATTTTAAATTTGATTATTCAAAATGAGGATTATTTGATTAATCATGATTTTGAATATTTTATATTCTGATTTTGAATAATTTATATTTTGAACAATTGAATAAATTGTGTTTTTAATTTTTCTAGTGTGTTTTTTTTTTGTTTCTGCCTTTGCTTTTTTCAGTTTTTTTTGTATTTCTTTCGTTTTATATTTGTATGTATTAAATTCATTTGGTTTGAAATATTATTGTTTTATTATTTTGAATAAAATTATTCAAATTTGAATAATCAAAAATAAAATTATTTGATTAATCAGCATTTTCATTAATCAGGATTCTTGATTAATCAATTAATTGATTAATCAGAATTCTGATTAATCAAAAAATTTGATTAATCGATTGATCGATTGCACATCCCTAGTTTATATCCAAAGAAATTTCATTATTTTGGCTTGAGTTTGGTTTTCATTAAATTTTTCAATTAAATTATATTTTTATTTAGAGATAAATGTGAAGCATGTACACAAAGAAAAATTTAATTACGCGGAGGGTTGAACTGACATGTTTCGAGAGCTCCCGCTCGTCTCGTCAGAGTTCTTTACCGAACTCAAGCCAAAATAATTAAATTTCTTTGGATATGAATGCCTGATTTATTTAGAGAATATTTTGATTTTGCCCGTCTATCGATTGTAAAATAATCATCAAATAATTTTTTGAGGATTTTCGCAATGATATATACGAAAGAAAAAATAAAGTCGAGGCCAAAAACAGAAATTTCAAAACTTAAAGTCAAATATCTTTGAAATTATCAAAGATATCTTAATGAATTAAAAGGTGTTTCTTCATCTAGTTATAGATTTTGCAGAAAATAAAAATTCATTAAAATCAGTTAATATTTGTAAAACTTGCGAGACGACCAACAAAGTTTTTGAGGATTGGGGAAGTCAACATTAACTCCCTGTGTAACTTTGTAACTAAAGATACATATTTATTACCATTATTTTTACAATAGGAACCACTGTGCGTCAGCTTAAGGAGTCACCAAAGGCACAAAGGAAGTCATGCAATATGTTGAGATCAGACTTTACATGGTGGCGCAATATACATATAACAAAAATGGTTGTATATTGAGGCGTGGCATAAACAATTTTACAGTTTCTGAAACGCTATTCCATTCTTCCATGATTGTGCCAATCACCCACTGCACAACTTTGTTGGGTTATTATAGTTTCTTAAGAATATATTCTTTTTGAAGGTCTAACAGTGGAAAACATAAATCGACACAATAAATAAGAAAAAATTAGCTGGTCTAATTGAACCAACTAAATACTTTTTTTTTTAATAAAAACTAAAAATTAACAATCTTACTTGTTACCTCCTTTTTACTTGTTACCTCACATTAGGTCTGCTATTTTCATCGCCATCACTTTTAAACACAATCATTCAGTTGTTTATTCAGCCCAATGATTCGTTGTTGTCGTTCGTTATTTGTTCAACAGATGGAGCGTTTAAAGACCCAAACGATATGAGACCGCCATACAGCAACAACATTATTAAATTGGTCAAGACATTAGGATGCAAACCCACAAGTGTGTTTTTCTTTTGCACTACTTCTTTTTTACACCCCCTTCCTGCTTCTCTCTTTCTTTTTTATACCATCACAATTTTCAGCATGATCATTGATCAATATGTAAATTGTTTTACTTTCGGTTGGCAATTTTTATATTTCTTCAAAACTTTAACTGAATAACAAGCAGACAAAAACAATTTTTAACAATCCGTGATGCATTTTGGAGACACAGAAAATTACAAGAGCGACGACAATGTGTACTCGTGCAAAAATATTTTTAGTAGACTTGAGGGTGGTTGGAATATTGACCAACATTTTTTGTTGGTGAAGCAAGAAATAAATACCTTTAAATATATTAACCCATTTGGGAAAGATTAAAATCATAAATTTTGGAAGTAAGCGAAATAAAAATTATGCGACAAAACCGATTACATATAAAAAATAACAATCTATAAAAATGTGTTACATTCTTATTAGATTTAAACTTTTTACACCAGATGAGCTCTTATCTGTGCTTTATAAGTGCAGTCGAGTTAAGGAAAATCTTAGCTTTAGTAAAAAGTTGCTTTGATATTGAATGGGTTAAGAATAAATGTTCAACAATATTTTACATTCAATTGGCAGGTGCGCCAAATATTCTCATAAATCTCTTTCCATACATTTTTTAACCATAAATACGACATGTTAAAATTTTAAACATCTTTTTTTTTGGTTTTTGGTTTTATATTAATTTTTTGGCATGTATCCGCTTTTTTTTATTAATTCAGCAACTGAAAACAAATTTATCCAAAAATATGTGCTTAAAAGCTGAATTATTTCATGCAGACAGAAACATAAATGAGTTTTATGGTCAAATGAATGCTTTTTTTTTATTTAGAGCATACGAGCATTTTCATTTAAAAATTTTGATTTATTAGGTTTATTAAGGCCCAAATTCACAGTCATTAATCAAGTAATGACAATAGTTAAGCCAATGATATATTATTCACATTTCTTTGTTTACCATTAGTTAAACCGTCAAATGAATATTGGTTAGACCCCGTCCAGACTTGCAATTTTTGTTACAGAAACTCTTAACTTTATAGGTGATAGAGGTGAGAAGCAGGGCCGTCTTTGTATATGCCGGGGCCCTCGGGCACACTAGAATTCGAGGCCCGCCAAAAAGTAAACAAACATAATGACAAGAAAACAAATGTTGTTCGATAGCAACCGTTCTTCGCACCTTCTGTCCCATTATATTAATATATTCATTGCAAATATTTGCAAACAAATGTAATGTATTATTACCTTTTCCGCGATTTCCGCAATTGCTTGTGTGATCAGGAAGAAAAGGGTCAAATTCACTAATTACACTGTACAAAAATTTTAGACTTTTTTTCTAAATAACAAGGCTCTAACAACTGATTCTGATGGAAGGCTCAAAAAATATATACGTGTATCGGCGTTTTAAATGTTTACATCTGGGACTCATTTTAAGTGCAGTAAAATTTCCCACCTTTTTGCACATTATTATGAATCCGCATTAGGAAATCGTGATCCCGAAAATCCCAGGATTATTCGGGATTGATAGATCCCGAATACCGGTATGCGTATTAAAAATCCAGGGGAATTCCGAAATATTTAATCTACGTTTTTTAAGCAAAATTCTTATACGAAAAACTCATAATGAAAAGCAACAATTGTAACACTAATTTATGTATTTATGTATTAATGCTGTCAAAGGGTATCCTCAATCCCCACCCTGGAAAACGCGTGAAATATCGCTTCTTCGATGGATGTTAATTATTTATGTCATTTTCTTGACAGAATGCTGACTAGGCATTGCTATATAGAACTCTTTATACTGAAGGCTACTAGAGCTGTGCTTGTGCCACTTTTTGAAAAATTTTCAACGGTCAACTCTGCTTCTAATATATCTAGAGGCGCAGATGCGCTAATTTTCTGTTGCAAGGACGTCATATACCTAGGCTAGAAAAAATGGCGCAGCATTACTTTAGTTTTCAAATGTGTTCTATGGAAAATAGTAAGAAAAAATATCAACTAAAATGCATATCAATTTATGACATTATTTCACAGTAAGAGCCCCCGTGAAGTCAGGGGCCCTGGGCACGGGTCCTGTGTGCCGTTATGGTAAAGACAGCACTGGTGAGAAGATTGGGAAGGGGTACACAATTTCATCTGCTCTGCAATTTTTTTTTGCTTTGAAATTCGCACTTGTGAATTTGAAGTTAGTTGTAGGCATGGTGTAATAAGTATACAGGTGACAGCATAAAGTCAGCCGATTATTTTTTGCTCTGGTAGTTTTGTGCATAAGCAACATCCAGTACGTGCATTTTTTGACAAGCATTATCTAGTTTTTTGTTGTATTTGTTTCTCTTATGCGGCCACCTGTATACTTATTACACTTTGGCTGTAGGTGCATTTGACGTTTTATTTTATTTTGCATAAGAAAATTGCATAACTAGAATTTCATAATGTGGAAACTAATGCAACTTTATAGCAGAATTTAAAAAAATTGATGCAACAAAAATTGCAAGTCTGGACGTGGACTTAACCCAGGTAGGTCAACATCAGGTAGTCGCAAGAGAATTCGCCGCGGAAAATTTACATTTGGACTGTCAAAAAAGCTGATACATTAACACTGCTGACAGGTTAAATGTGTAAACATTTTCGCAAACAGCTGGGCTCTTGCGGCCACCTAGTATGAATTCGCCTTTGACTTAATAATCAGTAGATGCTTTGAAACATCGTGTAATAAGTATACAGGTGGCAGCATAACGTCAGCTGATTATATTTCACTCTGGTAGTTTTGTACATAAGCCACGTTCAGCACGTTTATTTTTTTGACAAGCATTATCTAGTTTTTTTTGTATTTGTATAGCCTGTACATTTATTACACAATGCTTTGGAAATTATTATATGCATACTTTTAGGAGCGAAAAAATAATATTTGCTCCATTAGCTTCGTGTGCTTCAAAATGTTTAAATTGTCGCCCTTAAGATGTGAAATATTCTTTATTTTCAAGGTAGATCAACACCAGGTAGTCGCAAGAGAATTCGCCATTGAGAATTTATAATTGGGCTGTCAAAAAAGCAGATACATTAACACAGTTGACAGTTCAAATATGGAAAGGAATTCGTAGTCAGCTGAAATCTCGAGGCCACCTGGTATTAATTCGCCTTGTTTACGAGTATTTCTTTATTTTTGCTTGTTTATGCACCCCATACACTTTTCAATCCAATTGACAACTGAGTCGCTTGTTGTCCAAATCAAGCCATACGCGCGGCTCTGTCAATTGATTAATTTGGTAGTTGTAGAGTTGGTTGAAGAAAAATCAAAAGATTTTGATATTTTCAAGTTGGCTAGTAAGTCTTTCAATTCGATTGTGCTGTGTGTATTCGAGTCTCTTGATCAGCTGTCAAAATTTATTTTGTAGTTTTCTTTTGCAAAGAAAAAGTTAAGTATTTTTAAAATTGTCTTTTAAATATTTCATATAAATTTGACAGTTGAATGAAAATCTTTCAATTCAGTTTTTGAAGTGTGGGGCCAAGAATCAGTTCAATTGAAAGACTCAATTGACAATTGAATAGACGCGTGTATGGGATGCTTTACATATAAGCTTTATATTTCGATAGGGTTACCATTCTTTACCCATATTAAAATTTTTTGCTATTCACAGTGTAGTGAATATGAAGTTTTAGTTAAACAATAGTTATCATTTTAGTTCACTAATAATTAACTAATTACTGTAAATTCGGACTAAATTTTTGAATACTCTAAAGTTACAAACCTTTTTGAAGTTTGCAAATTCTTGAAAATGAAATATTTTTATTGTACATTTCAAATTAGTTGTAAATTAATCTGGAAATTCTAGAAAATAGTTGTACATTTTATGAAAAATATACCATGGAGTTATGTATGATCCTCTAGAGTTTTAATAACACTGTTCAACACAAAAAAACATACAAAAGAAAAAGTTATCACCAAAAAATTTTCAAACAAACGTTTGTCTAAAAATAAATTTCATTTTCAGTAAATGTTCTTTACATAATCAATGAACTGTTTGTGTGACTTTTATTTAGGACGTAAACACCAAAAACAAGAAGAAAAACTGTGTCGTAAGAAACAAGCCCGATGACCACATCCACACAAATAAACCCAACAACAACAATGATAGCAAAAGGAATGCGATTGTACCAAGTTTGTTTAATGAAGATTTTTGAGCGAATCAATTCGTTAATGTCGTTGCGTTAATTCTCATTCATTTTTTTAGAGTATTTAGATCAGAGCCAGGCAAAGAGAAAATTAAATAAATGAGAAAAAATTACTTGTTTAAGTGTGTTTGTGCTTAATTGAATTTTTGATAGGTACAAATGACTGTTGTGCTCTTGTTGTTGTTTATTTTGATTGTTTGTATTGTGTACATGTGAATTATCGGCTTTGTATATGTACAATTTAAATAGATTCAGACAAAAATATTGTTTGATATTTTTCAGAAAATCCAGTAAATCTTTTTGTTTGATTTAGTAAATTGTTTTGTTTACAATTTGTAAATATTCTCAGACAAATTGTTTTATATATTTAAACAATTTCTTCACTAAAAAAAATACAATTTTATTAATGAAATTATTGAGATATTTTTGTCTATATTTATAAATTGTTTGTAGGCCCCTTCCTAGAAAAAAATATTTACTATTTCATTGAATTCCTTTACAGAAAATGAAATTTAGTTTTTTCTGTGTAGTTCTAACAACTGATTCTAGCAAAGGGCACGAGAAAAATATATACGTATAACGGTGCTTTGAAAGTTTACATCTGGGACTCATTTTAGGGTGAGTTAAATTTTAGGGTGAGTTAAGCTTCAGACTCAAATTGAACGCCAGAAATGATTCAAAACTTAAAATGTGTTTAAGGGTTAAATTCATGCTTATTCACAATCAGCACTCGGCATAGGAAATTTTGTAAGCCTTGCGTTTAAGGTATAACATGTGCTTTGCACTTTTATGTAAAAGACTACGACGAATATACTAGAATATAACAGATCGCTGTATCACCGCTGCAGGGAAATTGTTTCCCCTTTTTCAAGAAAAGGAGAAAAATACCCATACAACGAAGTGTTAGAGGGTTAAAAGGTTCTTCGCGGTGTTTTACAGATCTTATATCTTAAAAGTAAGCTTACAAGATTTCTCAGTGCTAATTGTGAATAAGTACGAAATTAACCCTTAAACACATTTTAAGTAAAGCTTACAAGATTTCTCAGTGCTAATTGTGAATAAGTACGAAATTAACCCTTAAACACATTTTATGTTTTGGATGATTTCTGGTGTTCACGTTGAGTCTGGAACTTGGGTGTCTTTAAGGACTTTTAGTAGAATTTTAAGGCAAATATTTTTATAGAACATTTCAGCCTGTTATATGGCTGCTGGAGGGGAGTTTTTTTCCTTTTTTCAGAAAAGGACAAAAAGAAACATATAACGAAGAGTTCGAGGGTTAAAGTGTTGCACAAAAATGTTTAGCGTGGTGTTTTACGTAAAAGTGCTGTTAAGAATCACAGGATTGCTTATGCCGATTCACTATAACGTTGTGCAAAAGGGGGCGAAGTTTAACTCCTCCTAAAATTAATCCCAGATGTAAACTTTCAAAACGCCGATAGACGTACATATATATTTTATTGGTACCCTCTGTTAGAGTCAGAAAAACATTTTTTGGGATCTTTATATTATAACACCTTAAGTTTTCTGTATTATAGCTGAACGCTGAAGAATGATAACAAAACAATATTTTAAATACTCAATCTAAGATCGCACTATCGGCGCAATGTAGCAATTTTCACAGGCGCCCTGTAATAAAGCCAGAGATAAAAAACCATGTGGCTTTATTTCTCAACTATTTGAGAAATAAGGCCGTAATACAACGCACTGCACTGGCAATAAAGTCACATGGGCTTATTTCACAATTAATCGAGAAATAAGGGCATTTGACTTTATTACTTCTATGTATTTATTCCAGTTCGCCGACAAAAATCGATAAATTGCGCCTATAGTGGGATCTTAGCTTAAGTTGAAACGCTAAGAAGAAAACTGCTTGTTTCGGGAACTATATTTGAATATTTTAGTTAATTGTTGTGTATAAGTAGAATCATTGGAAGACAAATTTTTTAAAACTTGCGTTCAGGTATTAAATTTTTGTATAAAAATATATAATACTAGCTAAACCCCAAGTGCTTCGCTACACAATATCTGCTATTAGGTTTGAAAACATCTGAAAATAAATATTTGCTTTATATAATATAGACGCCACGCCCCCTTGTTTAATTCTAAAATTTATTCTAGAGACAATGCACAATATCAACAGAGTTATTCCTACAAAATTGCAAGATTCTTCCTATATTAGTTTTCAAGATATCTCCCCAGAGGTAAAACTAAAAAGGACTTCTCAATTCAAGTCTTCTTAAATGCCTTCTTACACCTTCTTTTAGAAAGCCTCGACTCTCCCTAAGAAAAGACATTCTATTAGAAGGGGGAAGGAAGGAGTATTCTATTTTCAAATTATTCATTTTGTTCATAAATTTTTTTAAATACTTTAGAAATAACAAAAATTCTCGTATTCTTTTTTCGCAAGTAATTTGTATATAAGACTGAAATTTATATACAAGAGACATCATGCATGCTGCTATTTTGCCGTTTGTGCTGGAACTGATTAACTTATACTTATTCCGACGAAACTATTTATGTCCAATTCCTTCCTAATAAATATGTACATATAGAAAAATTTTGCCTCACATGCATAAAAAATTACTTTAGTTGAAAGAAAATAGTTCGAAATAAAAAAATCACATTAATCAAAAATACAGAAGCCGCTATAAAAATACCGAGATTAAAAAAATTACCTCCATTTGCTTTTTGAAATCCTTCAAAAATTACAGTTTTAGATCTTTTGCCAGGCTTTCCAAAAAAAAGCGATAGGAAGGCCTTCCCCGCAATGAGATCGTGTGTAAAAAAGATATGAAGATAGAATGGAGCGTGAAGTACTTCTCCTTCCAAAAGAAGGTGTAAAAATGGCTTCTATAAGGCCTTCATAGTGCTTTCTTTTACCACTGGGTCAATAAAAATATTTTCTCTATATGGGAGGTGCCACGCCCACTTGTCCATTCCTTAATACTAGCTCTTTTAAAAAATTATAAAAAGAGTTAATCGCACAAAATTTCAAGTCTTTAGCTGTATTAGTTCCATAAATATGCTACAATAAAAATTTCCTCTATATGGGAAGTGCCATGCCCACTTAAAATATTTAATAAGTGAGTTATGAATTTTAGTCCAACTGTATGGTTTTTGTCGAAAGTAATAGGGGATTTAGACGCTGAGTTTTCAGACAAAACATTTTCTAAATTTCCTTTTAAAGTTGTTACTGGAAATCATAAACATTTATACGATGATTTTCTACCTTGACTTTTTTAAGTTTAATTGTTAAATTTTCTTTGAACTGAAATAAATTCTAGCTTTTAGTATGAAAAAAATAAAAATACAAATGAGTTTAAAAATAAATGTCAAAAACAAAAATAAAAACACAAATCAAGATTTTTTTCTACCCCGTTTGATTTTCTACAGCCTTCACCTATAAACTAAAAACTCAAGACTGAACAAACATGTAAAAAACTCAGCGTCTAAATCTCCTATTATGTAATTAGTTTGGCTTAAGTTCATTTTCAATTTAATCTTTCGATTAAATTATTTTTTATTTTAGAAAAAAATTTTAAAGCATATAAAATATTGAACATTGAAAAAAAAATTTGATTGTACGGAACGTTGAACTGACATCAGATATTTCGAGACCACCACAGTCTTCTCATCAGAGTTCTTTTCGACCTAGACGACACTGCCAGCAAAGGCAGCAACAACCAACGAGCGAAAATCCTATTTTATTTTGTACCAATTAACAGATGAGTCGCCATCTCGTGACTATCAACGGAAAAAGGTTAGGAGCTCGGAAATATCAGGAGCTTGAAAATATCGATGATATTTCATGCTGGTAATGACAGAAATTAAAAGCTTAAAAAAGTTGAACACGATAAGAAAAACATACATAGTGAAGTTCCGAACTTTTGTTTCTGATTATAGTCACGAGATGGCGACTCATCTGCTAATTGGTACAAAGTAAAATAGGATTTTCGCTCGTTGGTAGTTGCTGCCTTCGCTGGTAGTGTCGTCTAGGGGAATAGAGCTCTGATGAGAAGACGGTGCTGGTGTAGAAACATATGATTTCAGTTCAGCCTTCCGTACAGCCAAAATTTTTCTTTGAATGTTCAATATTTGCCTGCTTTATAATTTCTTTCTAAAATAAAAAATTTAATCGAAAGGTTAAATTGAAAACGAACTTAAGCCAAACTAATTAAATAACTTTGGATAATATTCAAAAAGTATATAGCCTTCACTGGTGTAGGAGTCCACAGCTTTCGAACATGCAAACAGACATTCAATTTTGTATATAGTATATACATATAGATATTTATGTCACACATGTTGCAATTATATGTCTGAAATCGACCATGCATGTCACATATTAATTTTTTATTGTGCTCAAACAAATAACGTTGACATGACTTATTTTTATAAAAATAGAAATTATAAAAGAAATTTTATATTTAACTAAAGCTAACACAAATTACAACTTTAAATATTATTAAAATTCATAGATTCAATGTAACGAATTTGCAATTTTATTGAAACTTATTGAACCATATTCCTTAAAAACCACAATCAAGTGGTTGTTATGGTTGCGATTTTTTTCTAAGCCGTATTTAGGTCATAGAACAAATTTGCGTTTCGCTTTATAAATATTTTTTTTATTTTTATTTTTTTGGCCAAATATAAAACTCTTGTGCCGTAAATTTTTATAGTTGAAGTGTTAGTTCAACCTCCAAAACAGCAGCAATCAGTCTCATAAATTACTTTATTCAAATAAGAACTTTAAATATTTTCTCATAGTTTTTTTTCTGTTTCCAAAAGTGATTTGATTCTTTTTTCATTCTTGAAAAAAAAATTTTCTTAGTGGTCCAAAAAGTTGTTCCAATTTTCAACACCTAAAAGGCGTTTTTCAAAATTCTTGCATGCAACACATTTCAAGTTCTTTTTATAGTTCTTTTAAAGCTTTTTTGTTGTTGTACAATCTAAAAAATTTTTTTTTGAAGAAACAGATTTATAAGAAATATCTAAATAAAACCAAACCCAAAAATTGTATCAATAAACAGTGTGTGTGTGTGTGTGTGTGTGTGTGTGTGTAAGATAGTTTTACACTTGTTGTGTGGCTGGTGTGTTGTCGTTGCTGTTGCAACTTGCAAGTTTTCAAAATTAAGGTAAATCATTTCAAAGTAAACTTTAAGTACCACAACATGAAGTATTATTTACTTCATTTGATCAGGTCTAATGATTTATAGATCAAAAATTTTTATTTTTAAGACTTTTTGTATTCTGTTGAAGCATAATATGTATGTGCTGTGTGAAAAGGTTACACATGATTCATTAAATGTTGTTTCAATTTTATTGAACATGATTTTCTGTGGACATTTTGTGAGAAATTTTATTTTTTTCTTTTAAATTGTTGACGAAGGAAAGGGACAGGAGCTGGAATGCTGTTTTTGTCTTGGAGTTACAAATTGCTGAGGTTTTTATTTTATAACATTTAAAAAAATATTTTGCAATTTTTGGAATGTACAGAATGTTTTACTAATTTGTAATTAAGCTTTTGCGTTGGTAATACATATTTTCATTTTTTAGGGTTCCGTATACCAAAAGTGTAAAGCAGCCTATTGTTTTCGCTACGCTATCCGTCCGTCTGTCTGTCACAGGCCATTTATGAATATGTATAACAGAATATGTATAAATATATATAACAGAATATGTATAACTATGGCCGCTACAACAAAAATATATGAAAAATTAAAGGGTGTTCTAAAGCGAGCAACAAAACATGATGAAATCCTAATATAATATACAAACACTTGAAGTTTTCAAAGTTAATGTATTAATATTAAGACCACCAACTAATACTGAAATTTAAATAAAATAAAAATGAAAGGGTATTCTATCAGTTAATGTAATTTTGACTATGTAATTTGGTTGGAAACCGTAAGAGGCAAATTTTTGAAATGTTCCCTCCTAGTGCAGCATTTTAAAAGCAGCAGTAGCGAAAGCTAAAAAAACAATATACAAATTAAAGGGTATTCTATCAGGCTATGTAATTTTTAAATTTAGCTATATCTTATGAGCCATAATGTAATATATAGACATTTATACATATATAGACACTTAAAATCTTCAAAGTTAGTGTTAGACTACACGAATTAATACTGAAATCTAAACAAAATAAAAATTAAAGGGTATTCTTTCAGTGAATGTAATTTTGAAAATTGGCTGTATCTTGGAAACCGTAAGAGCCAAACTCTTGAAATGTTCATAGCTGTTTAGCATTTTAAAGGCAACAGTAGCGAATGCTATAATAACAAACTAACTAAAAATTAAAGGGTATTCTATCAAGTTGTGTAATTTTGAGAATTAGCTGTATCTATTTTCGCAACCAAAACTGAAAATAGCGTCAAAAAACAAAAAACACCAAAAACTAAAAAATCACCAAAATTAAAAAATGGACAAAACCAAAAAAAAATTGCATTAAACAAAAAATCGCCAAAAACGAAAAATAATCAACAAAACGCAAAAACGCCAAAACTAAGAAACCGCCAAAACGGGAAAAAGCGCCAAATCTAGAAAAATCTTCAAAACTAAAAAAAAATCAACAAAACGCAAAAACGCCAAAACTAAGAAACCGCCAAAACGGGAAAAAGCGCCAAATCTAGAAAAATTGTCAAAAAAGCGAAAAAAACGTCAAAAACGAAAAAATCGCTAAAACTAACAAACATCGCCAAGACTAAAAAAAAATCGCCAAAAAAAAAAATCGCCAAAAAAAGCTAAAAATAAAAATTCACCCAAAAACGCTAAAAGAAAAATCGCTTAAACTAAAATAATCGCTTAAACTAAAAAATCGTCAGAACTAAAAAAATCTTCAAAAATAAAACAAATCGCAAGAACAAAAAAAATAGTCAAAACGAAAAAAAATCTCGAAAACTTAAAAAATCGTCAATAAGCAAAGAATCACCAAAACGAAATTAAAACAAAAACGAAACGCTAAAACTAAAAAAAAATCACCAAAAAGGCAAAAGGAATATATGTATGTATGCATATGGTATTTGTACGGAACCCTTCGGCTGCAAGTCAAAATCGAACTTTACTGAATTAAATAAATATTTAAAATAAAAATGTGATTAATCCAGTGTAATTTTTATTAGGTTGGAGTTCGTAACTTTTTGCTCAAAATGAATTAGATATGAGATAATATTACAAGGAACAAAGGAAAAATAACGCTTATTAAATCCAACCTGCACTGCAGAACATAACAACTAGAGTTGGGAAAACCCGTTCCTTTTGTGGAATCGTTCCGAGCGTTCCAAAATAGTAAAGGAACTTAGGTCGTTCCTTTCTATCATCGTTCCAACAAACATTTTTCATTGTTTATTTTCATTTTCTGACATAATAACAATAAAATAATTCTTTGTTTTCGTAAAATATTTGTAAAAAAAAACAATGGCCCACAACAAGTAATACATTTTTGAAAATGATAAAATCTATCATAAATATAAATATAAGTAAATAAATCATTCTCTATACAAAAAAGTGCATACAAATTAGTGAACGAAACAAATGTGTTGTCTAGAACGTTTGTCAAAGCAAATTAATTACTCCTCCAGACGGTTTGCAATTGCGGAACAAGTAACGATAAAAGAGGAACGTTTAGATCGGTCCGTACCGTTCCATTTAGGGAATCGTTCCATGGAACTAAGTCGTTCCCCCCGACCCCCTCCATCCTTTTGCACAATATTCTGCAAAAATATTTGCCATAAAATTCTATTATAGATCATCAGAGACACTAAAGCTCCAAAATCTATATGAGCGCCAGAAATCATTCAAAATTTAAAATATGTTTAAGGGTTAATTTTGTACTTATTCACAATTAGTACTTGGCATAGGAAATCTTGTAAGCCTTTCATTTAAGGTACAAAATGTGTTCAGTACTTTTGTGTAAAACATCTCGTGGAAAATTTTTGTGGAACAGTTTAACCCTTTAAACTCTTCCCTTTCTTTAAAAACTTATAAGCAACTGCCCTTCAGCGGCAATATAGCGGGCTGTAATGCCCTACAAAAATATTTGTTATAAAACTCTACCACGGATCTTCAAGACCACAAGCTCCAGAATCAACTGAAACAATAGAAAACATTCAAAACTCAAAATATGTATAAGGGTTAATTTCGTACTTATTCATAAATAGTACTCGGCATAAAAAATCGTGTAAACCTTACTTACGTTGTAGATATAAAATGTGTTCAGCACTTTTATGTAAAACACCACGACTAAAATTTTTTTAGAACATTTTAACCTTCTTACTCTCCGTTGTATGGGTTTTTTTGTTCCTTTAAAAAAAGGGGGCAATCGGCTCCCATTCAGCGGCAATATATCGGGCTGAAATGTTCTACAAAAATATTTGGCATGAAATTCTATTATAAGCCTTCACGGATACTTAATCTCTAGATTTAATTTGAACGCTAATAATCATTCCAAACTCAAAATGCGTTTAAGGGTTAATTGTGTACTTATTCACAATTATTACTCGCCATAGGAAATCTTGAAAGCCTTACGTTTAAGGTTTAAAATGTGTTCAGCACTTTTATGAAAAACCCAACGAGGAACGTTTTGTGGAATATTTCAGCCCGCTGAAGGGGAGTTTCTTAACGCCTTCTAAAATGAGTCCCAGATGTAAACTTTGAAAACGCCGATGCACGTATATGAAGACCTATAGTCCACAAACTCTGCTTTGGTACCGCCAAACAGAGACAACAATTGCAATTCCCGATTGCAACCTTGTTTATGGTCCTTCAAACCGGATGTGGTGGCCTACAAACCGGAGGTGGGCCGGTCGCTGACAATGCTGGCGGCCACTATGACGAATTTGGTGCCACAATGCCAATCGCCTACAAACAACAAGGTACACGACGCCCACTCTCATTTACAACATCAGCGTTTATGAAAACTGCAACCTGAGCCAAAGATGCCTGCAAATGCAGTCATATCATCAATCTGATCGTTTCTACGAACACA
Organism: Panzeria rudis; assembly: GCA_956483635.1. Classification (NCBI taxonomy): domain Eukaryota; kingdom Metazoa; phylum Arthropoda; class Insecta; order Diptera; family Tachinidae; genus Panzeria; species Panzeria rudis. Next base: position 58,971,099 of record OY101448.1, on the reverse strand, counting down.
TAGTTTACGGCACTGCTGATTGCAACCTTGGTGTTCACGATGCCAGCAACTGCAGCCACGTCAAGACGCCGCCATTAACCTCACTCAGCATCAACGATATCATCGTGATCATGTACGACGCTTGCAGATCCACAGCGATCACTAAGCTCTGCGTTAACGACACAAGCAGTGATGAAACAGCATCAACAACAACTGGGACGTCGCTAGGTTCTCCCCAAATGGGGGTGCTGTTGGCTGAGTAGTTAGCACGTTTGACTACAAACCCTGAGGTCTTGAGTTCAAGACTAATATCAGGCAAGCTAACAACATCATGCATTTTTCTCATGTGCATTGATGTGTTATTGTGTTGGTTGTTGTTGGACTATTAAAGCGATGAAGGCCTAGCACTGATCACTTTGGCAGTAGCGGCAGCGACTAATACTAACATATGCTAATGCACTTCACAGCACCCTCCTTCGTCGGTATTGTAGCAGAACCGTCGGCGAAGTAAAATAACTAATAAAATGGCTACACAGCTTAAACAACTCGATGGCTCTACTTGACACCAGAAGGGTTGCAACACTGCTCTACATAAAACGCGCAATAGCAGGGTTGTAAATGAATTAAGTTTTCTATCTTTCTCCCATATCACCACCTGTTCTTTCCACACTATCCCTTTCCCAAAGAAGGTAACACATTAATTAATTAGCTGGTAGGCATTGTGTTACTTCTCTTTTAAAAAAATTTCTGGTCCTGAATTTCTACAAATTGTATCAGTGCAAGGCGGGCGCCATGTTTAGGCTTCAACGAAACCCAAGACCAGGGTGACCGTTGAAAATTTTTAAAAAGTGGCACAAAAAGGGGATTTTGAGGAAAAAAGTGGCACCAAAAAGGGGATTCTTTAAAAAAAAGGGGCAATTTTTTTTAAAAGGGAATAATTGAACCAAATTCTAATATTTAATGAATTTCTAGGGCATGTAATGCTTTTGAAATAAAATGAATCAATTTTGATGTTTTTTCGTTCAAAAAACGGAATGCTTTTTATATAAATTTTAGACAAACAATGCAAACAAACCTTGTTTTTATAAAATTTATGTGAAAGGCACTCACATTTTTTTTAGCAATCTGCATAAAAAAATTTTTTACTTAAGTCGCTTGTTTGCATATGGAAACAGCACATTAGTAAAGTATATCGAAAAGCAGTTTCGCTGAGTAAAGATTTTTGCATAGCCGGCCTTCGGTCGGCGAAGCCGCTGAGTATACTGAGAGTAGAAAATCGTTAAGACCGGCCGAAGGCCGCTTTTCAATATACCAAGAAGAAAAAATACTTAAGCCCGGCCGAAGACCAGCTACGCAAAGAATATTTTGTAGTAAAATAAAATTTCTTAACAATTTTAATTAATTTCCAAATATTTCTTTGAATCGACGATGTCGATTGGACATATTTTAAGCATTGTTGGCGCTATTTGCAAATTGTTCTTGATGTTATTTCACTTTTTAAAATGCAATAACGTCAATGGATCTTTTATTACTTGTCACCGATTGCAGAAGTAAAAGGTGAATAGTCAAAAACATGTACATATATTTGAATTTGTTTTCATTTTTAAAAGTGTGGACATTATGACACATTTCAAAGTGTCATAATGGTCATAATAATAATGTCATAAAGTCCATGGACTTATTAAAAGTGTCACAATGCCATTTTTAGCAGTGACTGGATATTGTGACATGGCACCAAAATCTGCATGAAAATAATTTTAAAAATATTTAAAGCTGCGTTATTTTCATAAAAATTTTTAACAAGACGTTCTTGTTCGTGTTAGTGAATCAGGGTGTTATTTTTAATAATTTTAATACAATAATGAATATATATAGATCTAATTTCTTAAACTATTTCAAAATAGTTTTTGTCATAAGACTTTACATGATAGACTCAAAAACAAATTTTTGTCTTGAGATTTTTTTTTATAAAAACAGTTTCGTGCCATAAAAAGCTTATATTAAAACAAGAAGCATCATTTCAAAAAAGGGGCAAAAAGGGGCATAATATTACAAAAGGTGGCAGATTTAGGTCATTTTAAAAAAGGGGCACTAAAAGTGGCAAGGCAGTTGAAAAAGTGGCAAATTGCCACTTTAGTCGCAAAACGGTCACGCTGCCCAAGACATTCTGCCGATGTAGACTAGAACCAGGCAAAGAGAAAACTAAATAAATGAGGAAAAATTTTTTGTTTCAGTGTGTTGGTGTTTAATTGCATTGTTGATAGGTGCAAATGACTGTTGTCCTCTTGTTGTTATTTATTTTGATTTTTGCGTTGTGTACGTGTAAATTGTCGGCTGTGTACATGTAAAATTTAAAAATAGCCTAAAAGTAGTCGGCTAACGTCGTGGTTCAAGGCTACACATCGCCTGCTACACTGTAGGTCTACTCTGTAGCCCTATAGTCCGCAAACTCTGCTTTGGTACCGCCAAACAGAGACAACAATTGCAATTCCCGAACTTGTTTACATGTATTTTTTTGTGTTGTACAGTGTTATTAAAACAACGGCTTCAAAACAACAATTAATTTTGGCCATAATTCAGTATTTTTCAACATTCTTATTCAATTTCATTTAGGTCATGTAGTCCAGTAGCAACTTACTCCGCCTCTATTTTAGCCTTTGAAAAGCTAAAGATCTTCATACATAAAACTTCATGAAATAATATAAAATTTATTACAAACGCATAAACTTATTTCTTAAAGTTCTTAACTCAAGGTTTTCGAACAATTTTCTACAATTTTCTATAATTGAAATGTTGTAAAATTTATATTTAAAGTGTAAAACTCAATTACTTCTTGCTAACTGTGTGGCTGACATCTGCAGCAAGCCCGCACATAAAATCTTCAAGAGAAAAAACAAAATTTATTTGTCATTGTCATCAAATGATTGACCATAAACTTGAACATTCTTCATTTATATAAATAAAATACGAGTATGAGTAAAAAAGTAATTGACAAATTGAATAACCTTCAACTTCATTAAATTTAATTTTATATTTTAGCCGTCGTCTTCAGTGCAACAAAAAGACATTAAAAAAACTAGACTTGAAAAATTGAAGACCAAAAATCAACAAACTGCTACATGATTTATTGTTATGGTCGACGTTTTGCACAAAAAAAAGTTTATAAAAAATCAAAAATATAAAGAAAAAAAAACTATACTGATGCATCTTGAACTTCTAAATAAACAAAAGAATAAAGCAGTTGTTGTTAGTTCGAGAGAAAAAAAAACAAACAGCAGCAGCGACAGCAATAGCAGCTACTAAAAGTTGCAACAAAAAAACAATATTCTTCGAGGTTAAAACACTACAACTTCATTTCAGGCAACAACAGAAGATCAGCAAAACTGTTTAGTACAAATATTGGTATTAACTGCAACAACATAAATGTTTTGGTCCAACGAAAAAAATACAAGAAGACATCTAAGCCAAAAAAAAGCAAACTTCTGTTTTAATTGTCCATAAAATTTTTAGTCATTCAGCCATTCCATTGTACCTACAGACAAACAAATTTTTATTCAACAAAAAACGTAAAGTTTTAAAACCATTTTAAATATGTATATGACCAGTGCAGAGTAGTTAAAATAATACAAGAATAAAATCCACTAGAATACAAAATGCACTTAACTGTGTGTGTGTTTTTTTTTGTTTTATTCAACAGTCTAGTCTACTCCAATCAACTTTTAAATTAAAATCGTGATTAAAAGTTTTTTCTTGTTTTAATTTTGGATTTTAAGTTAGAATTGACAGAACAATATCGTGTCAAATGCCTTTTAATAAATATAAAAGTAAGCAACTAGATTTATAAGGCTAAATGGGTCATTTACTTAGTGCAGAGAAAATTTAAAATACTTTTAGTAAATGAAGTTTTCTGAATAATATTCCAGTGCAGTAGACTTTTGTCTTTACACAGAGAAAAAATTAAATTAAATTTTCAGGAAAGAAATGCAATAAGGATCTGTTTACATATTACGTAACGCTCCTAGGGGTTGGGGGTTAAGGAGTTGTTACGGCGTTGATAACCCTGAACAACATAAAATAAATTAAGTAAAGTGTGATTTTGGCTCGCACACGAAGGGTTCCGTACGAAGGGTTCCGTACACATATGTACAGTGAAAACTCCCAATAGCGGACACTCTCTTAAGCGGACACCTCCCATATTCGGACAATTTTCGAATAACGTTGCACCAAATTGATTTTTCAGAGCAAATTTCCCTCCCAAGAACGGACCCTCCCTTGAACGGACGCGGACAGCAAAATTGTACTTTATTTGGCCAAAAAACCTCTGAAAAGAGGACAAAAATAATTCGACATAAAACAAAATATTAACAATTGCACTTTTTTACAATAGAACACGAGGCGCTATAAAAAGCCTCCGTGTAAATACAGACTTTTCTCACTTAAAAATATGCATGTGGCAACGGCATACTTACTCAGCTGATTATATTGTGAAGCAAAGTAAAAAAAAAAAATATTGTTTTGATGAATTTTGTTGCAATGCCATCAAAAAAAAATTTTTGACGCTTAAAGAAAAGATTGAAATTATAGAAACCTCACAAAAACATAAATTACCAATTCGAGCAATAGCATCAAAGTAAGTGCACAATAAATATAATAAAATGAAATTGCAATTTCATTACATTTTCGTTCTGGGTTTGACATCGGCAAAACACAAGCAGCAAACATTTTAAAAAACAAAGAAAATTTGCTTTCCCAATGGCAGTCTGGCAGTACAAATTCCAATCAAAAAATGTTTAGACTCCATTCGAACAACCTGAAACTGGACAAAATGTGTCTTGAATGGTTTTCGAAAGTTCGTGCCCAAAATATCCCTCTATCTGGACCTGTTATTCAAGAGAAGGCAAAAGAATGCGCAAGAAAATTGGGCATAACGAACTTTGTAGCATCGAATGGGTGGCTTCAAAAGTGGCGAAAGAGGCATAATATCAGTTTTAAATTCATTTGCGGAGAAGCAGCAGCGGTGTCGGAAAAAGACGCTAACCAGTTCAACGAAAGATTGAAACTGATCCTTCGTGATTACGAACCAAAAAATGTGTACAATGCGGATGAAAGCAGTCTTTTTTTCGACCTCTACCAAACAAAACGCTCACTTTTAAAAATCAGAAATGTACCGGTGGTAAGCTTTCTAAAGAAAGGTTGACTGTACTTTTTTGTGCGAATATGATAGGAGAAAAGGAAGTCCCATTGATTATAGGAAAAGCCGCTCGACTAAGAGCGTTCAAAACTATGCCCGTATCTTATTTACCAGTCATTTGGAAATCAAATAAAAAGGCATGGGTGAATAGAGAGATTATGACTGAAGAATGGCTACTTCAATTGGACCATAAAATGGGGAAAGAAAAACGAAAAATAGCTCTTTTTTTGGATAATGCAGCTTCTCATCCCCGAGATGTTGAACTCGAAAACATTAAAGTTATCTGGTTATCTCCAAACACAACATCAATTTGCCAGCCCCTGGACCAAGGCATCATTCGTAGTTTCAAATTCTACTACCGAAGTTTTATAGTAAAGGATATGATAACAGCCTTTGATGAAAATCAATATCCTTGAATCTATATTTTTCATCTCATCTGCGTGGAATAAGGTGACCACCGAAACAATTCAAAACTGCTTCCGTAAGGCCGGATTCGATGAAAATGCATACAGTTCACGGGATTTTGATGACGAAGATGATATCCCACTAGCAGAGTTGCAATCATTGATACAATGCTGTGGATTAGGCAATGCTGAAGAGTACGTTACCATTGATGAAAATATTATGACAGAAGATGATAACATTGTCATTGAATTAGCGAATAGTGAAAGCGAAGTGGAGCCAGAAGAACCTTTAGATGAAGAAAATTGGATTGCAGTTCCAAATAAAGCTATGATTTGTACCGATGCCTTGAAATATCTTTACAACATCAAGGAATTTGTAAAAACTGATTATGCAGCTTTTATATTTGTAAAAAATTTAGAAAATCACCTTCAAACTCGTTTAGCGACAGAAAAGCAAGCAAATATGAAACAAAAAACTATAAAAGACTTTTTTATTTCAAAATAAGTACAAATGCGTAAATGTACTAATTTATGTTCTTTTTAGTGCCTTTCAAGCAACTCTTACCATGAATTTTTTAATAAGTAACACATTATTATTTTAATTTATAAAAATTTTTTTTTTCGTTAAACCTTTTTTGTTAATTAGTAGATATGACTTGAATTTTGTATTAATGCTCTAAATAAACAATAACAATTATTTTTTGTCCTTTTTTTTATCAAACAGACAAATTTTGGTCGACGGTGGCTGTCCGCTTATGGCGATTTTTTGGTTTTAGCGTTTTTAAAATTTTTGACAATGTTTTTAGTTGTACCGATTTTTTTTCAGTTTTGGCGCTTTTTCGGTTTTGGAGATTTTTTTTTCGGTTTTTGTGATTTTTTTAGTTTTAGCGATTTTTTGGTTGGTTATGACATTTTTTTCGTTTTTTTTTTGCGATTTTTGGTTTTTTGAAATTTTTGTTTGTTTTTTGCCGATTTTTTTAGTTTTGGCGTTTTTTTGGTGTTTTTTCTTTTTGCTTTAACGTTTTTTCGCTTTTTGTCGATATTTTTAGTTTTAGCGATTTTTTAGTTCTATCGCTTTTTTCATTTTGGTCCTTTTTTCGATCTTTGGGGATTGTTTTCGTTTTTTTTGTTATTTTTTTAGTTTTAGCGACTTTTTTTTGTTTTAACACTTTTTTTTCGTTTGTCAGAAAGGGTTGCTCAATTTATGAAACAATTAAGTTTTAATTGCTCAATTTATTAATTGAAGCCTTGTATGGTAATTTTTTTTAAAGAGAAGTAACACAATCAGACAATTAATGCCTACCCGTTAATTAATTAATGTGTTAAATTCTTTGGGAAAGGGTTAGTGTAGAGAGCACAGGTGGTGAAGTGGGAGAGAGATAGAAAGCTTAATTCATTTACAAATATGCAATTGTGCGTTTTTTGTAGAGCAGTGTTGCAAGCCCCTCTGGTGTAAAGTGGTGGTAATGAGTTGTTTAAGCTGTATAGCCATTTTATTAGTTCTTTTACTTCGCCGACGGTTCTGCTACAATACCGACGAAAAGCATAGGATATGTTTGTATTAATCGGTGCCGGTAGTGCCTTCATCATTTTAGCAGTCCAACAACAACCAACAACAACCAACACAATAACACACCAATGCACATGAGAAAAATGCATGATGTTGTTGGCTTGCCTGAAACTAGTCTTGAACTCAATACCTCAGGTTTTGTAGTCAAACGCGCTGACTACTCAGCCAACAGCACCCTTCACTTGATCTCAATTAAGGCCTTAATTGCGTAAGTTTCCTAAATTGTGTAATTAAAGCGTATGTCTGAACAGGGTATAATACTACAATAGCAAAAATAGAAAAAACAATCATATCGAAATATACAACGAAACGTGTATAGTGTGCATAATAAAATAAAATTGTTGAACTAATTAACAATATTATTATTGTTATTACTAATACGCCACAATGTCGATCGAGTACGCTTAAGAGGAAATATTGCAGTAGATTTTTTGTTTTACATTTTTGTTCACGAATGGAGGAGGTTATTTTAAATTTGTGTTGCTTAATTTATATTAATCTACTTGAACTAAAATTTTTGTGTAACAAAAAAGTGTAGATAATTTTAACTTGTAAAATGAGGCAAACAAAGAAACACTATTGCAAAATTTATTTGTGGTATTTTGCAGTTTTTTGTTTTCTTTATCTAACGATTAATCAAGTCATTATTTATATTATAATAAATATTAAAACTGGAATTTATGATTTAGAATATTGGTTGCTTTTTTTAGTAACTATTTAATTGTAATGTTATTTGTTAAAGTTGTTATAGAAAATGTTGGTTTGATATAAAAAGTGATTAACTTACCATATTTTGTATTTGCTAATTAATTGAGATTTAAATCTGAAGGCTTGTATGTAATATTATTGAGGTATTTCGGCCAGTAATTATAGTATGAACTGTAAAGATATTTAAAATTAAATAAATTTGTTAACAAAAAAAATAGAAAAATAAAATAGATTCATAGCGAATAAAAAATTATTTGCAGGGTTTTGTATAAATTTCAAAGCCTACTATGCTTATTTTTGAAAATCATTTGTTTGTAAATTCTCAAATGGTTCTTGAAAGTCTATACATAAGATAAGTAGTTGTTCAAAAGTATGGTTAAAGTGTACTGACGATTTGGTAAAGCACTAATGAAATGCATATAGACAATGCTTAACCATCAGCAAATAAATTTCATTTAAAATAAAATTATGACAATATGTCATTAAAAAGATTTCAAAAAATTGTTAGCTGACCTCAATTTTAGAACCATGTAATTTTTTTTCGTTGTACAGTGTAATCTGCGATGATTTTTAATAAATAAAAATGGTTAATTATGCTCAAGAAATTTTTAATTAATTTCAAACTAGGAGTAACTTTCAATAAATTTTTTTTAGAATAAAAACCATGATCGATAGATGAAATATTTTTCAACATAATATTTCATAAGTTCAAAAAAAATGTTAAATATGTATTTAAGAATCTTTTAAAAGTAATGTTCAATACATTTTTTTTATGAATTTCACATTTGTTCCAAACACAAGCTACAAATTGAACTAACGACAATTAACATGGATAATCTTCAGTGAATTTTAACAAAATAGCATAAATTAAACACAAAAAGCTCGTAATAAGTTTAAAAACTATAGGCAACGGTCAATACATTTTTTATTATAAAAACCATAACTGATTGACGAAACCTTTTTCACTATGCATTTAATAATTTTGTAACAGTAGAATTTAATACATTTTTGTATGAATTTCATATGATTTCCAAGAACACATAATTGAAATCGATAATCTTCGATGAGCTTGAACAAAAGTTGCTGTTTATATAGAAAAACTTTAACGTAACGTTTAATACATTTTAAGGATAAAAGCCATGATCAATTGATAAGATCGTTTTTTAATCTAATAATATTCGATAGATTCACGTAGCTTTTAAATAGGTATGTATTTAAGAATTTTGTCAAAGTAACGTTCAATTCATTCTTGTAGGAAATTAATATATATTTTAAAAACACTACAAATTTCATTAAAAACAATTCAGATTAATAGTTTGATGAGTTTTGATAAAATATGCTTCATTAAACACAAACAATTTTTAATTATTTACTTCAAGTACTATTTGTATCATTCAATACATTTTATAGGACAGAAATTATGTTCGATTGATGAGATATTTTTTAACGTAACAATATTTGATTAATTCACAAGGTTTTGTAATTTTAAACATGCATTTAAGAACTTTGCCGAAGTAACGTTCAATACATTTTTTATGATTTTTATATTTTTTCACAACACTCCCAACAAACTCAATTAAAGCAATTGAGATTGATATTTTTCTATCGCGTAAGTATTAAGTGCCCAAGTGAAAAGTATTGAGTAGCATTGAGTAATTAAAAGTAGCAGAAATGTCCAGTACTATAATGCTATTTTGGTAATTAAAATGAGTACTGCAGTAGACTAAGCAAGAGTAACGTTCAATACACAAAACTGCGGGCACGAGCAAATGATTGAGATATTAAATTTGTGAAATTTAAATTCAATTTCTACAAGCTATTTAGCATGAAAGGAGTATTAAAAATAATTTCATTTTAACTCATGGTAAAGTCTCACCTTAAACTATATGTATGTACGTGCCTCCATTCATATAACATTTTAAATCACGCTAAAATCTATTTTACTCTCAAATTTATACATTTTTGGTAGAAAACACGCTAAAATCAATCTAAATAAGAATTACTTATATAAATACTAAACGAAAACCATTAAATATAATGTTAATATTCCATTATAATACATTACTTAAGCAACAGAAACTAAAATAAAAGTCTTCCTCAAACTGCAACATTGTATTAGAGAGCATCATACCTTAACATAGCACGTGCTAGCCATCAACTAAATAATAATTATTATCGTAAAATCTCCCCCAAAAAGTCTGTAAAGACAGACATGCTCATGCTAACTGCTTAAACTTTAATGTAATAACTAATGCTCGCATTTGTTCCGTAGAAAAAATACTAAACAAAAAAAAAATACACTGAACAGGTATTCACCATTGCAACTCATCGTTGCAACTAATTACCTACAACAACATCAATAGTGTTGAGCACAGGCAACAACAATAAGTCAGCAACACGTTAACAAATTACTAAGAAAGGAAAAAAAATTATGGAAACAAAATGCTGGCAACATAAAAACAATTGTTGAAGAAGAAAAAGTATTTAGTGATTTGCGAAAAAAAATACAAAAATACAAGCCACTAAGCTTTAATTTTTTTGAGGGGGGGAAATATAATCAGTCAGGCTTAACCAAACAACAGAGCTTTAAAAGAATAAAGTCTTTAAGGTTTTCAATGCTGCTATTAGTTGTCATTAAAGGCCGTTCAAGACTATAATACAAGTATTAATACTTTTGAGGAAAATGAAACTCTGACATAAAAATTTTTTGTAGAACATTCCAGACCGCTATATCCCTTCTGAAGGGGAGTTTTTCCCCTTCCAACTCTTGTTGTTTGGTTATACAACAAGAGTTAGAAGGTTAAAATGTTCTACGAAAATGTTCTAGTTGTGTTTTACATAAAAGATTATGGAGCTCACGTTTCAACTTTGATATTATAAACTTCTTATTCATATGAATAAGAATTTAATATAATATCTTTATTTTTTCTGTGAGATTTTTGGGTAAAGGTTCCCTGACGATTTGCACTAGCCCCAATGAAATGGCCATAGGAACTAGCTAATACCCCTCCATAATCAATTTCAATGTATTTTAATAAAAATTTAATATTTTACTTAAAAAGTAAAATATTAATTTGGGAAAAAGCACGTTAAAAATTAAAATTAATAAAAGTGCTAAGCCCTAGTAAATTTTTTTAATAGAAGTAATACCCGGGTACTAGGGTATTCATTTTTATCGACTTTACAACAACTGTTCGATTAATCAATTAATCGAAATTGAGGTTTTTAAATTACTCGAACTATCGAATAAAACATTCATTTCGTTCGGGTTATTCGAGTAAGTTTTAGTGCTAAAAACTATTCGAGTTAATCGGAAAATATTTGAATTTTCTCGGTTTTGTGTAAATTTTTTTCGACAAAAACAAAACAAATCAAGTTTCTTCGCGTTTTATATATTTTAACAGTAAAAACAAAAGAAAAAACAATATTTCAATTTAAAATAGTTTTTTAACTATTCAAAGTTTTAAAAAATATACGGATCTGTTCTATATTCATTGCGGAATAAAAATAGTCGCAACTGTCATCGCATTGTTGTTATAAATATCAACTTGTAACAACAAAGCTTTGACAATTCCGAACATTTTCATTCCGCATGGAGAACAGTACCGGATAATTATTTAAATTATTAAACAAAATCAATACATTTGGTCCTAAAAATATAATATTTCTTCTTCCATTTCATAGATATTTTTTTCCATTGAACATTTCTCACATTATTAAAAAGGATATTTCACTAATCGTAGACACTGGAGAAATTGAGAAAAATTAATTAAAAAGCATTCCCAATTTATTGGATCAATTCTTTGTTTTTTCTAAATGCATAAAGTAAATATTTTATACGACAAAAGTAATTTTCTTGCTCTTTGATTTTGTGAATGCTTTTAATTTTGCATTGAATTCCGGCGTTATATTACATTCGATATATTTAGACGAAAAATCTAGTTTACTAGTTGCTCTCGAAGTCTCTTCTTTATTTCAAATAATTTTTGCTTCATAGCTATATTTCCAGACTTTTGTATCAGCTTTGAGGAGTTTGTTCATTGCTCCTTCTTATTGCTACCCAGCAAAAAATGAACATACAAATCATTAGTTACAGCATTGATGAACTCGCTCAAAGTAGTTCTATTTCTGGTGAAACATCAATGAATTTAACATGTGGTTGTTATAGGACGGAAGTCATCCAAAGAGCTGAATGGTATGCGCTTAAAAGGTTGTGAAGAACAATTTTTGACATAAACAACAGCCTTAGAATATTGAATTCAGTACCTGTAGTGATTGGTATGCAATGAAAACGGTAAACCTTTGGAACTAGTTGCAATTTTTTTTGCTGGGTACTGTATAATTTAGTTAATTCTTTGATCATGCGGTCTCTTAGTATGAAATAATGTCAGAATTGAATGTAAAAACTCATTAAAAAAAATGAAATTTACATAAAATTTCTTAGTCGAGTTATTCGATTAATCGACCTAAATTACTCGAATAAATTTTTACTCGAAATTAAAATTTTTTGTTTGATCGAACATTATTTGACTTCGATTAATCGAGCAAACATTATTCGAGTGAATACCCTACCGGGTACTTAATGCCTATCAAATAATTAATAAATGTGTTAACTCCTTTTGGGAAAGGGTTTATTAAGAAGAGGCCACACTTGCAAACTTGCGTGACAGTTTTGCTAAAATTTTGGCTTGCTTGATAGTGGAGACGCAAATTTCATCATTCAACATTCAACCACAAACATTTTTGCGGTTGAGTGACACTCAGCGGCCATATTGGCTTTTGACTGATAGTGTGAACCAAAAAGTGTCATTCAAGAGTTATATTTTGTAGCATAAGCTTCATAACTTGGACGCGGAAAATTATATTTTCGAAGAATTCATATACTTTTATGAAATGCAAGATTGTCTGTGAGAGATGTTAAGACAAAAACGTACGAGAAGTTGTTAAATAATAAGAAATTAAATAATTGAATTAAAACAATTCATTAGAAAAAATTTCTTTATCAATAAAGCGCATCCAATTTTGTTATTTTCTATGTTTGTGTGTCAAATTTTTTTCTTGAATGATGGTTTGAGTGTCAAGCATGATCGATAGTATGGACAGTCAAAAGTATCCTTCAAAAATTATGAATTTTTGACTGTCACTCAAGTTTGCACGTGTGGCCTCTGCTTTAGAGTAGAGAGAACAAATGCTGAAATAAGAGAGAGAGAGAGAGAGAGATAGAAAGCTTAATTCAATTTACAACTCTGATATTGTGCGTTAGTTAATTTTACAGCAGTAGTTGAAGCGCCCCTGGTGTTAAGTAGGCGCATTAAGTTTCTTAAGCTTTTTTTCTTTGTAGCCATTTTATTAATTTGATTACTTCGCTGACGATTTTTGCTAATATTACCGACGAAGGAGGGCGCTGTAATGTACACAAGCATAGAACAGTATCAATCGCTGTTAACAAGTACGAAATTAACCCTTATACACATTTTAGGTTTTAAATGATTTCGATCTTTTAAGAAAGGGACAAAAAGACCCATATAGCGAACTTTAACTTCTCGTAAAATGAATCTCACGTGTAAACTTCCAAAACGACGATACAAGTGTATTTTTCTTTGGGGCTTTTACTAGCTAGAATCAGTTGTTAGAACCATGTAATTTTAAAAAATATAATTTTGTTGTGCAGTGTAATTTGTATTTCCTGAAATACATAAATTCAAATATTGAACTTAAGCCGAAATAATAACTTTTAATTTAAAAGTAAAAATTTATCCAAAGTTATTTAATTACTTTGGCTTAAGTTTGTTCTCAATTTAATCTTTCGATCAAATAATTTTTTTTTATTTTAAGAAAGATATTCTAAAGCATGTAAATATTGATCATTTAAAGAAAAAAGAAATAAGACAGAAATCAAAAAAGCTTAAAAATAGTTGAACATGCTAAAGAAAAGAAAGTTAGTGAAGTTCCGAACATTTAGAAAAAGTTCATTAATAATACGTACGACTCACCGCGAGGTGGCGACAAAATCTGTTAATTTGAGCTTAGTAGAATTAGTAGGATTTTCGCTAATATGTTGTTGCTGCCATCGCTGGTAGTATAGGTAAAGGGCTCTGATAAGAAGACTGTGGTGGCCTCGAAACATCTGATGTCAGTTCAACCTTCCCTCCGTACATCCAAATTTTACTTTGAAAGTTCAATATTTAAAATAAAAAATAATAATTTGATCGAAAGATTAAATTGAGAACGAACTTAAGCCAAACTAATTAAATAACTTTGTATAAAAACCATACAGTTCGACTAAAAATTCATCTCAGTTATTAAAAATTTATTGTAAAAAAAAAACATTTCGTTCTTTGAAAAATCTGCTCCCTTAAAACCAACAAACGTTCAAATGCAACATAAAGAAAACTCACAACAAACTAAACAACGCTAACTTGCAACTTTTAAATTGATTACATAATTTAAATTTAAAGTGAAATACGAGTATGTATATAATTTTGTTTTTCTACCAAAAATGGTCAGCACGCCAAACTAAAGTCATATAAGCAAAAACTATATAATAATTTATAATGTTTCCTTATGCTTATTAAAATTTGTTTATGTTTATTTTTTCCAAAACTTACAGATGAAGACGTTGGCCTTAAACTTGTTGAAAACTTTACTTCTTTTAATTTTTGGCGCGATATTGGCGGCCACTAGCAGCAACTCATCTTCAGGCAAAAGATTAATTTCCGTTGCGAATAGTGGAGTTGTGCCAACAACAACACCAGTACCACCATCATTACAAGCGCCACCACATTTACAATTAAGACGTCATACTTTACCTGCCACAGCAGCAACAACAAAGCCGCACACGACAACAACAACAACAAGAACAACGACAATAGCAACAGTACGGTTGGCAAGTGCAAGCAATAGAAGGCAACGTTTGGCAATTGCAAGGCACGCGGCAAAACAAATTACAAAAACAACAGCAAGAGCAACAACAACAACAGCACCAGCGACAACAATTATGACCAACACGAAAAGAAAACCCATCATAACGGAAACATCCACATTAGAGTCAACAAGACTAGTACGAAATGTTGATGCCACAACTTCAACAGTAACGACACCATTGTTGCCAATGAATTATAGCACTGCCGCTGGTGCTGGAGTACGACAACAACGTAGTTTTCATAGCAATGGAGCCCAGCCTTATGAAGACACTGAAACAAAACGTAAATATAAGATACTAGAACGACGACAAAACACACGTTCCTATAGCCCCATAACAACAACAATAACAACAACGACGACTAGTAGCACAACAACAAGAAAACCACAATATTTAAGACAAAGAACAGCTTTGCAACATTTGCAAATTGATGGTTCCAATAAACTTCGTCAATCGAAACAATCATCGTTACCGTTACAAGGCGATGGCTTAAAGGCAACAACAACAAATTCAAACATAGTCTCTCCAACACCGTCGGTACTATCCAGCAACCAGGCCAACACAAAACTGACAACTACTCTGCACAATCAGCAGACACCAAAAACGTGAGTTACCATTTTTGTTAACTTGTTTTCTTTTTTTTTCTCTTGTCGTTTAATTCTTTTGCATAGATTTTCGTTTAATATTTTAACTCGTATTTAAAAATATATTATTTTAGCATTTTTCTATTTTTTTTTGTTAAACGCAAGTAATTTATGTGTGTAGACGTACACGCTACGCCGCTGCAAGCCAAGCTGTGAGTCACGGGGTTATGAGTTGAATTAAGTTTGTATTAGTTCTTGTCTAGCATCGGAATTCCTTTCAAAAGTATTTTTTAGATCTCTATTTGATAGTAACACTTTAATGGTGTTGTTGCAAATGAAAATGCTTTTAATTTTTGATTGAAGATTAGATCCAGTTTATTATACATACTGTGATAAATGGTAATAATTCTTAAAGACATAAATGGAATTTGTTATTAAAAGTAGACATACTTTTTAAAGATCTAAAAAATAGATTGCTATGAGGTATGGAAGTTACGTTTACATATTTAATTTAAAGAATATATATATATATATATATATATATATATATATATATATATATATATATATATATATATATATATATATATATATATATATATATATATATATATATATATATATATATATATATATATATATATATATATATATATATATATATATATATATATATATATATATATATATATATATATATATATATATATATATATATATATATATATATATATATATATATATATATATATATATATACTTTTTTAAATGCTTGTGTAAAACTATGAAAAAGTTTCAATCGTTTAATTAACACATATTTGTTTATTCCTCTTGATAAAATGCTCGATTAGGTAAAGAAACCGTGGCAATCGGAGTTATACCAAATACATTCCAATTCTTCTGGCTGAATTATTTGCAAGTAATTCTCACTTGCCGCAAAGCCATCAACCACTGCTCGATAGAGTATCTGTAACTATGCCAAATATATTTATTCGACCACGCGCAGTTAAAAGGATCTTAGCGGATCTCAATATAAATAAGTCTCCTGTGCCGGATGGCATTTCAGCACTGGTCTTGAAGCAGTGCTCTTCGACGCTAGCACGTCCGTTGGCAACCCTCTCCAACACTTTGTATCATGCTGGTGAATTTCCGTCGTGTTGGAAGGTTGCCAACTTAATGTCAATCCCTAAAAAGGGAGAGGATACTAACCCTGAAAATTACCGCCCAATCGCAATATGTTCTGCACTTTCCAAAGTGATGGAAAGTATGGTCAATTTCCATCTTGTGAAGTATTTGGAGTCCAACAGTTTACTCAGCGACCGGCAGTATGGCTTTCGTAGAGGACGCTCTACGGGTGACCTACTGGCATTCCTTTCGGAAAAATTGTGTAACTCCATACACCATTTAGGCGAGAGTAAGTTGGTGACTTTAGATATTTCTAAGGCGTTCGATAGAGTGTGGTATGGTGCACTTTTGTCAAAACTTGTTGCTTTTGGTGTCGGTGATGACTTCTCTTGGTTCATATCGAGTTTTCTCAGGAATCGCACTATACGAGTTGTTATAGATGCGATCTCATCAAACGAGTTCAAGATAAATTCAGGGGTACCGCAAGGCTCCGTTCTTTCTCCTACCCTATTTCTTATTTTTTTTAATTACCTTTTCTGTCAAACTTCTAATCCTATCTACTCTTTTGCATGTGATAGCAGCATTTGCCATTCATATTCATTCAGTGGTAGGCCAAGCCTGTCGGACATTGGGGCGATGAGGCAAACCATGAATGAAACAATTAACCATGATCTTATAGCAATCTCCGAATGGGGTCGTGCCAATAGGGTCGATTTCAATCCCCGTAAGACCCAATGCTGTTTGCTTACGCACAGACGGATGACCGAACTTGCTGCTCCATCTGTAATTATGAGTGGTGTAAGTATTGGGGAATCAGCTGCTCTTGATGTTCTTGGCATGAAGATTCAGTGTGACGTTCGATGGACTGATCGAATTTTTCAAGTCTCAAAAGAAGCATTCAAGTGCCTCGGGTTTTTAAGGCGGTATACAAGATATTTCACTCTATCTGATCTCCTCAGTATTTATACCACCTATATCCGACCGAAAATGGAATATAACTCTCATGTATGGTCCGGTGCTTCAAAGTCTGTTTTGAAGTTACTCGACCGCGTGTAGGAGAGGGCGAAGAAGCTCATCGGCGACAACTCTATTGACTCGCTGGAGCATCGACACAATGTGGGATGTATTTCGTTGTTTTATCGTTACTACAATGAAATCATCTCTCTGATGAAATCAGAGAACTTGTTCCCGAAACCCGCACTTTTCTGCGAACTACACGTTCTTCATTAAAAGCACATCCCTTTGTGGTCGATACGCCAGCGAATCGTACTACGCATTACAGATAGAATTCGTTCTTTGGCCGAACAGTTCGTATGTGGAGTAAGCTTCCTGCAGAGGTATTTCCTGTCAGTTTCAATGTTGGAAGGTTCAAATCAAATGTCCATAAACGCTACTCCCTCTATCCTCCTTCCCATAACCAATTTTCCTAATTCCGGCACAATGCATTGCATGTATAGGGGTCATCCCCTGAGTGCTGGTCTTACATAAAAAAATAAAAAAATATTCCAATTGCGTTTAAGCCTACACAGAAAAAATGATCACCAAAAATTTTTCAAACAAAAATTTTTATAAAAATTAATTTAATTTTCAGTAAATGTTTTTTACTGAATCAGTGAATTTTTTGCTTGACTTTTATTTAGGTCGTAAAAAACAACCTCAATGACGACACACACATAAATAACAACAACAATAATGATAGCAAAACGAATGCGATTTAATTGTTTTGGCTTGAGTTCGGTTTAAATTAAATTTTCCAATTAAATTACATTTTTATTTAGAGATAAATAAGAAGCATGTAGAAAAAGTAAAAGTTGACTGCACGGAGGGTTGAAATGACATGTTTCGCTAGCTCCCCCTAATCTCATCAGAATTCTTTTCTGCTTAGACCACTCGACCAAAGCCGGTGGTTTGCAATAAAGAGTTGAATATCAACTAACTTTAATCAATTCATACTATCACTCTTAGAGCTGTATTTCATTTGATAGTTATTGATATTCACTTTTTCCTTTATGTCTTGTGTTAAGCTTCTTGCTATTTCTCTATTTTAGTATAAATTATCCAAGTTTGTTTACTGAAGATTTTTGATTGAATCAATTCGTAAATGTCGTTCCGTTAATTCTCATTCATTTTTTTAGAGTCTTTAGATAAACATCCATAGTTGAACACATTTAGCAAACTGACATTTTATAAATGCTTAATGGATGATGATGATGATACTCGGACAAAAAGTTTCTTTGATATGTTACAAAAAATCCAGTAAATATTTTTGGTTGATTCAGTGAACAATTTTGTTTAGTATTTGTAAGTATTGTTTTATAGGTTTATATAATTTGTTTACTGAAAAAATTCCATTTTTTCAATGAAATTGTTAAGATATTTTTGCCTGTAGTTACAAATTTGTTTGTAGGCCCGTTTCTTGAGAAAATATTTACTAATTCATTGAATTTCTTTACTGAAAATCAAACTTCAGTTTTTTGCTGTGTAGGTTCAGACACTCAGTCAATTTGCGCATGGTATCATTCTACAGAACGTAGGATGCAAGTTCTGAGGAGATAAATGTACCGTTGAAATACAAAATAGAGACAGTTAAAAAGATAACAGTGCAGCTTGGGTTTTAAGCCCGACTCGAACATAAATTCTGGCTATTATTCGTTGCTATTTTGTGAAGATCTTGAACTTTCGCTCCCAATCAGATTATACGATTCCTAGTGAGTTATTCTGTAGTTCGATTAGAAAATAAAGTTTTTGAGTTTGTATGTTACAACACAGAAAAATTACATGGCTCTTACGGCTGATTCTGTTAGAGAAATATGTAGGTGTAGTGGCGTTTTGAAAGTTTATGTCTGAATTCACTTTACGGTGCTGTTGTCTGAGTAGTTAGCACGTTTGACTACAAACCCTGTGGTCTTGAGTTCAAGACTAGTTTCTTTCAATCCAACAACTTCATGCATTTTTCTCATGGTTGTTGTTGGAATGTTAAAGTGATGAGGGCATAGCACTGAGCACCTTGGCAGTACCGGCAGCGATTAATACTAACATATCCCATTGCACTTCATATCATATTCTGCACGATTTAATACTTTGTGGCTTAATGAGTTCATATCAGCAACAGCCATGTTTAACATGTTACGAACACGTCATTCGAACATACATAATACATATAACTGAGTTAACAATTAAGTGATCCGCAATCAGAACTCTGTGTTCGTCTCTAAAAAGACATAGAACAAGGTAGATCCTAACTTGGAAAAAAAGTGCCTTGCGCTCCTGGTTGGCATCATTACGTTACTTTGCACGATGCTCCACTGTATGGCCCCGTTAGGGTTTGTGAAAACTTGTGGTTGGATTTCAGGAAATAAAATTTCTAGAATTTTTTAGTTTTTTTTTTTCTAGTGTGATAAGTGATCGAAAGACCTCCGCGTGTACTCGCTATACATATATACAGACTTCAATATTAAGCTAACCTAAGAGAAGCCCCAAGATTGTACCAACGCTGCAATGTTTATGTGCTCAAGTATTCCCCTGTATACGATTGTGCTCCGAACCAAAATGACCAAAGTAGTAAGCACTTTAGGGAGATAATAAAGTTTTTTCTATCAGAGCAAAGGCTTACAAAGATATTTGAAATTACATTAAATTTCAACCAATCCACAAGCTTGTTTGTGGCTAGAAGCTCTGAAAGCTGGTTCTGCGGATTCCCCATCAATAACTAGATGTGATGGGAGCCTTCGCGGATGAAAATATGGTGACATACCCGACTAGAAATTTTCCCAATACTCATATTGAGGGCCGATTGGGAATGCATGTGGCAAGTCCAAAAGGGATATCCCATATGGGACTTAACATAGTGACTTAACATAAGTTCTTTCCAAGTGTGAAACTATTGGGAACATGTTGAGAAAATCGAACACAGATTTGTAACCGTATTTTTTGCTCATCTTCAATAGATGTGATTGTTATATACTTTTGTCCCTTGGATAGCTTCAGCAATTTTAAATCAATATTAGAGTTTGATATTTTTCCGATTTAAGCAGATTTTTGCAAGATTTTGATATTTCTTCATAGGAAACCAATCGGGTCCCAAATATGTTTCTGCGTTACATCGCAATTGGGATCCCAGTTAGATCCCAAATGTGACCATACCCCTATTTTTGGTGTTCAGAAAAAGCACTTTATCGACTCAGAATACACATTGTATTCCTTAACGATGACATGTGGGTTGAAATAGCTCACAATCACTGCAATTCCTTGCAGGAGATAATATTCAACCAACCGCCAAAATCTTTTGTTCTCAAATCCTTAAATTTGTTATAAAGTATTCATAATTACTTTGTTCTTACTTCCTTTATTTTGTATCATTATTAATGTAATTAATTTCTTTTAGACCTCGCATGATTCATCGTTTAGTTGCTGGTCATATACAAAATGCTGAAGGACGCTCCACGTACCAAGTTTCGTCGGTAACAAGTAACAGTACCATAACGAGTTCAACAGCAGCCGCAAAATCTCTTGCCCCAAATTATGGACCACGTCGTCCCGCAATATTAAGCAGCAGTTACAAAAATAGTCAATTAAATGCTAATATACGATTGGCTTTGACTACCCCCTCTACTGCAACGACAACGACGACGACATCCATCAAATCTGGAGAAACTTTAATAGATTCTAACCATGATATTGACTATCATGATGATGATGAAGCTTTGCTAGACGAGCCGGGAGATTTTGATAATTGGGACAATGGTATATTAAGACTGAGTGCTGGGTCGGGGAAAGAAAATAATCCCAAATCCAAAAAAGTTAAAGAAGACTCAAAGAAAACACTGGCCGATCAAGTAAGAGATGGTAAATATGGTTTAATAGAAAAAGAATTATTTAGACGTACACCCAAAAGACCGGGTGTTTTAAGTTATTTGCCCAACAAAGAAGTTCCTGAAGATAATGAGCGCAACTTTGGTGGTCTCAACGAAGAGGATATATGGTTGGCTGAGGATCATTTATTAGTAATAAAGGGTGGCAGTTTAAATGAAGATCATCCCGGTGAGCCCTGGCCGGCTATAGATGATTATAATGCAGCTGGAAGGCAAATTAAAATTCCCAGTAATCCCAAAATTCCGCCACCCTTTCCTGTCCAACTCGAAGAAAACGGTCCCGTACAGCTTATCGGAAATAATAAACTCACGGTCGTCTATCCGGTCACTAACGAATCGTTACCAGTTTATACCATCGGGACACAAGCCCACAACTCGCCAACCTCGGATGACAGTGACGACGAGAAAAATCTTATTACCCGGCCGGGAAAGACTAAAAATGTTAAAGAGAACTACCCGCCGAATTACAACTACCCACCGTCCTCGCTACCGTGGTTCTCTAACAACCAAACGGCTGCGAATCCATCATTAAGTGAAGGCAATGGTGATAATACACCTGTTAATTTCCCCATATTAGGACCATTCTTATATGGTCGTAATGGTTCTTTGGATAATATGAATGGCACTGAGGAATTTGATGAAGACGATCCTTCTTTATATTATCCACCCGCTTATTCTTTTGTATATAAAAGTAATTACTCAAATCCTGTGCCGGCCGGACCTTTAGTGCCAGGCATAGTGGTGCCACCTCCTCCGGAACATTTTAGCAAATTGGAAAAATCTGTAAAAGAAAGAAGACCTTGGTACTCAACTACTCAGTCGCCACCCATTAGATATAGAGTTTATAGTACCACGACTTCCACACCTTCAACTACAACGACGACTACTACGACTACCACTACAACTACTCCGGAACCACCTCACAGACAAGTGGTTACCAAAATTTCAGAGTATATTCCTAAAATTATCAATATTGTTACGCCAGAGCCGAGACCTGTTTATACTCCTACACAATCGCCCAGGTTTTCCATTGCCTCCTCTCCCACGCCTCCCCCCAGAAATATTGAAACTATTCCAGTGCCTGTGGCTGTACCTATTCCCATATATCCTGTTAATTCTAATCCTAGTGTACGGCCAAATATTAATTCCTTTGTCCCCACCACACCGGATCCTAGTGTTGAAACTCTTTCCAAGGCCAATCCCATATATTATGAGTACTTCGAGGCGAAACGTCAACAGCAAGGAAATGCTAATGTCAACGACGATTATCTTCCTACAACACCGAAAACAATATCGTCTTCTAAACCCATTAAACTGTATGCCACTAGCAAGCGGCCATTTAAAGCACAAGGCCACCATCGCAATTACTTACAGCCTGCGGCACCCAATCACCGTTATGTGGAAGACAATGTGGTCGTTATTACTCCCAAGCCGGAAATTCGTTACAAACCTAGACCGATATTTAAGCAGAGACCTTTCCAAAACTTTGAACAAGAAGTCAATGCTATACGGGAAACCTTACGGTACTATCAAAATCAGGAATTACGCGATAATAATATACCTAGGACACCGAAGGCTAAGCCAGTCTTCGATTATAATTATGATGGAAGCAAAACTGAGACAGGAGCAGAAGCCAGAAATCAATTTCAGCCTCCAGCGGAATATGATGGAGAGCCATTTAAGCCTATGGTTACTTATAGTCCACCAGTTAATGATGAAAATGCTTTTAGAGCTTTGGCCGTGGACAAATTAGCTGCAGATGATGCACAACCCCAAGGCAGAGAAGATTTTGCCGAAGTCTCAAAATATCCCACCACCACTTTATTACCGGTGCAGCCGCAGGGTCGTACCAAAAAGTTAAGAATAGGAGCGAAATATTTGCAACAGTCCCAACAACAACAACAGGATTATGTAGATGCTCCTCAACGACATTCAACTTGGGTGGCAGTTAATAAGCAAGAGTTTAATGAATACGTTCCTGCGGAACCTCCACAACAACCTGCACCGTCATTAGCGTCTCGTAACAGAGAATTTCCTGGTTACTATTATGGACCAGGCCGGCAAAACAATCGCTTTTATGAGGAACCTTTCCAAAATATTCCCTCGCGCAAAATTATCAATTACAGACCGCAGCAGCAGGTTTCTCAGCAACAACAAGTATGGAGTCTACACAATGATACTTTGGTCAACGAGTTGCCCAATAGACCGCCCCTTAATCCAGATGCAGAATTTATAGATCCCTACTTAGTAGGACCATCGATCAATAATTATCCTTACCAGCAACAGCAGCAGCAACAACAGCAACAACAACAGAGATTAGCCTACCAACAACAACAGCAGCTGCAGCAACAGCAACAGCAGCAGCAACAACAGCCACCACCACCCATATCCCATCAATCTCAATATTATGCGCGGCCACATTTGAATCAAAGAATACCCAACAGACAATATCAACAATCTCATCATATTCAACATGCACCTGAACAACAACCACAACAGTCTCCACCCTATTCTTTAATCAACGATGAACTAGTGAATTACCGCCAGCCCCTGCCGCCCATTAATCCCGATAGTGAATGGATAACACAACCTCAGGCGATACGAAATTCACAACAACAATTTTATAGAGCGAATAATTATAGGCTACCGCCGCAACTGCCACCACCGGCACCCATCGCTAATGTGGGCGGTGAAGCGGATGTTTATTATTTAACACCAAAATATCGTCGTGCCAATAATTTTAGCAATAACAATCGTTATCAACAACAGCAACTGCATGGCAATAACAATGGGAAATAGTTACAAGGATTAGTACAAGAAATTTGTTATACAAACTGTTATAATTAGAAATGTTTATCATAAAGTGATTCGTAAACGGTGATATTACGTTTCGTTACAAAAAATGTTGGAAACGCGTTATGCTCATGCTATTTTTTCCTATTAACTTCAGGTAAATAATGGAACTCTTGAAAAGTTGTCATGAGCTTCAAACGATTTTGAGGAGAATTTTTGAAAGAAAATCAAACTAGAAGATTACATTTAAATGTTATAAAAATATATAAAAAGTCAAATAGTTATTACATCGCATGTTTTCCATTTCTTAACGCTTCGTTTTTAAAATCGGTATCAATGTATATAAAATCTAAAAATTAAAAATGTTTTGTTAACGAAATCGTTTATTGCTGTTTAAATAACTTTTTTTTTTATAAAAACATTCCCACTTTATGAAAATATTAAAACTGTTAACTTAAAATAATAAATCAAAAAGCTGTGCAATAATGTTTACTCAACTTTAGAACTAAGTTATTAAATTTTTAATTAATTTAATTATTCCTTTAATCAAATATTTTGTTAAACATTTAATACAACTACATATTTAAAAGAAATCAATAGCCCAATTCACAATATTGTGCAAATGGTCTTGCATCGTAGCATTTGCAAAATGGTATAGTATATTTATACTCACCACTAGCAATTGTTAAGTGGTGAGTAGTAATATACAATACCATTTTGCAAATGCTATGATGCAAGACCCATTTGCACAAGATTGTGAATTGGGCTAATTAATATATTATTGTAGTGACAGAAGAAATGACATGGCAAGTCATGCAATTAATGACACAAGTTAAGCGAGAATATCAATTCGAACTAATAACTTTTTGAAAGTTGTTTAAAAAAATATTGGTGTTAAATGATTTGCATGTGGTATTCCAAAACTCCTACGATATGAATAAATTATCTACTTAATCGTCTCGAATTTACTTTTAATATCAAATTTTCTTTCTAATCTTATTAGTTTTTTAATCGTTTTTGAAGTGTATATAAAATGTCAATTTTTATATTTATTTATCTTCTTTTCTTTCAAAATATTTTTTTAGTATAATAAATATTTAAATTTAACGACGACCATTTAAACTATGCTAAAGATAAACTTTTTGACTAAAAATTGTTAATGGAAAAAAACTGGTCAAAGTTTATCTTTAACATGTAGGGAAGAGTTTTTGAATACGAGATTAGCGATTAAATTTAACATCTGTATTTAATCTTTGAATTGAATTTTTTTTTAATATTTTGTTTGCTAGCTTAAGCGCCCAATATTGGTGGTTTAATCCTAAACTAGCAAAAAAAAATTAAAAAAAGTCAACTCGAAGAGCAAATACAAATATTAAAAATTTAATCTCTAATCTCGTATTTAAAAATTCACTCTAAAATATGTAAATAGTTTTTAAATTGGCTAGCCTGAAACCAAAGTGGTCTAAGTAACATTTTTGAGCATTTTCAATCCAAGCAAAAGTGGTCTATGTGTTACTACGTCAACAAAATATGGTTATCGTTAGACTACCACTTTAGAATTTATTGCTTTTTCCACTTTTTTCAACTTCTAAAGTAGTCAAACTCACTATATATATATATATATGAAAATGTTACTTAGACCACTTTAGTTCCTTCCAGGCTAGCCAATTATAGTTTTTAAATGACTACTCTAACTTTTACATTATAAATGTGGAAAAACAAAAACTTTCACAGATCAAACTGGACAATTTTTAAAAATATTTTGCAAATTAAATTCTACGGTCGGTAGTGGATTGAAAATGTAGTTATTTCGGAAATAATACGATATCTGGTAAACCATTGAAGCTAGAAAAATCACAGGCGAAATACCTTAAGTTTGGCATAAGAACCGATCACTGAGTATCTTAATAATGCCAATTGACCTCCCTCCAATGACAACGCTATGTAAAAATTACCGGTACCTTTCATATAAAGTTCCGGAACTCGAACCCGTTGCCAGTCGTTGGGAACCAGTCACTTGATCTGTCTTGTGACAGGTTCTCTTCCCTCTAGGGATGGTAGAGGTATTCTAGGACTAACTAGGAAAAGAAATGATTTTCATAACGGGTGAGTCCCGAATGTAACAAAAAAATAAATTAAAACCAGGTGACCTCGTAGGCTATCTCTGAAAATTTCCGCTAATTTTATCGGTTTTAATAGCACATAATTAAACAAACAAAAATTCGATAACAATATCTCTTTTTTAAAGAGAAGTATCTCTTTTTTTTAAGAGAAGTAACACACTCAAGCCCTTAATGCCTACCAGTTAATTAATTAATGTGTTACCTTCTTTGGGAAAGGGATAGTGTAGAGAGAACAGATGGTGAAATGGGAGAGAGATAGAAAGCTTAATTGATTTACAACCCTGCTATTGCGCATTTTTTTTAGAGAAGTTTTACAAGCCCCTCTGGTGTCAAGTAGAGGCATTGACTTGTTTAAGCTGTGTAGCCATTTTATTAGTTCTTTTACTTCGCCGACGAGTCTGCTACAATGCCGACGTAGGAGGGTGCTGTGAAGTGCATTAGAATATGTTAATATTAATCGCTGGCGGTACTGTCAAAGTGATCAGTGCTATGCCTTCATCACTTCAACAGTCCAACAACAACCAACACAATAACACACCAATGCACATGAGAAAAATGCATGATGCTGTTGGCTTGCCTGAACCTAGTCTTGAACTCAAGACCTCAGGGTTTGTAGGCAAACGCACTAGCTACTCAGCCAACAGCACCCTCAGATGGAGATAGAAAGCTTAATTCTTTTACAACTCTGCTTTTCCGCACTATGTTAATTTTACAGCAGTATTACAGCGCCTCTGGTGTTAAGTATACGCAGTAATTTTTCTTAAGCTTTATTTGTAGCCATTTTATTAATTGTTTCACTTCGCCGACGATTTTGTTAATATTACCGACGAAGGAGGGCGCTGGACCACTTAGCCCATTTATATCGAATTTACGACATTTTAAAAGTTCTCCGAATATATAGAAGACTTTAGAGCAATAAAAGAAAAAAATTTTCGAAAATTTTCAACAACGATATGTCAAGAGCTGATTTTGAGCTCGCTCGGGAGGGACAGTAGTTTAGAGTTTATAAAAAAATTGTTTTCAAAAGTTTCATTTTATTAAGTTCTCAAAATCTAACTTAACGCTAATTTACAAAATAAAATTAACCTCAAAAAAATTTTTTATGTATTTTTTTTTAATAAGCGTTTTTTATGTGTTTGTGAAAAACGTGACTTTTGTCATTTTTCAAAAATCTTAAGAACTGTCTATTTAAATTGTGCAAATTTGGCACGATTGAATAGATATCTTTCTCCTCTTTCAGCCAATATATATACTGTGTTGATCGGAAATAAATTCATTGAGTTACAGGCCTTAAGATCTGAAAAAAAATATTACGTCTTTACAAAAAAAATATGAGAACTAAATTTTTTTTGTCCGATGTTAACAATTTTAGGCTTAATACGTTTGGAACAATTTTTTTTTAAATGATGAATTTTCAAAAAATTTCAAATAAATAAAAATTTTTTAAATCTTAAAGCCTGTAACTCAATGAATTTTGAACCGATCATTACAGTTTATATATTAGCTGAAAGAGGAAAGACATATTTCTGGAACAGCGAAAAATTTGTATAATTTAGATGAACAATTCTCAAGATTTTTGCAAATAGCTAAAAAAAACTGCAAAAAAGAACTCGTTTTTCGTGAATGTGGCAGAAACGTTTCTTAAGAAAAATAAATTAATGCCATATTCGTGTTTAACGATTCCAAATCAGCTAAGAAGCCATCTCTTTTTTGAGGTTATAACAAAAAGTTGAAAATTTCTAAGCCAGTGTAACGATCATACCATGCGGGAGATTTGTAGACTTGGATTCAACTCGTTCAGCAGCTCGTTTTACAGACAAACCTATGATCAAACCAATTTAAATGACATGGGTTTGATCATAGGTTTGCATCTAAAACGAGCAGCTCAACGAGTTCGAACGAGTTGGACCCAAGTCTAGTTTCACAGTAAGAGCGCAATATATTTTTTCTCTTGGTATAGACATATGTTATAGTAACTGCCACTATACAAACAAGTTAAGACTAGACCTGGGATCTTGAACATTATATCGATTGCACTCTCCGATTACAAGGCCACGTAAAAGTGGCCGCTCTCTTCCACAGAAAGTGCTGAAACTAGAACCGGTCGCTATCACTAGGAAAACCTCTCGCGTGACTATTTTTGCGACAGTTTCTCTAGGGAATTTTCAGATTTGTTTGTAATCACATCTAAACTGACAAAGTTGTATGGCATGTAGCAATCGTTGATATGCTACCGCATTATTTCCAAAATAAAATATTTTAAAAACATTGTACTGACCTCCAACTCGTTCGAACTCATTCAGCAGCTCGTTTCATGCACATGGGTTTGATCATAGGTTTGTGTCTTAAACGGGCTGCTGAACGAGTTCGAACGTGTTGGACTCAAATCTATTGACCTCCATCAAACTGTGAATATATTCAATTTGTTTAATATTGTAAAATTTTAATTTTCTTCTTTTAATTCAAAAAAAGCCATAATTTGTAAGTTAAATGTAAGAGATAATGTTTAAAATAAAATTATTTTAAATGATTTTCATACTCATGTACACTTGTAAGCTATTTTAGAATAAATAAACAATTTTACTAATAAATTTTAAATGTTTTAAACAATAATTAATTTTAAGGTCATAATGAATAAATAAATTATTTCCAATTGTATAAATTTATACGAAACACCAATAAAGAATAAATAAAAGTATATTTAGTTTTATTTCCATATAAGAAAAATTTGACTCAAAATGAAAAAGGCACAGCCAGAAAAATAACTGCGATAGCCAATCTTAAAGGTAATATTACAATCTCTAATTGACTTATATGTAGTTATTGATTTCTATGCCAGTTCTAGTAGTATTGCAAAAGGATCACTTTTTCATCAGCATAGAGATAGAGGGTTTAAATGTCCCCCAAAAATATTCCCCGTGGTATTTTACATAGATTACATAGATTTCCTATGCCGAGCACTACAACTATGTGCCAAAGGTGAGAACTTTAGCTAACCCTAAAATGATAACAGATCTAATGGCGTTTTCTATTATAAAACAAAAGTGTACCATAAGCGTTGCATGTTATTGGCCAACATTTTTAAATTCGCCCCTGATTTTGAAGAAGTGTTGCATATTTAATGTTTACAAACGAACAATAGTTTATTTATTTCAGAAACAATAACAAAATCAGCTGTTAGTGTAGTGCAACACTAATGCCTTTTTAATTAAAATGAGTGTTGAACATGTAAAATTTTTTTGTTTTTTTTTGGTTTTTAATGCAACATCATAAGAAAAGAACGCGTTACACTTTAAAAATAGTACATATTTTTCAGAAAAGAACATAAAGAAATGTAAAAGGCCAAATAATTGCAGCATACTACTCAGAAAAGAAAACGCTATAAGTAAGCTTTCAAACCACCGATACACGTATACTTTTTTTGTGCCTTCTATCTGAATCAGTCGTTAGAACTATTTTGTTGTTTATTTTTTCTTTTAATACAGCAGACTAAAGTTTAAAATTTATTATTGTTTTAAATGAAATTGTAAAAAAGAAAATTTTCCTTCGACAAAGAGGCTATACGTTTTACTGCCTGTTTATCGATGTCGGTCGGTAAACAGGCAGTTAATTTCAATCTATAAAAAAATACTTTTAAAAATATGCATTCAGAAAGCATTTATAAACTTTTACTTTGTTAAATGTTTTCGACTCCACATGTTTATATAAAAACCCTCGAAAAATAAATGAGATTTACAATAACAACATTTAAAGCTCCTCATAACGTTTACAGCTTACACATTTTTCGGGAAATAAATGCCGGGAAAATTGTGCGGGAGTTCCCGGGATTTTCTTAAATATTATTATGATAGCTTTTCTTCTTTGTAAGCACACATTTTTAGTGCTGCTTTTATTTAGAAAAATATGTAAATAAAAGAAAAATTTTGTAGTTTTGAACACATTTTATTTGTCTCCATTTTTTTCATATTTTTCTAAGAGCAGCACTCAAAAAACATATTTCGTGAAGAAATGAAAAAAACAGATTGTCACTAAGTGGACATAGCGAAAGTGGGCATAATAAAGAAGTACTGCCCCTCTATTCTGTAACTCGCTAAAGCTAAATCTCTATCGCTAAAAATCTATACGGTCGATTTATCAATTTTCCTCTACGAATACAATTTTGCAACGTGTATTGCAGAATTGTGGAATGTCTTAAAAATTTAATCCACCGAAATTTTAGTATTTTATGTCATCGCCAAAAATGTTTAATTTTGTATTTATTCAGCATTTTAGCGATCAAGATTTAGCTTTAGCTTTAGCGAATTACGGAATAAGGCGGCTGGTCTACATTTTCTGAAAATATCAGATTGTTATCTTAAGCCACACTTGAGTTTTTTGAAGCTCAAAATTTCGAATTTTTCAAAAATTATAAATTTTTGCAAAAAATAAAAAATAAAATAAAATAAAGCTTTATGTACAACAGGTTCACACAGGGTTCAATTAAAAATCGATACAAACAAAAAAATGTAATTTTCAGGTGGTCACTTTTCCGCCACTTAATTATTTCAATTCAGTTTTGCTTAGCAGTATGAAATGCTATTTAGTGTCTTATGAAATAAATCATAAATCATTGCAATATCTTTTCTACTTAAGAAGCTACGGAAATTATAAAAAAGTATGAAACTAGTACATTTTTTACTTCGGGTGGCTACTAATCAGAAGCTATGCAATAAAAAATAACATTTTTAATTTAAATTAAAAACCATGCGGCACCGCTAAAGACCTAAAATTTTATAATTTTTTTACTTACGTTTAATGCATCCATAACCTTATTTAACAGATCTCGTGAATTGGTATTTGTTTTTGTTCAAATAAATTAAGTGAAATGCTATTTTGTATCGTTTTGTACTGGGCGGCGATTCCCGGGAAATAGAAAAATCAATCCCGCTTTCCCGGGAAATGAAAAAGTCAGGAAAAAGAAAAACTCTACTTGCAATAGATTTATTCTCTCCGAAAGCTTCAGTACACAAAATTGTCGTAATAGATATTTTGTATTAATTGCATGAATTCACTATCGCACACTTTATGCTATAATTTTTGTCATTGTAATTTTTTACATGAGCAGGAACAAATGTTGTTTACTACGAAATATAATTCTAATAAATGTAATGCTTTTAAATGGGACTTTGTATGAATACAAAAAAAAACTCTAGTAAGAAGTTTGAGTTTTTGTAGGAAGTTACCAACGGTGTATGTTCGCTAAATAAAAGTCACAACAAAAAATTAACTGGTTTAGTAAAATAACAAAAAAAAAACATTGACTTAGGGCCATTATTACAACTCGGCAGTAAAGTAGAAGATAGCTAATGGCACCTTTATCAAAAGTGAGCCATAAACTGTCTAGTGTATGGCTGGCATAAGAAGATATCTCATTTTCGAGGTGATGGCATAAAGTTGAAAATTTGTGACCAGTTTAATATTTTCAATTAACTTTAAAATTTAATATAACCGCCTGAAAGTGGTCAATAGTTTCTTTCGATATTTTTCTTACAGTTTTGCAACTTAAAAGTGTTAGCACAGTTACTTGAACTGTTATAATGAGTAAATAATTCATCAGTTTAACGGTTTTACTAAACCAACTAAAAATTTTTAAAAGTAGATTCAAAAATTACACTGTGACACAACAGAGAGCAAGTAAATAATTTCCAAATTATTTAAAAATATATATTTATGTGCATTAGAGTGGTCGTAAAAAATTTAATTTGGATTTCTTCAAGTCTCATAAAGTGCGACTTTGGCTGGCTCGCACACGAAGGGTTCCGTACGAATACACATATCACACCTGTTCATCAAAAGTAACACAACTCAAAATTTACAAGTTTTCAGTAGAGGCAAAAAACTAATTGCGCCAATATAATGGAATTATTGTTATAAAAAAATATACCGTTGTAAAGGAAACTCAATAATATTTCAATAAAATAATACAATACCAAAATGTTTACAGTGGTTAGATATGGTAATCATACACTTTTTCCTTCAAAAAAGTGGAAAATAGAATTTTTTGAGTTGTGTTACTTTTGATGAACAGGTGCGATATATATATCCGATTTTGTTTTTGTCCTCTTTTGCTTTTTTGTTTAATTTTATTTTTTTTAAGATTTTTTTCTGTTTTGCCAATTTTTTTGGTTTCGGCGCTTTCTTCATTCTGGTGATTTTTTCGATTTTCTTTTTGTGGCGAGTATTCTCTTTATAATATTTTTTTTCTTTTTTTTCCAATTTTTTAGTTTTGGCGATTTTTTGATTGTTTTTGCTTTTTTGATTTTGTTTTTGACGATATTTTTAGTTTTAGCGATTTATTTTAGTTTTGGCGCTTTATTCAGTTTTGGCGCTTTATTCAGTTTTAGCACTTGTTTTTGAGTTTGGGGATTTTTTTCAGATTTTAGTGATTTTTTTTTTAATTTTGATTCTTTTTTTATACCTTTTTCCGTTTTAGCGATTTTTTCGGTTTTTGGCGATTTTTTTTTAATTTTGGTGTTTTTTTTTTGTTTTGGTTATTTTTCCCCATTTTTGGAGATTTTTTTTTTGATAATTTTTTAGGTTTAGCGATATTTTATATTTTAATGCTGTTTTTCGTTTTGACGACCTTTTTCGTTTTTGAGTTTTTTTTGGCGATCTTTTTCGTTTTGGTAATATTTGGCGTTTTAGCAACTTTTATTTAATTTTGCTGTTTTTTCTTTAAGGGCTTTTTTTATTTTGGCGAGTTTTCGTTTTTACATTATTTTTAATTTTGGAATTTCTTAGTTTTACCGTTTTTTTAAATTTCAAGAGTTTGCCTCTTACGGTTTCCAAGATACATCAAAATTTCTAAATTACTTTGACTATGTAATTTATATTAACTGATAGAACACCCTTTAATTTTTATTGTTTTAAATATCAGTGTTAATTGGCGTAGTTGCTCGCTTTAGAATACCCTTTAAGTTTTAACTTTCATATATTTGTTGTTATAGCGGCCAAAGTTTTACATATTCTGTGAAAATTTAAGGTCTGTAGCTCTCACGGTTCCCGAGAAAGCAGCCTGTGACAGACAGACAGGCGGACAGCGTAGCGAAAACGATAGGGTTCCTTTACACTTTTGGTGTACGGAACCCTAAAAACTAACCTAAGAAAAATTTCAGCTCAATCAGTTAAGCTTAAGTATATCGAAAAAAGCATAACAATTAAAATTCCAAAATAATTACACTAATTTACAAATTTCCTTAACTTTTTCGTTCCCTAGAACTGAATGCTGTTTCTTTAGTTCCGAGCATTTTTTGTTATCAACTATAGTTTTCGAGATATACCGTTGTAAAAATTGAAGGCCCTTGCACCACATATATTATCATAACTGGAAAAGGGTTTGCCCTATACCCTAAAAAAGAAAAATCAAAACTCGACAACAAAATTATCTCTAAGCCGAGTGAACATTGTTTCTAAATCTGACCATTAGTTTCAGTGATATCATAAAAGTTTGAGCCAAAAAATGAAAATTTCATGAAAAATTGTAAAAAGCTCTCCACAAAAAAAATGGTAGCGAAATTATGTGTTTTTAGTCGAACTATATGCGTTTTATCCATAAAATTTGTATTATTCAGGCTTAAGTTCGTTCAATTTAATTTTACAATTAAATCATTTTTATTGAGAAAGGATTTTTCAAAGCATGTAATAATTGAAAAAGAACAAAGATCAAATTCTTGACTTTTGTAAGGGTCGAACTGAACATGGATGTTTTCGGGATCTACCACGATACCATCGTTAGAGCTCTTATACTGCAATTTAACTACAGCCACGATACCATCGTTAGAGCTCTTATACTCTAAGCTAACTACAGCCCGACAGTCAAGCAGATAAACATCCAACTTTAAGCCAATATGAATTAAGCTCCTTACTTACTTAAGCTTTTTTGTGGTTTAGAAATTTACCAGACATGTCCGTGTAATATGGATAAAAAACAAACACATGTAAGCCCTAAAACTTGGAGAAGCAATGTTTCTCAAACTTAAGTGAGAAAAAAAGACCAAGTAATGTTGGGTTAAGACAAGGACCAAGTATGGTAAGTTTCTCAGCCACCAAAAAAAACTTA
Source organism: Panzeria rudis (assembly GCA_956483635.1). NCBI lineage: Eukaryota > Metazoa > Arthropoda > Insecta > Diptera > Tachinidae > Panzeria > Panzeria rudis. The sequence continues at coordinate 58,936,731 of OY101448.1, read as the reverse complement.
AGTAAATAAACAAAGCTTAATGCAAAATGGTTTAAAGTTGGATGTTTATCTGCTAGACTGTCTGGCTGAAGTTCGCCTAGAGTATAAAGAGCTCCGACGATGAGATCGTGGTTGATCCCGAAAACATCGAAGTTCAGTTCGACCCTTACAAAAGTCAAAAAATGTGTCTTTCTTTAACACTGTGAACGTGTAAAATTAAATTGAACGAACTTAAGACTAAATAATAGAAATTTCTTTGGCTAAAAACCAACGATATATTTTTATTTTTTTTATGAATTTTTAAAAACAAAATTTATTAAATTTTGTATGAAACTTTTCATTTTTAGGCTTCAACTTTTACGATATCTCTGAAACTAATGGGCAGATTAAAAACAATGTTCGCTCGGCGCAAAGATAATTTTGTTGTCGAAACTGGTTTTTCTGTTTAACTGAATAAGGCAAACCATTCTTCAGCTATGCTGATATATGTCATGGAAGTGCCTTAATTCTTGACAAAACGGTATACAAGTCTTGAAAACTAGAGCTGATAAAAAAAAACTAGAGTTCAGAGACACGTTCAACGACCCAAATAAATAAAGACACAGTTTTAAGTTCTAGGGAACGAAGAAGTTTAACGAAATTTGTAAATTTATGTGATTTTATTTTTTCATTTTAATAGTTGTGGGATTATTCGATATTTTGCTGTTGATTTTGTTAAATATGAAATTTAGATACAAGTCGGTAAGGCAAAAGCTGTTGGAAACTTCACAGACAACAACTTTTTAAATATTATATTTTTTTATCAAAAGTTATTTAATTAGTTTGGCTTAAGTTCGTTTTCAATTTAATCTTTCGATCAAATTATTTTTTTTTATTTAAGAAAGAAATTCTAAAGCATGTAAATATTGAACATTCAAAGAAGAATTTGGATATACGGAAGGTTGAACTGACAGCTGTTTCGAGACTACCACAGTCTACTTATCAGAGCCCTTTACCTACGCTACCAGCGACGGTAGCAACAACACCCTAGCGAAAATCCTACTAATTTTAGTAAGCTCAATTAACAGACTTGGTCGCCACCTCGCGGCGAGTCATAACTCAATTATTATATTTTTTTCAATATTATATTTATTAAGTTATGAGACATAAAAGCAGAAAAGGAGTATTTGCTCAAACTTTAGTGGGCGTGCGACACATCTTAACCTCAACTGATTGGCATGAAATTTTTTTTGTACTTTTTTATAAATACCCAACGATTTGGGGTAAGAGACTGGAAGAAATCCAAATTTTTATTTTTTAGGACCACTCTAATGTGCATACTTGATTAACTTTAATGTTGCCACTTATTGAAAGATTCACTTCACCACTAGCTTTAAATTATTGAGACACTATTTGAAGGCACTAAATTGATGTATTTATACCGCCAATAAGTTTGGTGCTCTGTGCTGTTAAAAGTTTTTTTTTTTTGTTTTAATATAAAATTATTAAAATATTAGCATCACGTGAGTTTTAAAAAGTCAATGATTTCATCCCTTAAAACAACTGTTCTTAACTGACATTTTAACTTTTGATTTATCGAAAATCGTGTGACAGCGCATGCCTCAAACTTTTTTGACAGCCTTATATGTATGTATGTTAGCAACAATTGTGCAACATTGACTCTCACTTTCTGTAATTCACACTCACACCACTGGCAGTGAAACGAGTATAATCAAATTGTACATATAACGGTTGGATAGGGAGACATAATTAAATGAGTATACATTAAGGAAATAATGCATATAAAAAATCGATATAATTTTGATACATCAACCAGGATTCAGTCAAAATACATTTCACCATGACATACCGATACATGCATAAACTGACACACACAATGTGTGAAACGCCAGGAGGTTTTAAACAGAACGGAATTGAAATAAATGAGAAAGAAGGTGACGATGTGAAGAGGAATGTATTTTTGTATGGGGTTCGAGCTGTTGATTTAATCGAGAGTCTTAAACTAGTGTTTTTTATAATGCGAATGAGCAAATCGAATTGAAAATTTTTATGAAAAGCACTTTTTGACTGCTTTAGATGCAAAGTTTCTTAGACTAATTGCTGACATATATGATAGAACTTTTTTGTAAATTTGTTGAGTGTATATAAGGGTTGCACCTGAAATATTTTGTGCTGATTATTGTCACGTTTCGTATAAAACTCACGTGGTAAAAGTGTTTGCCAAATCGGATAACTTTCAGATGTGCCCCATTGATTTGAAAGTTAAAATTTTGTGAAACTGAACACATAATGAAGCATTCAAAAAGGATGCCTTTAAGTTTTCCAATTTGGCTCCAATTTTAACCTACACCCGGAGAAACAGTTTTTTTTTTTTGGAAATTGTGCTTCATTTTTGTAAATTTCACAAAATTTTACTTTGCCCACCAGAGGTCGCACATTATAGTTATCCGAATTGATCCAAAATTGTTAGCCTGCACCCAGTTAAAGATTGTTTTTTTTTTCATTATACTTCATTTTTCTAAATTTTACAAAATTTGAATTTTGACCACTAGAGGTCGCACGTTATAGTTATCCGAAATAACCCAAAATAGTTACTTATACCCACTCAAAGATTTTTTTTTAATTCTGCTAATTTTTTGTAAATTTAACAAAATTTTAACCTTGATGACTAGGGGTCGCACCAAAAATTGTTACCTACACCCAGTCAAATATTGTTTTTTTGAAGTTCTACTTCATTTTTGTAAATATTAGGTCACACGTTAAAGTTGTCCGAATGGTGCCGAAATTGTTACCTACACCCAGTCAAATTGTTTTTTTTTTTTGGAAATTATGCTTCATTTTTGTAAATTTCACAAAACTTGAATTTTGACTACTAGTTATCCGAATATACCCAAAATTGCAACCTACACGGAGTTAAAGATTGTTTTTTTTTGGAAATTATGCTACATTTTTGTAAATTTTAAAAAATCTGTACTTTGATCAATAGAGGTCGCACATTAAAGTTATCTGAATTATGCCAAAATTGTTACCTAGACCCTCACAAATTGTTTTTTTTTGGAAATTATGCTTCATTTTTGTAAATTTCACAAAATTTGAATTTTGACCACTGGAGGTCGCACATTATAGTTATCCGAATTGATCCGAAATTAATACCTACACCCAGGCGAAGATTGTTTTTTTTTAATTCTGCTTTTTTTTAAATTTCAGAAAATTTAGACTTTAAGCACTAGAGATCACACCGAAAATTGTTACCTACACCCAGTCAAATATTGCTTTTTGGAAATTCTACTTAATTTTTGTAAATTTTACAAAATTATAACTTTGACCACTAGAGGTCGCACGTTATACTTATCGGAATTGATCCAAAATTATTACCCAGTCAAAGTTAGTTCTTCGAAATTATGCACGTTATACTTATCGGAATTGATCCAAAATTATTACCCAGTCAAAGTTAGTTTTTCGAAATTTCACAAAATTTGAACTTTGACCACTAGAGGTCGCACGTTACAGTTATCTGAACTGATCAGAAACTGTTACCTACACCCAGTCAAAGATAGTTTTTGGAAATTATGCCTAATTTTTGTAAATTTCACAAAATTTTAACTTTGACCACTAGAGGTCGCACGTTATAGTTATCCGAATTGACCCAAAATTGTTAACTGCATCCAATCAAAGACTTTTTTGCATTTCACTATGCTTCATGTTTTGCAAATTTCACAAAATTTAAGTTTTGACCACCAGAGGTCACAAGTTATAGTTATCCAAATTAGCCCAAAATGTTTACGTACACTTAATAAAAGATCACATAATGTAAAATTATCTTTAATTTTGGTACATTTTCCAAAATTTTAAGCTATAGAGATGTTCCTCTAAGTACCATTTGCTAGTAAATTGTACCAGCAAATGGGAAAAGTACTTTTCAATTTTATTCAGCTGCTCATCTCTAACACAAACACTTTGCAGAAGAACAAATAAGGATATAAATAACACAACAACAAATACTATAACAGCAAAAATAACAACAACTCCTACTAAAAACGAGACATACTCAATACAAAAGTCCTTTGAGAGAGAGCATAAAAGCAAAATCAATTGAAAATACATAGTAAGTGTGTAAACGTTGAAGGAAAAAATAATTTTTTAAGAAAAATTTTCGATTTAAATTATTGGAAAAAATTGCAAAATATTTAAAATAATCTGCAAAATATTTATGTAATGAAAAGAAATTTCAAAATTCTTTAAAATATATCAAAAGAATTGAATTATTTGAATTTAAAAGTGATTTTAGTGTTGTGCGAAAAATAAATTTTCAATAGAATTTGCAGCAATACACAGAGGTGAACTTTAAAACAGGGAAAATAAGGTGTGTAGCTTTAATTTAATTTTGTTCTGAGCACAGAAAACTAAAGGAAATGTAACGGGACACAAGCAGCAAAAAGTTAGAAATATGACTGAAAAATGCTGGTTGTCAATTGAACCACCAATTTTGGATAAGACCAATTAAATGTGGCCTACAAACACATAGACACACATACACTAAATAAACTAACAACTTATTCATATTAAGTACAAGAAAAGGAAAACCAATACCGCCCAGGGAAATATTAATTGACAATTAAAAAAAAAAGTCTTAACTACTTTAGTAAAAAAAAATTTAACAAATGAGCGTGTCTGTGTTCAATAGTTCAACAGCCGAATAGCCGCAGCTATTTTAAATCATCAATCGATATTGATATATAAAATATTTATATACATATATATATAAAAAAAACAGCAGCAGAGCAAAAAGGAATAAATAAAACAACAAACAAAAAATGGTAACAATGTCTACAGAAGTGGATACAACACAAACGACCATCGCAACAACAATGTCGAACAAAATGTCATCGATAACAAATTTGAATTCATCATCCGCAACTACAACAAATGGTTCCATAACGGAAATTAATGACACAATACAAGTACATAATAATGGCTGTAATGATAAAAGTTTGAATAGAATAGAAACCATAAATTCAAATAATAAAGAACTGCAGTCAACCACATCATCAGCACCACTACCACTACCACTACCACCACCACCACCACCACCACCACCACCACCATCAGCATTAGAATCAGCCTCATCTACATCAACCAACTTTAAAGAAGAACCACCAAAATCTTCACAATCTTCCGCCGATATTGTTAACAAAAAATTAAATCCTCAAATAACAATAACCGAATCAGAAACTATAGAAAGTACAAGTCCAACACCAATACCACAATCATCGCCCAGTAAAATTCCCCCAGCAACTCAGCAAAATGAGCAGAAAAAAGAAGCGATTAACAGCAACACCACCGGCAGGAACAGCGACAGCAACAGCAGTCCCACTAGAACTACTGAGAATTGTAGAAAAACCGAATCCAAGACTACATCCTCGCCCGAGAAAGCTTCCAAAGCGGATACAATAAGTAAAACCAACACCGTATCAGTACAAAATACCACCACAACCACAATTAACAGCAGTTCTAACACTATCACCACCGCCACCACTAATAACAACTCGAAACCCTCAAGTAATTCGAATTCAATAAATCAAAATCTTTTACCAGCTGCATTACAACAAATCAATAAATCCCAGCAATCTGCACAAGCAACTGCTGCCGCTTCATCATCACAAGCTTCAGCTGCATGCGGCAGTTCATCGTCAGCAGCGGCCGGCGGTCATCAGAGAAATAATCATCATAAATATAATGTACAGGTGCCAGCGTCGAATCACAATAAGAGAAATGAAGATGCTCCAAATATTTTGGTTTATAAAAAGGTAAGTTGAAGAAAAAGTTCATTATTTCAACGAATTGTTCATTATTTTGACCCAATGTACTATTACGTTAAATCAATTAACTGGTTCATTAATTTTGCTAAATAATAACAGTAATGAATACTTTCAATGAACCGTTTTACATTGAACTTTAACGAATATTTACATTGAAACAACGTATGCGTACATTGAATCAATGTATTTTTTTGTAAAAAAATTAATGACTCTAGGTCAATGAATGCCATTCGTTAAATTTATGTAAAATAATTTTTCAGTTTAAATTCAATTTTAAATGTTTTTACCTCATAAATACGCTTACCTGATACATAAAACTCTACATATAAAAAAAGAGTTAAACTTGTACCCAATCTGCAAACTTCATATAAGGAGAATTCTAATACAATTTTCTATCTATGTTGTAATAACACTGTACAACAAAAAAAATAACAGGGCGGCAAAAAAATATATATGTACGTGTAGTTGCGTTTTGAAAGTTTACATATGGGACTAATTTCAGGAGAAGTTAAAGTTTCCCCTCCCCGGCATACGAAGGAGGATTGGGAACTGCCAACACTAGACCCACTGGCAATCTTGAGATTCCTCAGGAGAGTAAATCCAGATGAGGTGCTTTAGCACCTGGCAAGGTATACAATAGATCTACTTCGGTCGCAGTGTCCTGTTTTCCCTTTTAGCTTAATTAATTCATTCATTTATAGAACTTTGCAATCTGCTATATCGTCGCTGAAGGGCAGTTTCTTCCATTTTTTAAGAAAGAAACACAAAATATCCATAGAACGAAGAGTTAGAGGGTTTAAGTGTTCCACAGAAATGTTCCTTGTGTTGTCTTACATAAAGGTGGTGAATACATCATAAATCTTAAACATACACAGTAAAACTAAATTTCATTTTCTATAAAGGAATTCAATGAAATAGTAAATAGTTTGTCTATGAACGGACCTGCAAACGAATTTGTAAATATAGACAAAAATACCTCAATAATTTCATTGAAAAAACGTGTTTTTTCAGTCAACAAATTGTTTAAATCTATAAAACAATTTGTCTAAAAATATTTACAAATTTTAGACAAAACAATTTACTAAATCAAACAAAAACATTTACTGGATTTTCTGAAAAATATCAAACAATATTTCTGTCTGATTTAATAAAGAATTAGTCTAAAAATGCTAACAATTATTAAGCAAAATAATCAAACTTAATCAAACAAAAATACAAACAAAATTTTTGTCTGTGTCATCATCATCCATTAATCATTTATGAGATTTCACTTTGTTAAATGTGTTCAAGTCTGAATGTTTATCTAAATACTCTAGAAAAATGAATGAGAATTAATGCAACGACATTAACTAATCGATTTACTCAAAAATCTATTGTAAACAAACTTGGTACAATTGCATTCCTCTTGCTATGATTGTTGTTGTTGTTATTTGTGTGTATGTCGTCATCGGGGTAGTTTTTTTACGACACAGTTTTTATTGCTGTTTTTGGTGTTTACGTTCTAAATAAAAGTCAAACAAACAATTCATAGATTATGGACAGAACATTTACTGAAAACTAAATTTATTTTTAGACAAACTTTTGTTTGAAAATTTTTTGGTGATAATTTTTTCTGTGTAAGGCTTATAACATTTCATATGCCGAGTACTAATTGTGAATAAGTACGAAATTAATTTCTCAACACATTTTAAATCTTGAATGATTGCTTGCGTTCCAGTTGAGAAGTTTCACAAGACCTATAGTAGAATTTTATGGCAAATATTTTTGTAGAGCATTTTTGTCCGCTATATTGCCGCTGAAGCCGCTATATCGCCACTGATAGAGACAAAATTACCCACACAACGAAGAACTAGAGGGTTAATATATTCCGAATACTAATTGTAAATAAGTACAAAATTATCCTTTAAATACATTTTAAGTTTGGAAGGATTTCTGGCATTCTAGTAGGGTCTGGAGCTTGATTGTCTTTGAAGATTGTAGTAGAATTTTATGCCAAATATTTTTCTAGAACATTTCTGCACGCTGTAGCGCCGCTGTAGGGGATTTTTTTTTCCTTTTTTAATAAAGGGGCCAAAAAACCATATAACGAAGAGTTAGAGTTCTAACATATTCCACAAAATTTGTTCATATAAGTGCAGAACACATATTGAACCTTAAACGAAAGGATTTCAAGATTTCCAATGCCGAGTACTAATTATGAATAAGTACGAAATTAGCCTTTAAACACATTTTAAGTTTGTATGATTTGTCGCATTTAAGTCGAGTCTGAAGCTTAAGTATCTTTAAAGACCTGTAGTAGACTTTTATGGCAATTATTTTTGTAGAACATATCTGCGCACTAACTAAATCGTTGCAGAAATGCAGTTTTTGCCAATTTTTTAAGAATGCAATAAAAAGACCCATACAACGAAGAGTTAGAGGGTTAAAATTTCCCACAAAGGGAAGTATTTTTCCTACATTTTTGTTGATCAAACAATTAGTTTGGAAGATATGGGTTTTTCGAAAACTTAAGAATTATATTGGTAAAATTGGTCTTAGACAACAACACATAGCGCGCACTGTGTTAAAACAGGTGACTAATTTTGTACGGACCTTAAAATCTACATTCTGCTAATAATTTGGAAGGTATAAACTGTCCGACGACTAAATAATTTTATCGGTAAAATTGGTCTTATATAACAACATATAACGCCCACAGTGCTAAAAATAGATACCTAACTTTTAACACACCTTGTAGCCAACATCCTTTCCTATAATTCATCCATGCATTTTTTGTGAATCAGCCTATTCGTTTGGAAGACATGATTTTTTTTTCGCCGCTAGATTCATCTATTTTCCCAGTGTGCGCTATAGCGCTGCTGAAAGAGAGTCTTTTGCACATTTTTTAACCTATAGAATGAAGAGTTACAGGTTTAAAATATTCCACAAAAATATTCCTCGTGGTGTATTACATAAAAGTGCTAAACATATCTTATACTTTAAACGAAAGGCTTACAAGAATTCCCATGCCGAGAACTAATTGTGAATAAGTGCGAATTTTAAACTTAAACATGTTTTAAGTTTTGAATGATTTGTGGCGTTCAAATTGGATCTAGAGCTTTGGTACTTTTTAACAGAGTTCGGATTTGCGCACTCCTTTTGCTCATTACGCATTGCGCATTTCTTAAAAGCGTATTAAAAATGCGCAATAGCGCAAGGAGCGGAGCGAAAAAAAGGAGCAATTGGTTAGCACAGCGCAAGCGCATTCGATTTATTAGCACCGCTCTTTGCGCAATGCGCATTTATTTTTCTTGTCTAGCGTTTTGCGCTGCGCATTGCGCATTTTGAGCGGCGCATTGCGCATGCTCTTTTTTGTGCCAACAGTGGTTAGTTTGACGTAATTTTAAGACATTTGGATTTGTAGGATTATATAGTTCTTTACTTTTTTATTCTTGACCCCATACATATATGATGCCCCTAGACGGGTTAAACTATCGGACCGGAACCGGAAATATGAACGACATTACTGTCCCGATTTCCGGTACATCCCCTAAACCGGAAGTGTGAATTGCACTACCGACCCAACATCCGGTCCAGACAGGAACTGGAAATATGAACTGCACTACCGACCTCATTTCAGGTCCAGTCCCTAAATCGGTGGTATGAACTGCACTAGCGAACCAACTTCCGGTCCAGACCGGAACCGGAAATTTGAACTGCACTACCGACCCTATTTCCGTTCCAGTCCCTAAACCGGAAGTGTGAACTGTACTACCGACCTAAATTCCGGTCCAAACCGGGACTGGAAATATGAACTGAACTACCGACCTAATATCCTGTTCAGCCCCTAAGCCGAAAGTACCATACGGTGATTTAAAAAAACTACGATGGCATTTAATAACGTCCATGGAAATAACGCCGATTGCTTTTTTAAATTTGTTTATTACCGTAAAAGCGCAATGCGCATTTCATGCTCTTTTGGCTCTTTTTACGCATTGCGCAATTAAAAAGCGCAGCGCAAAAAAAGCGCAAAGGGAAATGCTCCTTTTTGCGCTTGCTCCTTTTATGCGCATCGCGAAAATATTGGCGCGGCGCAAGCGGAATAATAAATTCGCTCCGCTCTTTGCATAAAGCGCAAAAAAGAGTAAAAAGAGCGGCGCTGCGCTGCGTTTTTTCGTACTCTGCTTTTAAAGACCTAGAGTAGAATGTTATGAAACATGTTTTTGTAGAACATTTCAGTCTACTATATCAGCGCGGAAGGGGAATTTTTGTCCCTATTGTAAGAAAAGGGGCAAAAATACCCATACAACAATGAGTTACAGGGCTTACAAGAACTGCCATGTCGAGTACTTATTGTGAAAAAATATGAAATTAGCCCTTAAAGCCGGAAGCCCTGACAACCTGCAGTAGAATTTTATGGTAAACATTTTTGTAGAACATTTCAGTCCGCTGTTTTGATAATGAAGGGGATTTTTCCCCCTTTTTAAGAAAAGGACAAAAGCACCCATACAACGAAGAGTTAGAGGATGAAAATGTTCTAAAAAAAAATTCCTTGTGGTTTTTTACGTAAAAGTGCTGAGCACATCTTATAACTTAAATGTAAGGCTTACAATATTTGGTATGACGAGTCACTATAAATGAATCTCAGATATAAACTTTCAAAGCGCCGATACAGGTACCATTGTATATATTTTTTGGGTGCCGTCTGCCAGAATCAGTCATTCGAACTATGTTTTTTTTTTGGTGTTGTACAGTGTTATTGACGGCCAAGCAATATTTAAATATCTCCGAAACTATTGATTAGATTAAAAAATAATGTTAGTACGATTTCAATGGAATTTAACTGAAGATATTTGAACATAAAATTGAACTAAAATATATAAACACTTTGCTAACAAGCTTCCAAACTCTTTCTCTTACTTTTACACTATTCTGTATAACACGTATTGTTTTAGTTTGAATTAAAATTATAATTTTTCTTCTAGATTGAGAGTGTCATAGAAAAAATGCAAGCCGAAAGTACTGGTGTATCAGTACGCACCGTCAAAGGATTTATGACAAAAGTTCCTTCTGTATTTACGGGTGCCGATTTGATATCATGGATATTGAAAAATTTAGATGTAGAAGATGTTACCGAAGCACTGCATTTTGCACACTTGTTATCTTCACACGGTTACATATTTCCTATAGACGATCATCAGTTGACGGTAAAGAATGATGGGACATTTTACAGGTAAGTTGTTATAGAAATAAAATTCAATTTAAACATTTCATGGGATTCAATCATTTTTGTTGTCTTGCTAAAAAACATTTAACTTTTTTAATGTTAATTAACAGACATTTCAATTTGAAAAAATATGTTAAAGCCTACTTTTAGGCGATTTTATTGCAATAGCATATGGGCTATTCCTTAGAAAAATCTATTGTTGTTTATATTTATGTGTAATTTTCTTCAGATTTCAAACTCCCTATTTCTGGCCTTCCAACTGTTGGGAACCTGAAAACACCGACTATGCAGTTTATTTATGTAAACGCACAATGCAAAATAAAACACGCTTGGAATTGGCCGACTATGAGGCAGAAAATTTGGCTAAATTACAAAAAATGTTTTCTAGAAAATGGGAATTTATATTTATGCAAGTAAGTTTTATTTAATAAAAAAAACTAAATAAATTTTCAAATAAATTTTTTTCTTCAGGCCGAGTCCCAAAGTAAAGTGGCCAAGAAGCGTGATAAATTAGAGCGAAAAGTTTTGGACTCACAAGAACGAGCTTTCTGGGATGTTCATCGTCCTATGCCGGGTTGTGTGAATACCACTGAAATTGATATTAAAAAAGCATATCGTCGTGGCTGTTCCAGTCATGGTACTGGTTCGGCGGGAGCCGCGGTAACAAAAAATCCTATAGAACAATTAACGCGTATTATTACATTGCGCAAACAAAAATTGGAACGTAGAACTATTAAAGTGTCAAAAGCAGCAGAAGCGTAAGTTGAGATAATTTTATTTTTTTTTATAATTACACAATGCTACAAAATTAACTTGCTATTGCACGATGTCGAAAGAATTCTTTCTTTCGTACAATTACATTTGAAACAAAAACAAAATTTTAGAATTTGTTTTTGTTTTAAATGTAATTATAGGAAAGAAAGAAGTCGTTCGACATCGTAAAATAGTCATATGACATCTAATGACTACTCTTATATACCTTTTTACTTAAAATTTGGTCTTTTTCAAATCAAATTCAGGGTTTTAAAAACCAAATTTAGAATTTTCCACAACAACTTCAGATTAGATTCAGCATTTTTCAAACTGAATTTTCCATTTTAAGAAATTGGGTTTTTTTTCAAATTAGTATTTATGTTTAGAATATTTTCTAGTGAAATATTTTTTATTCGAAAAATTTTCTTTGGAATATTTCCAGTCGAATATTTTTCTTTAAATTATTTTTTTCGAACAACTTTAAATCGAAAAAATTTCATTTGTCTTAATTTTATTCGAATAATTTTTATTCAAATAATTTTTCTTCAATAATTTTTATTCGAATAATTTCGTTCGAATATTGTTTAATACTTTTTCTAACGAATAGTTTTAATTCGAATATATATTCGGATAATTTTTATTTGAATACACAACAATTTAAAGAAAAGTTATGTCTTAATTTTCAAATAATTTGATTCTATAAGTTTTTTAAAAATACATAGTTTTATTCGAATAATTTTTATCCGAATAATTAATGGCGAATGTATTTTTAATTCTTTTTATTGCTATTATTAATTATTTTAAAAATAAATTTTTTGATTTTTTCTCTATACTTCGAGAAAATTTTTTTTCAAAAATTTACTCGAACAATAATTATACGAATAAAATTTTTCGATTTAAAATTATTCGAATAAAATTAATTAAATAAAAAAATTATTTGAAAACATATACTAGAACAAATATGTTTTTCATAAAAAAATATTTCAATAAAAATTATTCGAATTGAATAATTTAAGTAAAAGCTCATTAGCTTGGGCCTATTAGGAAATGCATCACTGCGCTGCATCAGTGATTTTAAATATTTATATCAAATACTCAATAAAAGCAATAGTCAAACAATAAAAAAACTCATGAGATTTTTGTTGGCATTAAAAGAAAAATTTGCTTTTCTGATGCAGTGCAGTGATGCATTTCCGATTATGTCCCTTGTCTGATCGCAAAGCTCATTAGCTTGTCTGCTTGTTCCAAGAAAAATGATTCGTATTTTTATTATTTAATAATTTTTATTCGACTATTTTATTTCTTTAATTTGATTAAGAAGCATTTTTGAAAATCTGTTTGTAAAAATTATTCGAACTATGTTATTCGAATAATATAATTTGAATTATTTTTACTTAAATTATTCAATTCTAACACTTTTTATTGAAATATTTTTTTACGTAAAACATATTTGTTCCAGTATATGTATTCAAATAGTTTTTTTTTAATTAATTAACCTTATTCGAATAATTATAAATCGAAAAATTTTTATTCGAAAATTTTTATTCGAATAATTATTATTCGAGTAAATTTTTGAAAAAAAAATTACTCGAAGTATGGATAAGATTTTTGAATAATTTTTATTTAAATAACACTGTACGACAAAATGAAGGATATAGCGACTGATTCTGGTAGAGGGCTTCAAAAAATAAAAAATTACGTGTATCGGCGTTTTGAATGTTTGGGATTCATTTTATAGCGAATTGGCATAGGAAATCTTAGGTACCTTACGTTTAAGGTATAAGATATGTTTAGCACTTTTGTGTTGAACACTGCAAGAAACATTTTTGTGACACATTTTAACCATATAAGTTTTCGCTGAATAAGTATTTTTGGTTCATTCTAAAAATAGGTACAAGAAACTCCCCTTCAGCAGCGATATAGCATGCTGAAATGTTTTACAAAAATGATCCACGTGTCGTTTTACATAAAAGTGCTGAACATATCTTGTATCTTAAACCTAAGGCTTACAATTATGAAATTAACCCTTAACGTATTAACGTATTTTAAGTTTTTAAAGAGATCTGGCGTTCAAGCTGCGCCTAAAGCTTGAACGTCTTTGGAGACTTATATTATGTAGGATTTCATTGCAAATATGTTTGTTGAACCTTTCAGACTGCTATATCACCGCTGAAGGGGAGTTTTGTGCCCCTATTTTAAGAATGGAATAAAAAGACTCATACAGCGAAGAGTTAAGAGGGTTAAAATGTTACACAAAAGTGTTTCTCGTTGTGTTTTTCGTAAAAGTGCTGAACTTATCTTGTGCCTTAGACGTAACGCTTACAAGATTTCATATCCTTAGGACTAATTGTGAATAAGTACGAAATTAACTCTTAAACACATTTTAAGTTTACACAAGTGACATTCATTGATCTAGATTCATTATTTTTTGCAAAAAAACGTAGATTCAATGTACACATATGTTGTTTCAATGAAAATATTGATTGATGTTCAATGTAAAACGGTACATTGAAGAAACTTATTGTTGTTATTCTATAGCAAAATTAATGCACCAGTTCATTGATTTAACGTACGTAGGTCAAAATTAATGAACAATTCATTGAAAAAATTATTTTTTTCTTAAATTTTTTGTTCAGTGTACCAGTGGACCAGTATCTTGAGCTTTTTTGATGATACAGTTTAAATCAAAATATTTTTATTTAAAAAAATTTTATTCGAATAATTTTTATTCGAATAAATTTTATTCGAACAGTTTTCTTACAATAATTTTTATTTGAATTATTTTTGTTCGAATAATTTCTATTTCGAAAAAAAATTTTGGGAATAAATTCTTAGGAACAATTTTTTTATTCAAATAATTTTATCCGAATATGTATACATACATATATGTACTTTTATTCGAATACATTTTTAGTTAAGTTTTCAAATACATAATATGTTTTTAATATTCTTATAAGAATAGTTTTCATCAGAATAATGTATTTCAAATAATTATATTCATACAAAATTAATAAGAACTAGTGTAGCCAACGGTCGACTCAATCGACAGCATTCTAGAAATATTTAAAAAAAATTAATGTATATGTATGTACGCCAGAATTTCATATTAATTCTCTTTTACAGACAAAAACCTCTTTACTTGATTTACTCATTTTGTATTTTTGCTTTTTATTTGTGCAAAAACAATAGAATATTACTTGTGCGTTTTACTTGTAGCTGAGAAAAGAACAAGTATTTGTTTATTGGTGTTAGTAAGAACTTGATAGTCGTATTACTCCTAAAGTACTGAATCGATTTAAATAAAATTAAGATTGTCCGGTTCTATGTAAAAAACCCTTTAAAAACATGTAAATCTTTCCAAAATCGGTTCAGTATTACGGGCGTAAGAGGGATGTAAAAAAAACATGTTTGCCTATTACTTATATAGATAATGTTATCCTTATAATTTTATTCGAATAGTTTTTATTCGTTTGAGCGCCATAACACATCAAAGAAATAAGTATATCGTCACAGAAAATGCAAAAAGCCATATCTAACATTTTAAAAGTTTTACAGGAGAAGCATAAAACTTTTTTAAATGAAAAACATATTGACAATTCGTCACCTCATTATTGGCTTAGCGCATATGCCAAAAAGTCGGAATGAAGTTGAAGAAAAATGGCAAAGAAAATTTACATGAAGTTTTCTCAAAATATACCCAATAGATTTTTTTTGTATTTTCACCACTGCTTCCGGCATATGTTTGAAAGAAAAATGCAAATTTGTGTGAACTTTCATGAATGCACTGACAAGTTAATATCTTTTTACTGAAAGTAAAATATCTTCTTTTGTGCTGCATTAGCCACTTTTTTAATTTATTTTTAAAATGTAGCTTTTTGTGCTGCATGTGTATACTAACTGTTGTGTATTGAGTGATTTGTTGTTGAGCAGAAATTGTCTACTGTTTATTGAAAATAAGCGTATAAATGTTATTAGAAAATATATTTACGTGGAGTAAAAAGTCAATATTGATGAAACTTGGTATTTTACTTGATTTCTGTTTTTTACTTAATTTATATTTAAATAATTTTTTTTTACAAAAAATTTATTAAAATTGTTGATATCGTGCACAATTGATGCTTGATAGCTCAGAAACCAGAAACAGTTTCGCGAAAAGTGTTTCGGATTCTGAAAGAACGTATTAAAAATATATATACTCCATATCTAACTAAACTTTTTAAAAATGGTCGTTGCGTCAAACCAATAATGAGGTGACGACGAATTAGTGGCAAATTTTACAATAGACCAAAAAATGTATATACATACATATTTATCACAAATTTTTCACTAATTTTCTATATAGTTTTCATTTAAACAAGTTTTATGCTTTTACTGTAAAACTTTTAAAATGTTAGATAGGGCTTTTTACATTTTCTGTTACGATATGTAGTAATCTTTGTTATTTTTCTTGTTCACTAGCGTTATTATTTAAAAAAGTTTATATGATTAATTCTAATATTGTTTATTTTTCCAACAGATTGGTATCTTATTATGAGCAATATAATGAATTCGATTACTTCATAACCTCACCGGAATTGTCTAATCCCTGGCAAACTGATAGTACAGAAATGTGGGAGGCAGAAAAAAATAGGTAAAGAACGATAAAGTTTATGCGCGCTCTAAATTTAACAAAACTTAATGTTTCCTTTTTCTTTTGCATTTTAGCAAAGAGGTACCCATGCGCCGAGTTAAACGTTGGGCTTTTAGTATGAGAGAATTGCTTCAAGATCCCATGGGCCGTGAACAATTTGCCAAGTTTTTGGAAAAGGAATATAGCTATGAAAATTTACTGTAAGTTTGAAAAGCAACGCCTAATTAGTATATTTTGAAAGCAATTATTGATTTCATTTCATTCCGTTTCAGTTTCTGGGAAGCTGTACAAGACATGAAGGCTTTACCCCAGTCGGAAATCAAAGAAACCATACAACGCGTTTGGAATGAGTTTCTGGCACCTGATGCCCCACGAGCGGTAAATGTCGATTCGAAATCGATAGAATTGGCCAAAGAGGCCTTAAATTCTCCCAATGGTCCCAATCGCTGGTGTTTTGATGTGGCTGCTGCACATGTTTATCACTTAATGGAAAGAGATTCCTATCCTCGCTATTTACGTTCCGAAATGTACAAGGAATATATGAATTGCTCACGCAAGAAGGTCAAGTCTATACCAAATCTGTTTGGAGTGAAACGCTGAAGCGTGGTTCCCGCGGTTGGGACAACAACCGCGGCTCATTCCTCTTCCCTATCATCGCAAGGAGGTTCAGGCGGCGGAGGAGGATCAGGTGCAAGCACCTCATCAGCTGGCACAAGTCATTCGCATCCACAACAACATCTGCAGTATCATCATAAAAGATCATCTTCATAGATTTTCAAAGAAACAAAAAAGTAGAGGACAAAACCTATTATGAAGGAGCCAGGAATTGTAGGGTATAAAACATAATAACACTGTGCAACAAAAGCAACTTTTTTCACAATAACAAGGCTCTAACGACTGATAGTGGTAGAGGGCACCACAACAAATATACAGTGTACCAGTGTTTTGAAAGTTTACATATGGGATTCATTTTAGGGGGCGTTAAATTTGGCCTCCTTTTTCACATAATTAGAGAGACTCGGCATAAGAAATCTTGTAATTCTTATGTTTCAGGCATACGATGTGTTCAGTACTTTTATGTGAAACACTACGAGGAAAATTTTTGTGAAACATTTCAACCCTCTAACTCTTCGTTGTATGGGCTTTTTTGTCCCATTTCTTAAAAGAGGCAAAAAAAAACTCTCTTTCAGCGGCGACAAAGCGAGCTGATATGTTCTATAAAAATGTTTCTCGTAGTGTTTTACATAAATATGCTTAACGCATTATATACCTTAAAAGTAAAGCTTACAACATTTTCTATGTCAAGTACTAGCTGTGAATAAGTACGAATTTAACCCTTAAACATATTTTAAGTTTTGAGTTATTTCTGGCGTTCAAGTTTGATCTGGAGCTTTGGTGTCTTTACAGAGCTATAGTAAAATTTTGTGCCAAATATTTTTGTGGAACATTTGTGCTCGCTATATCGGCGCTGAATGAGAATTTTTCTCCTCTATTTGAAGAAAGGGCCAAAAAGGTCCATACAACGACGAGTTAGAGGGTTAAAATATTCCACAAAAATGTTCCTCGTATTGTTTTACGTAAGAGTGCTGAACACGCTTTTTATCTTACACGTAATGCTTATAAGATGTCCTATGCCGAGTACTAATTGGGAATAAGTACCAAATTAACCTTCCAACACATTTAAAAGTTTTATATGATTTCTGGCGTTCCAGTTTACTCTGGAGTTTTGGTGTCTTTGAAGAGCATTAGTAGAATTTAATGGCAAATATTTTTGCAGAACATTTGAGCTCGCTATATCGCCGCTGAGGGAGAATTTTTCTTAAAATATTCCAAAAAAAAGGTTTCGCATGTTGTTTTACGTAAGAGTGCAGAGCACACTTCATAACTTACACGTAATGCTTATAAGATTTCCTATACCGAGTACTAACTGAGAATAAGTACGAAATTAACATTTCAACACATTTAAAATTTCATATGACTTCTGATGTTCAAGTTTAGTATGGAGCTTTGGTGTCTTTGAAGAGCTATAGTGGAATTTTATGGAAAACATTTTTGTGGAACATTAAAGCTCGCTATATCGCCGCTGAAGGAGAATTTTCCTCCTCTATTTTAAGAAAGGGCCAAAAAGGGCCATACAACGAAGAGTTAGAGGGTTAAAATGTTCCACAAAAATTTTAAGTTTTCAATTACTTCTGACGTTCAAGTTTAGTATGAAGCTTTGGTGTCTTCGAATACCTATAATAGAATTTTATGGCAAATATTTTTGTAGAACATTTGAGCTCGCTATATCACCGCTGAAGGAGATTTTTCTCCTCCGTTTTAAGAAAGGGACCAAAAAGACCCACACATCGAAGCGTTAGAGGGTTAAAATATTCCATAAAAATATTTCCCGTAGTGTTTTACACAAAAGTGCTGAGCACATCGTATATCTTAAACGTACGGCTTACAAGATTTCTTATGCCGAGTTACTATAACTATGTGCAAAAGAGGGGGGAACTTTAACTCCGCCTAAACTGAATCCCAGATGGAAACTTTCAAAATGCCGAGACACTGGTATATAACTTTTTTAGTGTCCTTCCTCTACCAGAATCATTCGTTAGAACCATGTTGTTTTTTGTGTTGTGCAGTGTAATCAGCCATGTCACAGAATACCATTCCGATCGAAAGTGGTTTTGATTCTTCAGAAAACGAAAAACAAAAATTTTCTTTGTGATCAAACAACTTTTAATTTTAAAATACGAACTGATAAATACTTTTTCTATGAACTTCATTTGCACTAAAAAGCAAATATAAGCATACTTTTAGGCTCTGCAAATAAACATTTGACCATAACCTTTGAATGTTAATAAAATGGGAGCATTAAGCGCCTTAAGGTATGAAAACTTAAAATCGAATTACAAGATAAACGGAATCTGAAGAAGATAAAACAAGCGCAATCGACATTGAAACTATTGCGAACGAAAGGGGTGACATGTCTGAATATTTAATTTATTTATAAAAAAAATAAAATTAAAAAAAAACAAAAGATATTTAAACTAAATATGTAACACATGTTTTTTTAGGTTTTAGATAAAATTAAAGAGAATAAAAAAAAGGTTCCCTTTTTGTGCAAAATAATATAGAAAAACGTTAAATGTAATTTGTGTTAAATACATGTATAAAACAAACTAATAAATAAAAGTAAAAAAAACAACTAACTAATTTGTAAGTTTCAAAATGAAAACTTAAACGATTGATTACTTTAAAATGTATAAGAATAATTTGTTACAATATTCAATGTAAAACCAACAAAACAACCAACCAACCACCCACACCACGAATGAAAACCACCATTTTTTTGTAAACAATAAAACTGCTTCATGGAAACACCCATAATATACTTGTACTAAGGATTTGAAACTTATTAAAAAAACTCTTTTCTAGTTCATGTACTATTTGACATTTAAAAATAAATCCTTGTGTTTAATTTTAGTTTAAATAAATAAAAAGAAATTAAATAGTTGAAAACAAACATAAATAATAACATAAATATTGTTGCATCAATGAAGAAAGAAGCAAGCGTAAAGCAAATTGTAATAGCTAATGGAATAATTAAATTATAGATTGCATTGTATTCAAAATATTATGCAGATCATTAAATTAAATCAAAGAAAACAATAAAATTTTAAAATATATACAAAAAATTATGAATAAATATAAATAAATAAAAATATTTAAATGTATTAAGTAATTGTACATTTTATGACTGCCAAATTCAATTTTTTTTTGAAGTTTATCAGCCTGGTGTTGTTTTATATTATTTATATAAAACTTTTAACATTTAACCCAGCGTCTATACCTGATTTTTTATCATGACAAATGTCAAACTTTATATTGAAAAATAATGTTTTTTATGTTAGCCGGTTTTCCTCCTATATGGAATTTGACATTTATCATGATAAAAATATATCAGGTATAGGACGTAGGGTAATGGAAATAACACATTTCTAAGAAAAATATTTGAAATAAAAATTAATTATGGAGGAGAGCTTTAATATACCCTGCAGCGGGGCAGGATATAAGATTTTTCTCGTTTTAGGAATGTCAGCATGTGATTTTTATAACATAACAAAAACAGAAACTAGCCCACTTTCTAAAGCGTACACTCAAAATAAAATATTGGTAAATCTAACCAATTTCATAGGTTAGAATTGAGCCAACCCATAAAATACAGTAAAAATCAACCAATGGAATTGTAGTTTAGTAGATGGTGTGTAAAGCTACTAACCGGAACGTCGCAGGTTCAATGCCTGCCAGGGCTTAAGCAGTAAGAGTGTTTGTTTAAAAAAAATTTTTTGTTTGTAATTTTTTGGGCTTGAACGTAGCCGGACGCCGTTACCATCTCAGCTAAGTCATCTTGTAAGGATAGCAAAAAGTATACATAGACATGTGGTGACTTCTTTGACTTATATACAGTAATTTTTATGAAATAACTATTTTCGCTGTTATTATTTTAAATTGGTAATTTTAACCATTAAAATTGGTAATTTTAACCATAAAAATTGTTAAAAATTAAATTAATAATCTTAAACATCAAAATTCATTTTGTTTTTAAAACGTCGTTTTTCCCATTACATTTTACAATTTAGTAAAATGTAAGTTTTAGCTCTCGAATTTAGGCTCTCATGTTTATGAATCGGACGCCTTTACCATCTCAGCTAAGTCATCTTGTTGAATAACGATAGCACAAAGTAAGCATAGACATGAAATGACTTACAACTTTAAAAAGTTATTTTAACTAAATGAAAATTGTTATTTCATAGAAATTGCAACAACAATTTACATTAACAGTAGATTAACTATTTATATTGGTCAGATTTACCTACCATTTTATTGTGAGTGTACAATCCCTGTCAACATTTAAGGCGAACATTTATTTCATAAAATTTAAATTATATATGTCAGACTGTTTTTAGAATAATTTAAAATAATTCAATACATTAAATGCATAATTGATGTATTTGGAATAATTCTGACATGATTATTAATTAATTTCAATGCATTTTTTTGCATTTATTTGAGACCGACTCGTCGATTTACTAAACAAATTTTCAAATTAATCAGGAAGCTTTCTAACATTTAACTGCCACCAACTGTTGCTGCTGCTGCTGTTGTTGTTGTTGTTATCGCTCGCTCATTTGGTTTGTTTTTATTTGAAATATTTATGCTGTGTTTTAATTATTTTTCTCAGTTTATTTTAAATGTGATTTTTAACAGTTGTTGGTTGCTTCTTTTGGTCTTACCCTACTTAATTTTAGAAATCTGTCAACATAAATAAGAAAAAAACAACAAACGCAACACTAACTTTATTATTAAAAAAGAAAAAAGAAGACAGGGAAGAAATACTCATATCATGCAAATGAAAAATTAAAGAAGGCGTGTTTTTTGTTAATAAAATTTTTAAATAATATTATAATAATAGCAGCACGATTGCAACGAATATTAAGGCGAAAAAAACCCAGCGAACATTAAAGAAGTTACATTACATACAAACACGAACATTTGTTTTGTTTATGTCTTTGTTTGAAGCAGTGATGGAAAATTCAGTACTAGCCCAGCAAAAATAAACTTGGTACAAGGATGCACTAAGATTAAATAGAAGGGCTTCGGAGATGCGCAAAAACACATAGTGCATCCCCTCTGCCTTATGAGGTTGCAATAACGTAAGCGAATGAAGAAATTTAACGCACACACGAGAAAGTGGTCGGCTGTTTATGTTTTTTTCATGTTTTTAAACCCGAAGTTTTTTTCTTTCAACTCAAACTTTTTTAATATCGCTTACGTGGATACAAATATGGATGCGAGTGTTTTTTTTTACTTCGTAATTTAATTTTTTATTCTTCCATTGAATTGTGTATGATAATAAATGTGCCTCGGTAGCTTAGTGGTTAGTGTTCTAGCCTACCATGCGGAGATCGTGGGATCGTTTTATTGTTCTCTTGAATATATGTATGACGTTTATAAGCATACTTTAGAAACAGTTGTGTATAATAATAGTTTCTCAAGCATTGTTAAAAACTGCTTGTGAAATCACATTTTATAAACATTATTATAAGCGAAGTTAAGAAAAGCTTATAGGGCATTTACATTGTCTCGAAATCTAGTACTTACGAGATTTCGAGCTAAGTCTAGTTGTTTTTTGCTAGATTTCCCATACAAAACGAAATCTACTTTGTCAGTAGATTTGGACGAAATCTACTCAAAGTCTAGTATATTTATTTTCTTTATACTACCCTGTATAACATTTTTATACAAACGGTGAGTGAATTAGCTACGCTCTACAAACATGTTCTACTAAAAGTGTGTGCATTAGCTAAGTGGGCACTTGTTGGGTTAGAGTTTAGGATAAATTTCAGTGAAAGTATTATTCTTGGATATGAAATCTAGAAAAATGTCAAAAAAGGTTAGTGTAAGCGATATAGATTTCGAAAAAGATTTTAAATCAAATCTATACGATTTCGAGACAGTGTAAATGCCCTATTAAGGCCCACTATTTATATAAGCTTATTCTCAAGTTGTATTAGATTTTGATTACTGTATGGTATGTTGGGTAATTTCAAATAAAAAATTTATCCAAGTGTAGGTGAAATTGTGATATAAACAAAATTTTTTTAATTATATACATATAAAAAAGACATGAGGTTAACGCATCTAAGATGCGCAAATAGAAGCTCATGCCTCCAAACCTACCAAGTGGGACATCCCATACAAAAATCATGTAATACGGAAGCAGGTTGGTAAGGGAGAGTACCGAAATCTCTCCCTTACAAACCTGCTTCCGGTAGACGGATATT
This sequence comes from Panzeria rudis, assembly GCA_956483635.1. NCBI lineage: Eukaryota > Metazoa > Arthropoda > Insecta > Diptera > Tachinidae > Panzeria > Panzeria rudis. Next base: position 58,913,511 of record OY101448.1, on the reverse strand, counting down.
TTTGCTGGTAGTGTACTATTTTCAGTACTTTTTCATTTTCAAAATACCGCTGTATCACCGCGACATAAAAAGTAAATTAATGACAGAAATCAAAAAGCTTAAGAAGTTGAGAAACATAGTGAAGTACCTACCGAACCTTCGTTTCCGATAATAGTTGAGAAAAAAGTCACCAGGTGGCCACTTATCTGTTAATTGATAAAAAGTAAATAGGATCCGCACAAAAACATAAATGTGAAAATAAGACCAAAAAGTTCCTGTCCAAAAATTTCGGCCGTAAAAAGTACTGAAATCAAACTACGGACCAAGTTCTTGATAGATAAAATACCATCTCATTTCTATGCAGTCTATAAGATTCGTCTTCGTCTTCGGATAACGGTGTCTATATTTTTCAGATGTGCTAAAGCACAAGGATCTTCGCATATGTATACGAGTACATACATTCTAGCCACGTCACGTAAGAAACGAATATCTTGTGTTTTAGGATTCGCCTAAGACATCTATTGAAAAATACTTGTAGCATGTTTTTTTCTGTTACTACCCTGAAGGAATTTCATTCTTAAATTCTGTGAATTTCAACCTTATTCCAATGAAAAATTTCACTAAAACTCAAGAAACGTCACGCTTCGTTGGATTAATGAAATAAGTTTCGTTAAAGTTGTTTTTATATAAATTTCATTATTTTGGTGAAATTATTTCATCGTTTTAATGAAATTGTTTCATCGTTTCAATGAAATTGTTTCATTATTTTAGTGAAATTATTTCATTATTTAAAAAAAATTCTGTCATTATTTTAATGATATTCTGTCATTATTGTAATGAAATTATTTCATTGTTTTGATGAAATTATTTCACTGTTTTAATAAAATTATTTCATTGTTTTAATGAAATTTCGGTTTCGCTAAGGCACAAAATCGCCAACAGCACATATGCTCTAAAAAGGCGAACTTTTTTTTTTGTGTGCTGTATTATTTTAAGAAAAATATTATGTTGAATTATAAAAACGACCCTCTGGTTATACTAATCTTACTATATACATATGTCTAATTCTGTGAAACCATCTATCAATCGAAATGGAAACACTAAAACTACAGAATTCATAAAATAATTAAATTTAAATGTCAGAATGGTGCTTTTGTATAAAAAAAAGAAAATAGTGAATATCAAAAACCTTCAACTCAAAGCTGGAAAAAGACAACTTACATACTTGACTCAGCAAAATTGATCAAAAGTAAATGATATTTTAGGCGAAAAAGAGTTCTAAAAGATTTCGCGGTTGGTCTCAAAACATCATGATATAAGTTCAATCTTACATGCAGCCAAAAAAAAAATTTCTTTGTCTTTTCAATTGTTATATGCTTTAAAATTTCATTATAAATTAGAAGTAACTTAAATGAAAAGTTAAATTAAAAACGAACTTGACCCAACATAATTAAATTTTTTTGCACTAAATTTATTTGCTTTAGATACATAACTTGGTCAGTTGTTTAGAACAGTAAAAAACTTTAAATGTTTGCGGGGAAAGTTTTCAATATGAGTAGAATACGAGTCTCAGTACATATTTGTCTTGTTGCTTTACTTTTTTTCTCTACTGTTGGTGTGTTCTTTATGAAACCCTACACTACCTTAAATATAGTAGTCATGTGGGTTAAAAAAATCAAACAGCGAATAATAAATAATTCAGAATAGTGCAAAAATGTATTATTATTTTTAATTTAGTGCTGGTTTTTGTCCAAGCAGAGATTCTATTAATGAAAAACTTAAACTAAAGCTATGTACAGACGATTGTCAGATCTTACAATATTGTAAGTAAAATGTGCTAAAAATTTCTTACAATCGTGAGAACTGAAAATTTTTGTCTGACAACGTTGGCAGAAAAAGCATTGTCAGTCAATTTTAATACTACATGCTGATAAAAAATTGTCAGACATCTTATAATCGTGTGAACACATCGCGTTGCCATTGTCAGATTATTGTCAGACATTTTTTAATTGTCAGATGTGCAAAGTTTCTGCATCTGACAATGGCGTCATTACCAGAGACTTCTTTATATTGACAGCACTGCACACATCTTTTTTCTTAGGGAAAAAGGAAAATAAAAGTAACTATGCAGCTAAAATAGTTAAAGTTTCTTCTTTATGTTTAATACTAATTTATATTTTCACTTTTTAAAGTTAACACAAGCACAGATGATAAATAATTGATAATTTCTGTTAAGTGATCTGAGTCTGGCAGCGCCAAACAACAGATCTGACAATATGAACGCCAATTTTTTTTACTAACAATATAGTCAGATAATATATTGTCAGACAATTGTCTGCCAATAGATTGTAAGCTTTTCTAACAACTCTGATACAACCGTGTGAACTAACAATATACCTTGGGCTGACAATTTTTTATTGTCAGTACATTGGCAGATCTGACAATATTGTAAGATCTGACAATCGTCTGTATAGGGCTTAATTATGTACCAGCGTTGCCACGGGAAGAATAAAAAATGTTACGCTTTTCTTTCAAAAAAGTTACGTTTTTCGTCAAAAGTTACATTTTGAAATATTCCTTGAATAAATAGTAAATTTATGTGATTTATATAAAATAAATATTTTTATTCCATATTTCAGTGATAATCTAGTATGTGATAGACGTTGATTGATTTCAAATCGCCCAATTTCACCAAACATGTGTTCTGTAATTCGCACGATACAGTGAAACGGACTTTCATGCAAATGCATGTCTTTTGCGGTGATAGATAAAGAGGTATTGGCTAATTATCTATGCGAATCATTAAATTTTAAGTAGTTTGGCATCGATTTGTAGCTGAATATTTTTGCATATATTTGGTGGTAAGTGCATATTTTGCCAATATATGCATATTTTTGGAATTAAAAAAAATGGTAATGCATATTTCTCACTTTTTGAAAATAAAATATTAATAGGCCGATTATGGATGGGAACCGAGCATCAGTTGGGTTGCCAGTTGCTGAAAACGATACTAATGATGGCAACTGGCAACTGAGAGCTGGCAATTTCAGTTTTGCTATTTAGTGCCTTTCTGGCAGCCATTAATTTGCAGTTACCGACTGGCAACGCAACTAAAGTTCGGTTGCATTAAATAATATACCGAATTATGATTGCTTTATGTTTAAAAATTAAAATAAATATATTTTCATATTATTTTAGTTCGTAGATAAATGCATATTTTTGCGCATATTTTTCATTTTTGGGTGCATTTCTTAAGCGCTTAAAATCAAATTTTAACTGCATGAAAGTCCGAGCCGTGTTTATCAATAACGCACATTTTAAAAATCACGCAATAAAAAGAGTTTGATAAAAAAAAGTTATTGAAAAAGTGCAAACATTTAATAAATATAGTCGTTAAATCAAATACATATGTACTTAATTCAATGTATACATGGACATACTTGACAGGGACATGGCTCAGTTGTAGAGTGCATGCTTTACGCCCGAAGAGCCCGGGCTCGTATCCCACCCATATCAACATTTTTTTATTTATGTTTTTTCTAAGTAAATTTTAAATAAATTTTTTATTAAAATACTTAGAAGTTTTCATAAAAAGTTACTTAAATTTTAAATAGTTTATTGAAAAAATTATAAGTTATTGATAAAATAATTTATTCATTCAAATATTTTGATTATTGATTAAAAAATTTAACATTATTTTAAATTTTTTTTATCAATATGGCGGAATTCTTTATGTGAAAAAACATTAATTGAACACAGGGATTTTTGTTATCAAAAACGAAACTTATTTTTTTGTCTCTACTGTTGTATATGTGTAGAAGAGATCTATCTATCCAGGTAGTTAGTCATTGCAAGCAGCACCAAGTCCATTTGAACAAGTTTTTGTGGTCTACAAATACATCTTGTGAATAAGAATTTCACAAGTTTCACTCGCTACTATCTATTTATTTACTACACCAACTAACGCAACTCTACATTAAGTAAATCGAGTAAGAATTTAGTACACAAACACAAATAAAAAAGAAAAAAATTGAAAAATAAAGTCATAAAATCCAGGGAAAAATAACAATTAGAAATAAAATTTATTTAGCTAAATATTTTATAATGTCTGACTAAATATTTATCTCATTTTTGACGTATGTAGTTGACAAGACCACGTTACATTTTTTGATTGCCTCTAAGCTGTCTCATTCATGTAACGACCGACAATTCAAAAATTATATGGAAACTTTTGATAAAATTTTAAGAACAAAATGTGTAAGAATAAACATCATGAGACACACACACTACATAAGCCATTCATTAGTCAAAAAGTGCAAATTTCTTGACCAGTGAAATCGATTGATTAGTTTGAGAAATATCGTTGTAGGAAAGTTTCTTTAAGATAACAAAGAAACAAAAACATGACACGGAATAGCATTTAATAAATAATAAATGGCCAAGCCTTGAAAAAACCAGTAAAACGGAGAAAAATCACCAAAACGGGGAAAAAAATTGCTAAGACAGGAAAAAGGGGGAAAATTTTGGTGTTTACTTCCTAAATAAGAGCCAAATAAACAATTCATTGATTATGTGCAGAACATTTACTGATAATTGAATTTATTTTTAGACAAACGTTTGTTTGAAAATTTTTTGGTGAATTTTTTTTTGTGAATACGAAAAAATAACATGGTTTTAACAACAGATACTGGTAGAGAGAACAAAAAAGTTTACACGTGTATCAACGTTTTGAGTTTAATTTTAAATGGAGTTAAAGTGCCACTCCTTTGGCAGATAGTTATAGTGGCTTGGCGTAGGATATCTTGTAATAATTGCGTTTGAGGTATAAGATGTGTTCAGCACTTTTATGTAAAACACCACCAGAAACATTTTGTTGTAACATTTTAGATCTCCAACTCTTCTGTTTATGAGTATTTTTGTCCCTTTCTTAAAAAAAGGGACAAAAAACTCCCTTTCACCGGTGATATAGCAAGCTGAAAGGAATAAGGGAGACCCATAGAGCGAACAACTTTTCCGCCTCTGGTGTAGAGTATAAGAACAATGGAATCAACTTTCATTATCTTGTTTTGTCTGTATTAAAGTGTTAGTCGTTTTATTCATTTCATCTATTTATCTATTGCAAACAACAGATAACATTTTATCTCAATGTCTGAAATAAAACAATAAAACTCTTTTTTTCACTTTGTTAAAATTGTACTTAATTCTTTGTGCCGATGATACTCACAGTTCAGGAATTTTTTTTAGCTGAATTTTTATAACCAAATGGAATATCTTAAGATTGCTTTAAATCATTTGAAGAAAAAAATACTCTGAAAAGAATTAAAAATTCTTTTGCCGGCGTATTTTTTATATTTTACATACGCACGAGTAATGCTAGGAACACAACTGGGACGAACGACGAATTTCGCCCAACATGACGAATTCGTCGATAAAAATTGGCTGTGCAAATTCGTTGTCTGAAGCACAATAGCGATGAAAACATAACCGCTGTTATAATTGATAAAGCGGTTTACTGTTTGTGCATAATAGAAAAATTATACATTCTTGAAAAATCAACACGACATCAAAAAATTGTCATTTGTCTACTTTTTGTCGACAACAATTGATTAATATTAACATGCTGGACTAATTTCATAAGCTTCAGAAAATAGTAACAGACTGTCAATAGCAGCAGTCAATTGTTGTCGACAATGAGGAGACAAGTGACAATTGTTCACTGTCGTGTTGATGTGACGTCGATGTCGCCTTTCACAATAGGGGGGATTATTAAAAACACAAATAAGACCAATTTTTATAGTTAATTATTTTCCATATTTATTTCAAATGCTATAAAATAAAAATCAAACAATAATTAAAGTAAAAAGTAACTTTTTTCCCCTAAAACATTTAAAAACTAAAACCAAACATGGTCACTTGGTACTGATTTGTTCGTCGTTCGCCGGCGTAAGAAAAAGAAACAAACCTATTCAGAGTTCGCCGCATATGGCGAATTTCGTCCGACGCGACCAAAAGTTCGTTGTTCGTCCCAGTTGTGTTCCTAGCACAATATGTAGAATATAATAATAAAATAAAATTAGTATTTACTTGATATTCTTAGTTACTTTTTGAGTTTATTTATTTTTTATTGTTTAGCAATGTGGTCTTATTTATGGCGGCTGGTTTCCTTATTACATTATATATATTACAGTTCAACGATACTTTCTAGGTCAGTTACTTCTGAAAAAACCTTATACTTCAAAAATTAGAATATATGTATATAAAAAAAACTACGCATTATGCTTTAATGGCAACACTTGTATTTTACTTTTAGGGTATAAAGCTACAATAAAAATATTGATTTCTAAAATTTACGTATTTGTATTAGCCTTACGTTTATGATATAAGATGTGCTCAGCACTTTTATGCAAAACACTACGAGGAACATTTTTGTGGAACGTTTTAACCCTTTAACTCCACGTTGTATGGGTCTCTTAGCATCTTTCTTAAAAAAAAAAATGATGAAAAACTCCTCTTCAGCGGCGATATAGCGGGCTGAAATCTTTTACAAAAATTTTCCTCATGGTGTTTTATATAACATAAGTTTCACAAGATTTCCTATTCGGAGTAATAATTGTGAATAGGTACGAAATTAACCCTTCAACACATTTTGAACGATTTCTGGTGTGCACGTTGAGTTTGGAGCTTAGAAGAATTTCATGGCAAATATTTTTGTAGAACATCTGAGCCCTTTGAAAGTTATTGAAAAGCACCTTCACCTCTTTCTTTGGCACTGAAAGTTTTACTGCACGAAACATTAGTTGGTGTGCGTGTGTAAATATTTTATACTTACGAATATTTGTCATTTAGCAAGACCTGCCTGCCATAATTATATATTTTTTTTCTTTCTTTCTTTCTTTCTATATAATTTAAATAAGTAAACACATTTGCTGAGTCGACAATAACTTTTATCTTGAAAATTCTACAATTTTTTATACAGAAAATATAATATAATTGCTTAGCACAATATTTACAGCTCAAGTGCAACGGGGTTAATTCAACTCATTTAAAGATAAAATAACGAAATCTTTTTTTATTTTAGAACACACGAATAAATTATAAGAAAATTTAACTAAATTATTTTTAATAAAAGTACTCATAACTATTGTCTGTCCGTCCATCTCTCTCTGTCTGTCTGTCTGTCTGTCTGTCTGTCTGTCTGTAAGTCACAGGCTTCTTTCTTGAGAACCGTAAGAGGCACGGACCTGAAATTTTTACCTAACATATACGAGTATAACTATGGCCGGCCGCTACAACAAATACTAAAAATTTATAAAAGTTAAAAATTAAAGGGTGTTCTAAAGCGAACAACGACACATGTTGAAATATTAATGTAATATATAGACATTTGATATATAAACACGACATTTTCAAAGTTAGTATATTATTATACAGACTACGAAACTTAAACAAAATAAAAACTAAAGGCTATTCTATTAGTTAATGTAATTTTCACCATGCAATTTTGACAGTTAGCTGTAGCTTGGAAACCGTAAGAGGCAAAGTCTTGAAATTTCCACAGCTAGTGGAGCATTTTAAGGACCACTGTAATGAATGATGAAAAAAGCAAACAAACTAAAAATTAAAGGGTATTTTATCAGGTAATGTAATTTTTTAAATTAAGCTGTATGGATTGGAATAAGTGGACACATAAAACAAACAAAACTAGTAATAAAGGGGTGAACTAATAACTAAAGCGTATCCCTTCAAGTAATGCAACGAACAAACCGAGAAGTAAATCGCCAAAACGAAAAAATCACCAAAACGAAAATAACGGCAAAACAAAGAAAAACGCCATAAACTAAAAAACGCCAAATATAAAAATGAAATAAAAAATTAAAAATAAATCACCAAAACGAAAAAATCAGCATAGCGAAAAAACGCCAAAAAACAAAGAAAAAAACCAAAACTAAAAACACGTCAAAAATAAAAAAATAAAAAAAAAGAAGTTAAAAATGAATAACCAAAACAAAAAAAGCACCAAAACGAAAAGAAAATCGAAGAAACAAAACACGGCATTGTAGCAGAACCGTCGGCGAAGTAAAAGAACTAATAAAATGGCTACACAGCTTAAACAACTCAATGCCTCTACTTAACACCAAAGGGGCTTGCAACACTGCTCTAAAAAACGCAGAGTTGTCAATTAATTAAGCTTTCTATATCTCTCCCAGTTCACCACCTGTTCTCTCTACACTATCCCTTTCCCAAAGAAGGTAACACATTAATTAATTAACTAGTAGACATGAATTGCCTGATTGTGTTACTTCTCTTTAAAAAAACTGCAAAACTATATAAACAGCCAGAATGAAAAACTCGAAAATTGAAAAAAAACGCCGAAACGAAAACAACAGTAAAACGAAAAACCCGCTAAAAGTCGATATAAGTAAAAAAATCGCTTAAACTAAAAAAAATCGATAAAAGAAGATAAAAATCGCCAAAATTAAAAAACGCCAAAACTAAGAAAAATAAAAAAAAAACAATACAAAATACAAAACAAAAATACAAAAATGAAATAAGCGCTAAAGCAAAAAAAAAATGAAAAAAACTAAAAAATCGCCAACAAACTAGAAAATTCGTCAAAACTAAACAGCGCCTAACACGAAAAACACACTAAAATAAAAATGTCCCCAAAAACAAACAAAAATCGTAAAAATGAAAAAAGGGATATACATACATATGTATATGGTATTTGTACGGTACCCTTCGTTTGCGGGTCGAAGTCCCACTTCACAGAAAAAAATATCATCAAACGGCAACTAGCAATTTGAATTGTTAATATGTAATTTAAATTCAAACATATATTTAGTTAATATAACAAATTGAGTTGTTGATACGAAAAATACAGAAATTTTTTCAACAAACTGAACTAACCAAATTTTTTGTTATGTATTGTGAAAAATTTTTCAATCATCATTGTTGATATAACAAACGAATGCACACACGTAAATAAAACAAAGCAAACCAAGTTTTGTGTATTTAATAACGAATTGCTGTAGATGGGAGGTAAGAACGTTAATATATTAGTCCAGAGGTAGCCGGTTCGATTCCGTCCAAAGACATTTACAGCAACACTCATAAAAGAATTATTTTAGCTTTAAGACTCACAATTGTTATTGAACAGTTTCACGCTAAAAAGTGTTTAATATAAAATTGTATTCATAAACACTACAATAGACATTGTGTGTTTTAAGGAATTTTAGGTTTCGCTACTGGCAACACCACCAAGTTTTTTAGTTAGTGTTGCAATAATAAGAGTATAATTTCATCCGGATATTGAAATAAATGAAAAGCATTTTATTGTTTTCGTGTAAGTTAAGTTGTTTGAACTCTCTTTATAATATATTTCTCAACTTATTTAATACAAGTTTTCTATGAAGTAAAATCAAAAAGTGAAATAATTACAAAAGAATTCACACGACTCTTTATATCATGTATGAAAAAGGTACTCGAATAACGAGCCTATTTTCATTTGTGTTGATTGTTTCTACATCACTAACATTTCTTTTTGCTTTTATGTGTTTTGATTGTCTTTTTTTTTTTTGCTAATTTTGTTGCGAATTTTGTTTAACTTAAATAATTTAGTGGCATATTCTATCAAATTAAAAAAAAAACATACTTAAACGCTTATAGCCAAGACTTCAAGTTTTAATTTAAAGCATATTATGTATTCCTGTGTGCTAAATTTGCAAAGATATTTGAAGTTAAGATTGATATTTTGATGATATGAATTTATTGAAGGTTTGTAGTAGGTGCATACCATCTTTAAACCTATTGTAAAATTTTCATGTAATATACATTTATGAATGCAATTTTATCAAATTTTGCTTAAAAGTAGTTTATTACCCTGCTTTAAATATTTATGAATATGGCTGTTGGTGTTTTTCGCAGACAAGCAGAAAGTCGCTCCGAGGGTTGTGATTGTGTATAAAAAAATATTGTTAATTAATACAACAATTATGATAGTTATTTGTTCGGAAATCAACAATTCGCATTGTTAATATAACAATAATCTTAATTGAAATAACTTTGAAATCTACAAAAAAAAAATTTTTAAAAATTTGTCTGTCAACAAAATAAAAAAGCTTAAACATGAACAAAGTAATCAATGATGTTTTTTTATTTTCTTACTGTACCATATACTACACAGGCAGGCTTTTTTCCTGCTCTAATTGCAGATGTAAGACATCATTGATTACTTTGTTCATGTTTAAGCTTTGATATTGTTTAAGCTTCTTATTGATTTAAATAAAAGTTTGCTACAATATCTGTAGCTTTTCTATGAGAGTTTTGGGTAAAGGTTCCCTGATGATCTGCATTTAGGCCCAGTGAAATGCGCATTGGAACTAGCTAATTAGTAATCAATGTCAATGTGTTTTTATAAACAATTAATATTCTACTGAATAAGTAGAATATTAATTTTGGGAAATAGTGCGATTATAAATTTAAAAAACATAAAATGAAATTCATTTTACATACTATGAGTACATATTTATTTAGTGTATAGCAAAAGTAAAGTTAGAAGCTATTGCGACTGCAGTGGTTAGCGCGCGGACTATGATGCAAGTGACACGAGTTCAAATCTTGGCTGGGGCAGCCAACTACAACACAAAGTGTTCTGTTGTCTATGCTAATAACCATTACGTAAGTAAAATAATTAATAAAATAGCTACATTAAAGTCATGTTGTTTAAGCTTTATATAACTATAACTCAACATGATGCTTACTGTTGTTTCAATATCAAATTCACATTGTTTCAACTTGAAATAACTTTAATTCAACATGATTCTTCGTATTATTCCAATATCAAGTTCACGTTGTTTCATCTCGAAAGAACTTTGATTCAACATGATTTTTCGTATTATTTCAGTATCAACATCATTTTGATTTAACTGTACTGCAATATTAAATCAACATGAAATATAGTTAATGCAAACGGATAAATGTTCCTTCAAATCATGTTGAATTAACATGAAACGCGTATGAAATAAAACCACTACCGAAAAATATTAAATTAACATGGTTTTCGACGATTTTACATTGAAATTTTTGTCTATGTACCATTTTTCTTGGTAATCAATACTTATTAGGAGGAGACTGATACCTTTTTAATGACACCAAATTTTATACTCGTAATATCTGATGACGCGCTCTAAAGATATTCAATCTTAAATATGTCGAGCTTTTCTCAAAAACAGCCGAGATTCCGAGTTTTAGATGGCTATAAAATAGGAACCATAAAAGTTATTGGACTAATTCTTACGCCATGTGATGCGCACATAAGAGTAGAATATATATCATCAGCTTATTATTGGTTTGGCGCTCCGACCATTTTTAAAAAAATTTTGTTGGGTATGGGGTGTATATATTTTGGATACCCCCTTGCAGAATCCAAAACCTGTTTCGCGAAATTTTTAAGATTTCTGTGATATCAAGCATTGATTTTGCTCAAAATCAACAATTTGAATACATTTTTTGTAAAAAAATTTAAAAAACCAAAAAAAAAATCAGAAACCTATTTTACTAGGTTTACTAGTCAAGCTTCATCAATATTGACTTTTTATTCCATGTAAATATGTTTTCTAATAACATATACATATATAACATATAAGAAAAACCTCATTACTCGGCAGTAAGTATACACATGCAGCACAAAAAAACTGCTTCTGAGAAAAGATTGCGTATGCGACACAAAACAAGATTTTTCATTTTCAATAAAGGAATACTAACTTTAATATGCCAGAATTTGTGATGAAAATACAAAAAAATTCTATCGAGTATAGTATATTTATAGAAAAAATTATGTAAACCTTCTGTCATTGCCGTTTTTCTCCGTTCCAAGTTTGTGGCATATGCGCCAAATCAATAATAAGACGACAGTATGTCGAATTTCGTTTAAATGGAAGAGGATGCAAAAATACAAACTCATGTTTTTGTGTCGAAAATTTTTTAAATTACTCTAAAGTGTCAAACAAACGAAATATGTAAGTACGTACAAATACTTTTCTACACTCTAAAATATTACTTCAAATTTAGGATCATATATTGTCTAAATTTGTGTTGAAAATTTCTCCTTGTCTAAAATTACATCGATTTTGTAGTTATGTAATTAAAGAAAAAACCTTTCAAATTAAACATATTTAGTCCAAGTGGAAAAAAAATTTAAACAAAGTATAATACGGCTATGGCTCAATGGTAGATACGTCAGACTATCAAGTCAGGAGGTCGCGGTTCGAACCTGCACGCAGCCAATTGTTTTTTTTTTTAGTAAAAACATTTTATTGAAAAATAATGCGTGTGTAATTTTAGGTCGATAATAATCGGCAAGTGTTGCCGACTATTATCGACCTAATTTTCAACAAAAGTGTTTTAGAGTGAATATGGGGTTTGGTGCTTTTAGAAGGCAAAAGATAACGCACAGCTGATTGCTCGAATTTACTTCATATAAATTTGCTTTTTTTATTCTTCTGCAAGACTGCTAAAAAAAAGCATGTTAAGGAAATGTTATTACTGAAAAAATATTTTTAGATGAAGAAACTAATTTTTGAATTTTAGGTTTAGTGGCACCATCAAAAAAAAAATAAAGCACCAAAAATTAAACTAAAAAAAGCACCGAGCACTAACTTTAAAAGCACCGAGTTGAGAATGCTGTTGGCTGCCTCAGCGAAGATTTGAGCTCGCACTAATTTATCGTTACTTGCTTGATAGTAAACGCGCTAGCTACCGCAAGCCACAACTGTTTCAAATATACTTTAGATATAGACTAATATAAATACCATCATAAGTAATATGAATTACATTTTAAATCAACATGATTTGGTTGATGATTTAAATTGGATTTAAAGTTATAGTGATGTTGATTTAAAATGAAATGTAACGTTGAATTCTCATTGATTTACTAAAATAGATCCAACTTGAATTTAATATGATAAAAATTTATAATAAAATCAATTTTTAGTCTACATAGTCAAATAAGACATAATAATTGAAGGAAATTGAAGGAACTAATTCCTGGAGTTTTGAAAATTGTTACAATTGGTCTCTGGTACAAATATTTAAAGAAACTAAAACGTCCGGGTCTTTGTTTAGTGGGCGAGCTAGAGGGAGGAGGTGTAATTTTTCAGTTTTTTGCCTATAGACGGCAACAAAAAATGGCCACTTTGCTGATCAGTGTTATCAATGAGTGCGAAATTGTCAATTTTCTCTTTGTGTTGTACAATGTAATTTTTGATCTTACTAAGTTCAATTTAATATTGATTGCTTAAGTTTTAGCGAGCGCTCAAATGAAGAAACAACTTTAATTTAATTTTTGTAGAAATACTCATCAAAAATAAAAATATAAATACCTTTTTTTCTTTATTATTAAAACATAAACCCAGTTTACCCAAAAGCACAAGATGCTTTGAAATTCTCATGCGGTCACAATAAATATGTAAATTTATTGTTATTAAAAAAAAGTTAAACAGATATTCTGAACACGTTCCAATAAGACTTATTGCGTAATAAGTGCTAACGAAAAGATTTAATAAAATTGAAACATTAAATAAAAAATAAGAAACTTAAAAATTGTATAGAATTGGATGTTGTGAATTTGTACAATAGAAACAATTTGAATTGAATAAAAAAAACATCAGTAAGAAATATATGTATAAATTGTACATTGTTTTCCAATTGTCCCACCGTTACCTTTGAATTTTATGGGAGACTAAACACGCGTTATGATTTTTTGATTCAAATTCCACAACAACAACCATAAGAAAAGATAATAATCATTTAGCTTTGTTGTTAATGTAAGTTGTAAAATAATCTTGCCGAGTTTTTGTAATCACACGCTACAAAATCATAGACAATCACCACTTGTGGCACGAATAATTGTCAACTACCAGCCCTGGTAATTTCAAGTTTAATTAATTTTTTACAAAAATATTAATAAATTCAGTAAAATGCGACTTTTGCTCGTACACAAAGGGTTCCGTATAAATACACATATGTACATATATCCCACTTCGTTTTTGCCCTTTTTTTCATTTTGGAAATTTTTTCGTTTTGCTTTTTCGTTTAAGAAAGCTAACTTATTTTTTAAGTTTTTTTGTTGATTTAGCGATTTTTTTGGCGCTTTTTTAATTATTATAATTTTTTCGTTTTTTTTTAGTTTCGACGATTTTTTTTTTGGTTTAAACGCTTTTTGACAATATTTTTAGTTTTAGCAATTAATTTAGTTTTAGCGCTTTTTTCAGTTTTGGCGTTTTTTTCGGTTTTTGGGATTTTTTTTCGGTTTTTAGTGATTTTTTTTAGTTTTAGGGATTTATTTGGTTTTGACACTTTTTTCGTTTTAGCGATTTTTTCGGTTTTTAGTGATTTTTTTTTAGTCTTGGCGCTTGTTTTGTTTTGCCGCTTTTTTCGTTTTGGTGATTTTGTTTCATTTTTGGCGATTTTTTACGATATTCGTTTTAGCGATTTTTTTTTAGGTTTCAGGACTTTTTTTCATTTTGATGCCTTTTTCAGTTTTATGCGTTTTTTTAGTTTTGATAATTTTTTGCGTTTTTAAATTTCTTTTTTTAATTTTGGTGCTTTTTTCCTTTAAGTGCTTTTTTCATTTTGGCGATTTTTCGTTTTGAATTTTTTTTTTAGTTTTGGAATTTTTTTGTTTTAGAGTTTTTTTATTTCAAGAGTTTGTCTCTTATGGTTTCCAAGATACATACACCAAATTGTCTAAATTACTTAGTCAAAATTACATTAACTGATAGAACACCCTTTAATTTTTGTTGTTTTAAATATTCTACAGACTACACCAATTAACACTAACTTTGAAAATTTTAAGTGTCTATATATAAGTGTCTGCATATTACATTAGTATTTCAACATTTTTCGTTGCTCGCTTTAGAACACCCTTTAATTTTTAGCTGTCATATATTTGTTTTTGTCTATTACTAAGTTTTTCGCTCAATAATCTTGTGCGGCAAGCTTCTGCATTCATACATATTTTAATCTTAAAATCGTTTCGTGTTTTTTTTTGAGTCAAGTTTACTCAACACGACACGACCACGATACGAACGAAATCAGATTTTCTGTCACGAACACTTCGTGTTGAGTCGCGCGTGTTTGTGTCACGAAAAAGCACAACACGCGCCCATCTCTACCTCTTACCCTCAAGGTGAAGGACGATTCTGTGATCGTTTTTTGAGGTATCCTTCGAGAGTACCGTGATTGAAACCGCACTTTCTGGAAGAGGATGTTGGGTAAATAGCTCATGCTCAGCCAGTGCTACTGCCTGGTTGGACTTTGGATAACCAACTACGCCTCCTTGTTCTGTTGGTAATGCAACAGATGCTGCATCAAGTAGAACTTTGTTGTCGGGTGCTGGGAAAAGCCGTTAAACTGGAATCTATCTTTGTTGTAGGTTTCTAGTTTGTTGGCTACTCCTTGATAAAACTCGGCGGAATTGTGCAAGTATCCAAGTTTGGAGGCATCATCAATCAGTATGCAGGAAGTGGATTCGTCGATTTTTTGCTCTAACCACTCACCTTTTTGTCTTTTCTCAATACTTTAGTATCGGAGCTGGTGGTGCGCGCTGAAATCGCCAAGAAGAGACCGTAGCCTGTGGAGGCAGGTGGCTGCTTCCAAAACATAGGCACTACGAAGCTCTAGCTCTGCTACTCTTGATTTGCCTACAATGCCTTGTATGTCAAGATATTGGCAACTGGGATCACAAAAAAAAAGGAACGAGCTCTATACTACATGGCCTTGTGTGAGCCGTTGCTTCTAGTGCTTCCTATTCAAGGAATTACATGTACATAGACAGATGATGTGCTGTACTCGTATATGTTCGGTTAACTCGTTTTTTACCTTGAAGGTCATTGCAGTTAAAATACAATATAAAGATCACCTCTAGTCTCTGAAACCGAGATCATACAAAAACGATTTTGTGTTTTTCCCCCCAATCCAACATTTAAATTGCTCAACCACAGTGATCTTCCATTTATCGATTCAAAGACATTTCCAAAATCTCTTATTTAAGAATAGTTATTATGACAAGATCACGTTTCAGTTATTTACATCCAAAATTTATTTATCGGCTATATCAGAAGAAATGCATGTACACATTGTATGTGTGTGTGTTTGTATAAAGTTCTGAATTTTATTTTAAACTGTATTTACGTTAGTTAATTAAGTTTATTAAATCAAAAACTGTTAATTGTTTACAATATGTCAAAATAATATTTTTACTGTAAACAAATTGCATTTTCAAAGGAATAATCAAGACATGATAATTTTTGTTAACACACGTAGCCGTTGATGCGCTTACAACGGTTATCAAAGCAGAGGTAGGTGAAAATCTGAAGGCACAAAGTTGGCAGGCCTTTTGAAGACTTTTCCTATCTGTTCAACAAGATTTGGTTCTGACCCTCAGAAGCTTTTATGACGGGAATAAAGTTAGCCCCAAATTGTTACGTTGACAGAAACAGAAGTATTATGTGGGAGCTGATTTTATAGTTCTTGTTGCTTTTCTTGGTTCTTTTTGTACATATAATAGTGAATAAGAATCAGACTCCCATTACCTTGGGTTAATTTTCAACCCTCTTCGGTCCCCAGTGAATGTCAGAGTCAAACGTTATATCGAGGTTTCCTACGATCACTGATCTATTTCCCGATTCTGTTCCACAAAGCGTTGTAACAGTTCCCACTTTTTTAAGATTATCTGCTTCTCGTTACTTTTCGCCGTTGAGCTTTTACTAACCACCTGTGAAGGTTGTCCGCTAGATTGCACGACGTCCAAATGAGAACTCTCCCTCTTTCGAGGTTGTGCCGTTTGCGAGTCTTCATAGTTGCCGCTTTTAAAATTTTTCTTTCCCTTTCATTTCCGGGACCTTCTACTTTTTGAGTCTCGTCAACCTGTCGAACTAACTTGACATGTCCTCGACAGGCTTATGAACCTTACTTTTGCTTCCTCTTTCATCTCAGCTCCTCACGACGCAAGACTTTTTCCTGGTTGGAATCAACTTATTTATCACACTATTGTATTCCTGCTACTCAAATGCGATCCTAACAACGGTTTCCTTTTCGTCTTAGCTCCTCATGCCGAAGGACCCTTTACCAGCACAAAAACTAACTTTACCACCTCATTATGTCAACTCGATTTATATACTATCTTTACGACGGTTCATTTTTAGGTGTCCGACTGATCCGGTAACTAGAATCAGCTCCAAGATTAACATCTCCGACTTTTACAAATAATCACTGTCAATCCCAATTTCTTTAATTTAGTTATTTATAGCTAGACTTGTTTCTTCGGCACTTAAACTGCCATAATCTTCATGCTTCTAATTGCTACCACGAGGACATTCATGGACCATTGGTTCAATATCTTGCAGCAAACTATTCCGAGTGAGACGATGAGCTGTGAACTCCGCTTCGGTAGGGGATTCAATTTCACCTTTCCGCTTAGGGCTTCTTGGGAAGAATATGGCTCTCCTTTGGATTCTAGAATTTTACGGTAGTTTACGGATGAATCTAAAATCGAAGAAAAAAATTTGCGATCATGGGTCAATGGCTCATGGTATTTCAGGTGGAAATTCAGATAATCACCACGTATGCTCCATTAATTTTTATAAGGGTCTTAAGGTCGCCAGAAAGCTTTAAACTCTCTACTTTCATGGGAATCTCGATCCAAGCTTTGGATCACTACAAAAGTTATCAATAGGAAACAAGGTTTCCACTTCCTGGGTACGTAGTCATAGAGGACATCGCAGCAGCGAGGTAGCAAATTAACTGGCCAGGCGAATCCCTGATACTCTCCTTATAGCCACTGAGCCTCTTTGTAGTCTCAATTTGTCAACGGTCACTTCAGTAATAAAGGGAAATGAAATTTAGGCCGAAAATGGCACTTCGCTTGACTCTGCATGTATGAGGCAGACTATTGATGGAACTATTTTCGTTGATGTAATTCTTCGACTTCAACAGGTCTGACCTACGACTGGTTGCTGGTTTTATCTCTGATCATTTCAGACTAAACTATCTTCCTTTGTGTCGTTTATGCATGGACTATGATGACACAACGACACATATTGTCTGTAAATATATCGCTTTGTGTAATAGCAGAAGTTGTGTTTTTTACTCTGAACTTGTGTGTTCAAATGATATAAGTCGAATTTCTTCAGCATCTGTACTAACTTTCATTAAGAGCGTCATACGGAGTTTGGGTTAATTAGAGATCTGTTACGCTAAATATGTTTTAGGCGTTGCATTGCCGGTCTTTGGACTATATTCAATTCAAGACTACAAAGAGTGCATGAAAACTCGTTGTTGGCGGTCAATGCACAAAATTATATTGTAATATTAATTCTTTAAGAAATTTATCATTTGACATATTGTCATAATTTTATTTTAAATGAAATTTATTTGCTGGAGTTTAAGCAATTGTCTATATGCAGCATTTCATTGGTGCTTTACCAACTCATCAGTAGACTTCAAACACACTTTTGAACAGTTACAAACCCTTTATCTTATGTACAAAGTTTGTACATAAGATAAAGAGTTTGTAACTGTTCAAAAGTGTGTTTGAAGTCTACTGATGAGTTGGTAAAGCACCAACGAAATGCTGCATATAGACAATTGCTTAAACTCCAGCAAATAAATTTCATTTGTAATATTAATTCTATAAAACTTCCTCTCGAATTAATTTCGGACACAATCAAAGTTTTTTTCAATTTCGCGGAAGTGGCATGAATTGGACAGAACTGCCTTTCGGCGAAACCTAACCGTGCTCTTAGCACCGAGTGAAGTTGAGTTTTCACCACCACCACCGAGTTTCACCGATTTCATACCTGTGTGACTTTCGAGGAACACACAAGTAGCAACTTCTTGTGCATGATGGATAAACACCTTGTTTAAGTGTTTTAGCTATCTAAACTCTTACTATATCGGCAGCTAACGTAATGCAGAATAGTTCAACCCAGGAATAACCAGCAAGCTAGAAGTCTGTCACAAGACAGGCAACAGTTATACCGGCTTTAACCAGCAACCGACCACAAAGTACCACCGATGCAGCCTCAATTGGCTTAGCAACAGCACAAAAAGGCTTCGATTGGTTGTGCGAAGTCCAACCAGCCACTAGCACTTGTCAAGCATCAGTCATTAAACCAACACCACTTCCAGTGATTTTGGTAGCAATCATAGCCACCACATGAACACCCGAAGGAGACCTAAGCGAGCAACCGATTAAAGAATCGTCCTTCATGTTGAGGGTAAGACGAAGTTCGCCCACATATCCGTCCCCATAGGAACAGAATGCTTTTCGCGAACATCATCCAAGATGGCGTCGCGAATGGCAAGCATTATCTCTTAAACACTCTAGAAGGGAAGTCATCCGCGGTGTTACCTCAACCTGTGGTAACAGTGTTGGATTACTGGTCGATCCTCGAAAGAAGTAAACTTTCTATCCACTTTGGTCTAGGGCGATGACCTTAGGTGCCCGTTCACCTTCTACCAGACTCGCATAGGATATCCTACTTCCTTTAAACCTTTATATGCATGTCCGTTGCTCTGTTATTTCAGAGATTGGGTAATAACACATAAGTTTTATGGGTAATTGGCCAAAGGTAATGTCTGGATAAACCCATTACCCCTTTCACCAGGAAGCACAACGCCAAGGTACGGTGCAGAACCATGCCCGCGGGAGGCACGTTGCGTTTTTATAAATTTTGTTAGTAAAAATAAGGAAAACATTTCCTAATTTCGATTAATTTTTTTTCGTAAATATTTCGTGTGCGTGAACATTCGTGATTATATTTAATTTTTTTTATCGTGAGCGTGCATGATCATGAGGGAAAAGCTTCTTATGAGCTTCTTATGAGAAAAGCTTCTTATGAGTGGAAAAGAAGGCCTTCTGAAAGGTCTGCTAACATTTTTCCTACGCCGCTGTGAGACTGCATGTTAACAAGAAGTGAATGCTTCATTGAGGATCTTTATTGTGAAAATTTAAAAGTTAAACAAACTTAATCTGAAAAGAGATTCTGTTGTTTATTCTATCAATGAGAGAAAGTAGTATAATCTGTTGTACGAAATATATTGATGAACAAAACATATTGATGTTGCTGCTGCGTAAGGCTCTGCCACTAAAGTTGCTACAGTAACGTGGTGTCTGTCTACTGTTGCCAGTGTTGTCAGATTAAGGGATTTATCCCAAAATTGGGAATACTCTTTTCGAAATGGGGATAAAAATTTTTTTTTGGGGATTGGGCAATTCAATGGGGATCATTTTTGTGCTTTAGGGATTTTAGAAGATTTTTAGCGGATTTTTATTTTGGTTTATATATTTTTATTTATTTCTTGGATTATTTTAGTTTCAATACATATTCCAATTGCGCTTCAAGAAAAGCAAAAATTAGAAATAAAATGCAGTACGAATTGCTCGAATCTCTGTTAAGACTTAGAGCTAGATTTTGTAAATACAAAATTTCTTTTCGTTTTTAAATTTTGTATGGCAACATTTTGTTTTGAAAAGCATTTTAATAATTTTTCATACAAATTTAAAACGTTTACAAACGAATTTTTTTTTACAAAATCTGCCTATTGATATAGATTTTAAAAATAATGGAATTTTTTGTGACACTTTAGAAATGGTGAAATTGTTTAACAATCGAGTTATGAATTTTTAGTCGAACTGTATGGTTTTTATGCAAAGTTATTAAATTAGTTTGGCTTAAGTTCATTTTTAATTTAATCTTTCGATCAAATTATTTTTTTTTAAGAACGAAATTCTAAAGCATGTAAATATTGAACATTCAAAGAAAAATTTGGCTGTACGCAAGGTTGAACTGACAGCTGTTTCGTGACCACCAAGTCTACTCATCAGAGTCCTTTACCCACACTACCACTGACAGTGGCAACAACACTGTAGCGAAAATCCTACTAATATTAGTAAGCTCAATTAACACACTGTCGCCATCTTGTGGCGAGTCGCACCTTATTGAACTTTGTCTAAATGTTCGGAACTTCACTAACTGTCTTTTCTTAGCATGTTCAACTATTTTAAGCTTTTTCCATTTCAGTCTAACCAGCGTGGAATATCGTCGATATTCTCAATGCTGGGATTTTATTGAATGTTTATTTTGCCCAAGTTTTTTGGAACAGTACACATTCATGTTTAGCTAAGTGCCTTTAGAGTTTTAATAATTAAGTTATGAATTTTTAGTCGAAATGTATGGTTTTTATGCAAAGTTATTAAATTAGTTTGGCTTAAGTTCATTTTTAATTTAATCTTTCGATCAAATTATTTTTTATTTAAGAAAGAAATTCTAAAGCATGTAAATATTGAACATTGAGCTTACTAATATTAGTAGGATTTTCGCCACAGTGTTGTTGCCACTGTCAGTGGTAGTGTGGGTAAAGGACTCTGATGAGTAGACTTGGTGGTCACGAAACAGCTGTCAGTTCAAACTTCCGTACAGCCAAATTTTTCTTTGAATGTTCAATATTTACATGCTTTAGAATTTCTTTCTTAAATAAAACAAAAAATTTGATCGAAAGATTAAATTAAAAATGAACTTAAGCCAAACTAATTTAATAACTTTGCAGAAATTGTTTAACTTTAAAGCAGATTTGTAATCCGAACTTTTGATTTTATTAATCAGCTTAACTAATATCTCACCAAACCAAATGTTACGATTTCGTAAAGAGTTTGTAACGACTGGTCCGCAAAACCTTCTAATTTCGGAACAGATATCTTACCGAAATCGTAACGATTTTTGTATGAAATGGTTGACACGACTTCGTAACGATATATAGGTACGAAATCGCAACGATATGTCGGTGCGAATTTGAAACGACGTGTAGGTACGAAAGAAATTTGTTCCGACAAACTATCGAAACTTCTTAACGAATTCGTTACGAAAAGTCTGATTTCAGACAAACTACCGAAATTCCGTTATGAATTCGTTACGACAAGTCTGACTTCAGAAAAATTCGAAACCTTTGGTTTAGTGGGATGTTAGAAATACACACACAAATATATACTTATACGGTCATACGTTGACAACACGTAACTGATTGTTACAACTTTTCAGTTGAAGAAATTACATTTTAAATAGGCTGAAAGCGAATAAATAGACTAGAAATGAAATAAGATAACTGTAAATTGTTTATAGATCCTCCTAACTAACTTCGGCTTTTTATATTGCAGATAGGAAATTTTTTGATTTTTGGGGAATTTTGGGGATTAAAATGTTCAAATTGAGCATGCAACTCAAAAAAAATCTGGGAACCCTGACTGCTGCTTTAGTGAAAAAGGCGAATAGATTTTAGTACTATTGTGCTTCGAAACAAAAAAAGACTTGTTTCACGTTTGCGTTTAGGCAGCAGCTTCGTTGTTTTTCTTCTTTTTTTTCTTTCTTTTATAGAATCGTACTACGAGCACAATAACAAAAGCACAAACTGAACAAAATACTAAATTGTAGATCATGTATATTGAAATACATCAGTTTAGATTTAACACTGCTTGACAGCAGAACACGTTCGTGGTAGATTCAGTGTTTTACTTGAAAAAAAAACAAAGCGAAAAAAGTAAATAAGTTTTTTAAAAAACAAAATAGTTTAAAAAATCAGAGAAAAGATTTTCCTTTTCGCAATGACACAAAAATTTAATATAAAAGAATTATATTTAAATTCTTCATTCGCGTTGATATTAAATATAAATTGAAGAAAAAAAGTATTTTTTTTTTCATTGAAGCCGGTTTTTTAAATGTTTAAACTGTGCGAAACTTCATTTGAATGATGATGATCATATAAGTAAAAATATATACAAAAAAAAAAAGTTGTCTGAGATACAAATATATAAAAGAAAGACAAAAGAATCCAAAAGTAACAGCAACAAATAAAACAAAACAAATAAACAAACTGTTTCTGTTGGAGCGAAAACTGAAAGATAAAACAAGAACCTACCAGACCACTACACTGTAGGATATTTAAATAGAGGCAGAAAGAAGGGTTTTGAAAACTAAATAAAAAACAACTCGCCTGGCTAAAATATTTGAATTCTAAATCACAAAAAGACAAGCTTTCAACTTAATGAAAATGTTTGCGAATTTGGAAAGATTTTTGGAGTGTAATAAAAAAGATTTCAACGAATCGGAATTTCATTTTGAGCCATATACAGCTGTGGTGTAAATAATAGCATCAAGAAAGAAATGTATATATCTATATTTTTCCAAGGGTTAATCTGATTTCAGCTAAAATACTTTAAGAATATTATTTTTAGAATATTATTATTAGTAAAGAAATGTTTAATTTTTTTGCAATATTTTAACACTATGATACAAAAGATGAGAAAAATATTATTCAGGAGTTCTCATGCACCAATTAATTATGTTTTCTTGGTGGAACCTACTACCTCAGTTCGTAAAGTGCTTTTAGAATGGCAAATCTAGTGAAAGAACGGGAAGTTTGAATTTTAAACAGTCATTACTTCTTTATTTCAAAACGGATTTCTACGATCTTTTTCAAATTTGAAAAAGATAACTTTTATCTTTCAAATAAGGCATGATTTTAGAAAATCAGTTGGTAAATGGCGATGTTATGGGGATTTAAGTGTAAAAATCACATTTTCAACCAACTTTTACTTTCCGCCTCCTTTAAGTTGCTTATGAGATACTAAAACACTGTACATATAAATCTTCGTGAAAAGCAGCATTAAAAAAGCTTTCCAAAATGCATAATAATAATTAAAATCGGTTAAAAACTAAATGAGTTATGATATGTTTTATGTTTTGATATTTTTGTTTCATATTTAAAAATAGGGCGGTCATGCTAATATATTTCATCATAACTCGAAAACGGTTTAACCGATTTAGACAAGTTAAACAGGAAATGATGTGGAATAAAATTACATTTAAGTCATCCATATACAAGTTTTTTAAATTTATAATTGTTTCTGAGTTATTCAGAAATAAGCGGCGAAAAACTAATATTGTCACGCAAAATTACACTTTTTTTTTCGTTTTCAAAAGCTCATAAAAAAAACTAAGAGGACAAAAATTTTACATTTTTTATCATTTATCAGAAAGCTAGATATATAAGGAATAAATAAGTCATAAATGATAAAAATCGCTCAAAAAATTAGATTTTATTCAAAATTAAGTGAAGGAACTCAATTGATGAAAAAACACAATTTCCATGTAACAGAAAATTATTAATTTATGTGTTGTATGAATGTCGATTAAATTCTCTCAGTTAATTATGAATACAATCGACATTTGTTAATCGACTTTAATGATTTCTATCTTATTATATTTAACTCCCCATAAAATGAATTTAAAACGCCGATATAAATATATATTTTTGGTGTCCTGTACCAGTACCAGCCATTAGAACATTGTTACTTAAAAAAATTTATTTGTTGTACAATCCGAATATTCGCAATTTTTGCAAAAATCAGGTGATTTCACTTTGTTGTGAATAAAATCTATATTTATCCATCGATTTTCGTCTGTAGGAATATTAATCGCTTCTATGTGTAATCACTTTGGAATATTTTCAAAATTTTGCAGCAAATCTATTGCTTTCTTTTTTTTTTTAAGAGAAGTGACACAATCAGGCATTTAATGCCTACCAGTTAATTAATTAATGTGTTACCTTCTTTGGGAAAGAGATAGTGTAGAGAGAACAGGTGGTGAAGTGGGAAGAGAGATGGAAAGCTTAATTAATTTACAACTCTGCTATTGCGCGTTTTTTGTAGAGCAGTGTTGCAAGCCCCTCTGGTGTCAAGTAGAGGCATTGAGTTGTTTAAGCTCTGTAGCCATTTTATTAGTTCTTTTACTTCGCCGACGGTTCTGCTACAATACCGACGAAGGAGGGTGCTGTAAAGTGCATTAGGATATGTTAGTATTAATCGGCGCTGGTACTGCCAAAGTGATCAGTGCTATGCCATCATCACTTTAGCAGTCCAACAACAACCAACACAATAACACACCAATGCACATAAGAAAAATGCATGATATTATTGGCTTACCTGAAGCTAGTCTTGAACTCAAGACCTCAGGGTTTGTAGTCAAACGCACTAACTACTCAGCCAACAGCACCCTCAAGCCTATTGCTTTCTTCAGCTCCACGAATGACATTAACCAAATTCCTTCGTCAGGGTCGAAACAAGCGATTCAACATGAGACGGTAGAAAAAGTCCCTTTTAGCGACGTGATTCAGCTTTTGTGTCATATTTCTAGGTAGTTTAAGCTATTTTGGATCATTCATTGGTTACAGGTTTCCTATTTCATAATATGTCTTCCCTTGAAATATCAGTTGCTTTTATTAAAAGGGGTTTCCCGAGTAGCAGTGTTTTGTGGGTCCCATAACTTTGCAAACTGCATGAAAATTTTGCTTAATTTTATAAAGCGCAACCAAAAGTTATGGTGTCCTGAAATATTTTTGACTCTTTGACAAATCCATGTGATGGTATTATTTAGACTTTTTGACAAAATATGATAAATAATAACTAATAGACACTATCGAGTTTTTACAAGGCATAACAACACTCTAAAAGAACGCAAAATATATAACGTTCTCCCGTATTAATATAAAAATAAATGTTTAAGTTTTATATTTGACTAATGGAATAAAATATATGTATATAAATGGTGCTAATATTTTGACCGCCCCTGTATATTCCATATATGTTCATATATAACTGCCAAACGACGAACACTTTTTGCCGAACTCGGTCGAAAAATCTGCACAAGATGCCGAATTCGTATCCGAAGTCGGTCAGAAAACGTACCGAAAATCATACGTGTGTGGTTGGCAAGAAATCGGACATCTTTTTCTAAGGAAATTCTAAAAACTTTGCCGAAATATCGAAGAGAATTGTGTATAAATTCTGAAACATTTCTATGGAAATTTTAAAAGAATTTTCGACATGTTGGAACAATATCGAAGAAATGTCTGATTAACGGCCATTTTCACAATATGTATACGATTAAAAGTTAACGTGGAGTTAAACGGAAATTTCGGCATACAAAACGTGTGGTTAAAGGCCTCGTTAACTACTAATCATACATTGTGAAAGGGGCCGTAAGCATTACAAAATTTTCCGAATTTTCTGATACTTTTTATGTCCTGTCGTATTAATGTCGGAGAAAAGTCCGGAGAGAAATTTATCAGATATTTCGTATTAAATTCGCACATAGCATAAAAAAAGTTGTGACATGCATTATTATTTTATAAGTTTAAGAAACTTTCATATTTATGCACAAACTCTCAAGAGATAAATGAGAACTACATGTTACAAAAGCTGAAACAAGACAATGTGCCAAATTGACGGATAAAAATCGCAAGCCGTAGTTCATAAAATGTGCAGACTACTCTGTTACATGTCTAATAGAAAATTAAACTGCCTTTCGATAGTGCGCAGACTAGTGTAATATTAATCCGATAGTTTTTCAGAAAATGTGCAGAAACGACGCGTCGCACCAGAAAATTACCGCCTATTCTGTTAAATGTATAAGGGATTTTTAAACAACTCGCTTGATTGTCTGTCTGTCAGACATGTCAGCAAAAAATTTTCACTTGGTGCATACATGATGATATACACAAATGTACATATCGTCATATAAAATGCAAAAGGGTTTATCCTATTTAAAAAATTTCAGGAGAGTTAAAAACTGTTGATAAAAAACGTAAACTATTATGATTACGAAAATTGTTTTTTCAGCATAGTATCATTGATTCAGACTTTATTAATAATACTACCCAGAATAAATCCTTTTCTTTATTGAGTTTTTTATCTATCCTGAAAATTTGTTTAAAATGATAATAGGCTCTTTTGCAGATATGTACGGGTCATATCTAGAGCATATATCCTGAATTCAGCATCTGGCGTAGTAACAAAGCCGTACATATATGCTGATTCACTCGCGAGAAAGCTTTGTATGAGCAGCGTCTTCGTGCTGAAGTTCTTAAATAAAGAATAATGCTACGAGTAGTACACTCAAAATAAAATGTTGGTAAATCTAATCAATTTCATAGGTTAGAATTGAGCCAACCCATAAAATACAGTAAAAATCAACCAATGGAATTGTAGTTTAGTAGATAGTGTGTAAAACTACTAACCGGAAGGTCGCAGGTTCGATGTCTGCCAAGGCTTAAGCAGTAAGTGTGTTTGTTTAAAAAAAAATTTTTTTGTTTGTAATGTTTTGGGTTTGAACTTAGGTTCTCATGCTTATAAACCGGACGCCTTTACCATCTCAGCTAAGTCATCTTGTTAAGTAAGGATAGCACAAAGTATACATAGACATGTGGTGACTTAAATACCGTAATTTTTGTGAAACAGCTATTTTCGCTGTTATTCCCAGTAAAAAATTTTCATGTTTTTTGAAACACTAAAGAAATAAAGCGCTTCACAATTCGCTTTAAAATATGAGCTAGTTCAGAAGCTGATTTTATAGCGTACACAACAATGCAGGTTTTGAAGCGAGAAAAGTATTTGCTTCTTACTTATACAAAAGCTTCGTACACAAGCTATACAAAAAAGCTGATTTTATAGTGCTGATCCAAAGCAGGTTTTTAAGCGAGAATGACACTTTGTACCATCAGCACTTTGTACCATCCGGGTGAGTGAATTTCCAACGTATTAGAAGGTTGCTAGTAACCCTGAAAATTGCCGCATAATAGCAATTTGTTCTGTACTCTCCAAAGTGATGGAAAGTATGGCAAACTTCCGTCTTGTGAGGTATCTGGAGACCAACAGTTTACTTAACGACCGGCAGTATACCTTTTGTAAGGGGCTTGTGGGCCTCATTTCTGAAACATACAAGTTACAAACTTACAAGAAAAATACGTACAAACCAACAAGACTTTTACTAAACTTATTGTTCTTTTGTGTGTATTTCACTTGTAGATTTGTAACTTGTAGTTTCGAGATATAGGTACTTGGCCTTCCTTTCGGAAGGCCTCCGGCACTAGATATTTCCAAAGCGTTTGATGTAGTGTGGCATAGGGCACTTTTATCAAAATTTATTGCTTTTGCTGTCCGGTTTTGGTTTCTCTCGATTTATATTGAGC
Organism: Panzeria rudis; assembly: GCA_956483635.1. NCBI lineage: Eukaryota > Metazoa > Arthropoda > Insecta > Diptera > Tachinidae > Panzeria > Panzeria rudis. The sequence goes on along the minus strand of OY101448.1, from coordinate 58,885,452 downwards.
TTTTTCAGGGATCGAACTATAGGAGTTGTTATAGATGGGATCTAATGGTTCAGGGGTACCGCAAGGTCCGTTCTTTCTCCTAGCCTATTTCTTATTTTTCTTAATGACACAATGTTGTATGCTTATGCACAGGCGCATGACCACACATGCTGCTCTATTTGTAATTATGGGTGGTGTATGTATTGAGGAAGCTTATCGCTGACAGTAGGGTAGCCAACTCTATTGACTCGCTGGAGCATGTGGGATATATTTCACTGTTTTTGTTCTAATAAAATCAGAGAGCTTGTTCCCAACGCCCGCTCGTTTCCACGAACATATTCTTCATTAAGAGCTAACTACTTGTGGTCGATACGCTGGTCAACCGCACTACGCATTACAGAGAGAATTCGTTCTTTAGCCGAATAATCCGTAAGTGGAATAATCCACCTGTCCAGAGGTCTCTTCTGTTACTGTCGATGTTGGAAGTTTAAAATCGAATGTTCAAAATCACTACTCCCTCTATCCTCCTTTCCATAACCAGTTTTTTAGCTCCGGGACAATGCGCTGCATGAGTACAGGTCATCCCGAGTACTGCACAGTGGTTACAATTGGAAAAAGGGTAATAAATCAGTATCTTTGAAACTTGCAATACGATTATAAAACGATGTATGTATGTAAAAATCATAGAGGAGGGCGTAAGTTTTAAAAATATTGCAATTTACACCACCCTTTTGGAAAACACGTTGGGCTACAGGGTGTTGAACTAAAGTTGACTACCTCGGGCATGAAAAATCTTGTCGGCCTCCTTTTTTAAATATTAACCGATTTTTGCGAATTTAAACTTAGTATAAAGTTTATAAATGCGAGTAGATAAAGAAACAGCAGTTTACTTTATTAAGATATCTTAAATATTTTCAAAGATATTTGTTACATAATACAGGCGCCGATAAAAAGGGGTAGGGAAAATTGCCCCCTCCCCCGAAACGAGTAAATTTCTGTAAGAGTTTCTAAAAGAAGTTGGAAAAATTAGTATGATTTACTTAGAACTTCCGCCCTCCCAAAAGCTCAAGCTGGATCCGCGCCTGCATAACAAAAGAGCCAAAAATTTTAAAAAAATATTTTATGATTTTTACCCCCAATCTTTGATAACATGCATGGCCGTTTTTTTTCCTTAAGCGATTAATTTAGAATTTCGTAGAAAAATTAAAAATTTTCGTCCAATGCTGGATGTAGCGTGCATGATTTAATCGATTTAAAATTTCAGATGCAGTCGTTATTTGAAGTCTATTCTTTTGAAATATTGCAAATAAAAAAATTTTGTTTTGAAAAATTTTTGAGAAAAATGTCGACCTCTATTTTTGTCAAAATTTAGCAATTTTTCAATCTCATTTCAAAGTCCTGACTTTGATTCCTCTTCACGACTACATGAATTGAGCTGACTACACATTTTTTCTTTAGCTATTTATAAACTTTATATCAAGTTTAAGCTCGTCAAAATCTAATAATATTTGTAAAAATTATGAGGCCGTCAAGATTTTTCATGCCCGACGTAATCAACTTTGACACCCTGTGGTTCGACGTGTATTTCAACAGGGTGATCCAAATTTCAACATTCTTAAAGCTTAGTACCTCCTCTATGATTTTTAGACACATCGTTTTGTAATCGGATAGCAGGTTTCAAAGATACAGATTTATTATCCGTTTTTTCCAATTGGAACCACTGTGTGTGTTCTGGTCGAAACAAAGGCTTATAAATTTTTTGCTACGCACTTGCGGCTTTTAGAATTTTGTTAATAAAATCGTTGTTGTTGTGGTGCAGTGCAGCAAAGCCATGTGCAATGAGGCCATTTTCTCAATCAATTGAGAAATAAGACCATATGGCGTTATTTCTCAATTGATTGAGAAACAAAGCCATTATGGTCTTATTTCGTAATTAAATTTTTATATATTTATATAATTTGTATATAGTGTGCACATAAAAATTAGATTTTGCCAATATAATCTGCCTTCGGGCATTCTTGAGGAAGGATTTTATCCTCTTGGTATATCGAAAAGCGGATTCGCTGAATAAAGTTTTCTGCACAGCCAGGCAGAAGGGTTTTCTCCTTTTGGTATACCGAAAAGCAGCTTTGCTAAGTAAAGTTTTCTGCATAGCCTTCCTATATCGAAAAGAGGCTTCGCTTATAATAGATGTTTGCATAACCGGCCTTTTGCCGGGCTTACGAATTGTCTCTTCTCAGTATATCGAAAAGCGACCGGGCTTAGGGTTTTTTCCTTCCGGTGGATCGAAAATAGTTTTCGTTAAGTTAAAATTGTCTCTTTGGGCGGGCTTATTGGTTCCTTCTTTACGTTTGTCAAATAAAGGCTTTCAGAGAAAAAATCCTTGTGCGCTAGTAAAGGCTGGCTAGGCAGAAAATCTTAGCTAAGCGAAGCCGCTTTTCGATATACTGAAAGGGGAAGACCCTTAAGCCCATCCAAAGGCCGGTTATGCAAAAATCTTTAGTCAGCGAAGCCGCTTTTCGATATACCGAGAGGAAAAACCTGTTAAGCTCAGCCGAAGGCCGGCTATTGAGAAAACGTTACTCAGCAAAGCCGCTTTTCGATATACAGAGAGGTTAAAACCCTTAAGACCGACCAAAGACCTGCTATGCAGAAAACTTTACTCAGCAAAGCCGCTTTTTAATATACCCAGAGGATAAAATCGTTCCTCAGGAATTTAAATAAGTAAATAAATCTGCCTTGGCATAACATAGATATATATGTAAATGTATAATTTCAATAATTTCAACATTCTTAAAGCTTAGTACCTCCTCTATGATTTTTAGATACATCGTTTTGTAATCGGATAGCAGGTTTCAAAGATACAGATTTATTATCCGTTTTTTCCAATTGGAACCACTGTGTGTTCTGGTCGAAACAAAGGCTTATAAATTTTTTGCTACGCACTTGCGGCTATTAGAATTTTGTTAATAAAATCGTTGTTGTTGTGGTGCAGTGCAACAAAGCCATGTGCAATAAGGCCATTTTCTCAATCAATTGAGAAATAAGACCATATGGCGTTATTTCTCAATTGATTGAGAAACAAAGCCATTATGGTCTTATTTCGTAATTAAATGTTTATATATTTATATAATTTGTATATAGTGTGCACATAAAAATTAGATTTTGCCAATATAATCTGCCTTCGGGCATTCTTGAGGAAGGATTTTATCCTCTTGGTACATATATCGAAAAGCGGATTCGCTGAATAAAGTTTTCTGCATAGCCAGGCTTAAGGGTTTTCTCCTTTTGGTATACCGAAAAGCAGCTTTGCTAAGTAAAGTTTTCTGCATAGCCTTCCTATATCGAAAAGAGGCTTCGCTGATTAAAGACGTTTGCATAACCGGCCTTCGACCGGGCTTAAGGTATTTTTTTCTTCTGGTGGATCGAAATTAGCTTTCGTTAAGTTAAAATTTTCTCTTTGGGCGGGCTTATTGGTTTCCTTCTATACGTTTGTCAAATAAAGTCTTTCAGGAAAAAAATCCTTTTGCACTAGTAAAGGCTGGCTAGCTAAGCGAAGCCGCTTTTCGATATACTGAGAGGGGAAGATCCTTAAGCCCGTCCGAAGGCCGGTTATGCAAAAATCTTTAGTCAGCGAAGCCGCTTTTCGATATACCGAGAGGAAAAACTTGTTAAGCTCAGCCGAAGGCCGGCTATTGAGAAAACGTTACTCAGCAAAGCCGCTTTCGATATACAGAGAGGTTAAAACCCTTAAGCCTGACCAAAGGCCTGCTATGCCGAAAACTTTACTCAGCAAAGCCGCTTTTTAATATACCCAGAGGATAAAATCGTTCCTCAGGAATTTAAATAAGTAAATAAATCTGCCTTGGCATAACATACATATATATGTATATGTATATATAATAATTCTTGCAAAAACACCAACTACAAAATAGGCATGGCACCGCCCCCCATATTTTATCATCATGTACTTTTACGAGAATTAATTGTGTGTGCGAAGTCTCATAAGAATCGGATAAGTAGAACTAGTTAAAATGAACATTTACTTTTCGTGGGCGTGGCAATGCCCACTTTTCTAAGCACAATGTTGTATATTAACGATAACTAAATGTGTATGCAAAGTGTCATTAGAATCGGCTAAGTATAAATAGTTAAAATGCTTTTTTACCTTTCGTGGGCGTGGCACTGCCCACTTTTCTAAACATAATGTTGTATTGTAGCGATAACTAAAGGTGTATGCACAGTTTCATAAGAATCGGTTTAGTAGAACTTGTTGAAAAATAATATTTACTTTGCATGGGCGTGGCACAGCCCACTCTTTTTTGTCCTGATGTAGTATGAGTAGAAGTAATTGAAAACGAATGTATATTTACTTTGTATGGGCGTCACTACGCCCATTTTTCAACGGGACCAATTTGGAAGTACATCCTTTTGAATAGAGAAAAAATTCCGAAATCGGTTTATAAATGGTGGAGTTTTGAGGGAATATACAGAAAAAAATGGACGTATTGATAACCTTTCTCCTTTTTTTTTTTTTAAGTCGGTTAAAAAGCAAAAATAATTAAGAAAAACTAAAATTTTCTGAAAAAAAAAAATATATGGCTTTATTTCAAAGTTGTTAATTTTTTGAGTATGGCCTTGTTGGTCAATAGCATTTGAAGCATTGAGAAATAACGCCATATGGCGTTATTTCTCAATTGATTGAGATATAAGGCCATACCCAGTAAAAAATTTTGATGTTTTTTGAATCACTAATAAAGCGCTTTATAATTTGCTTTGAAATATCAGCTTGTTCAGAAGCTGTTTCATAGCGTCACAACAATGCAGGTTTTGAAGCGAGAAAAGTATTTGCTTTTTACTTATACAAAAGATTCGTACACAAACTATACCAAAAAAGCTGATTTTATAGTGCTGATCGAAAGCAGGTTTTTCAGCGAGAATGAAGAGTAAGTTTATTTGAGTTTCTTGGTGCCGTTTTGCAACAGTGTTTTTGATCGAGTGATTGGTACGTTGGACTTCAAACCTGAAGGTTCTTAGTTCGATACCTAGTTGAAGTTAAAATAACAAACATTGAGCAAAAATATGAAACTAATAAAAATATATAAACGAAATAAGAAAAATTCAAAATGGCGTCAACGACGCCAATCCATATCGAACCATTGTTTTCATATATTTTCAGTTCTAGTGCTGAAAATGTTGATGATTTTCAGCGCTTCAAAAGCGCTTTTGTGAGCAAAAATGTAGTACTCCAATCCGGGAACTCGCCATACAAAAATCAGCAGCGATATCAGCAGGTTTGTCAGTGCTACTTTTATTCCATAATAGTAGAAACCTGCTTTATTGGAAGCAACCTTTTTACTGGGTATGGTCTTATTGCACATGGGGTTATTGTACTGCACCAAAATTTTGCAGGAACATGTATTTTGTGATACGGTGCTAGAATTTTATACAACTTATAGTTTTTTCGATTTCATATGGATGCTGGCGCGGATCCAGGGGAGGGGAAAAAGGGATATTTCCCCCTCCATAACGGATGGAGTTCTTAACTAAAATTTTACAAAATTGTACGTTTCATTTAAAAGTTCCCTTTCCAAAAGCTTAAGCTGGATCCGCGCCGCGCCGCATGTATGTTTATGGAAATGGTAAAAAAAACTTACTTAACCCTTTACTGCCTTTATTTAAAAATTTAACTTGCACCTATTTAATTTACGCCGATTGTTTTCAAATAGATAAAACAGTGAGAAGGCAGCCGTAAAAGAAGAACAAAAGCAGAACAACTTAAGCGAATAAAAAACTAATAACAATACTAAAATAAAAAGCACCAACCAGCCAACCAAGCAGCCAACAATAAGCAAGAAGAAGAAAAAAAGAAGTGGTTAAGGAATACCGACCGACCAACTTGCCACAAAATACAGTTTATTGGCCTTGACAACTCAACTAAAGAAGATCTACGACATACTAAAACAACTATAACAAACTCGATAGTTTTCTAGCCAACCACCAAACCAACAACACGCATTCTATCTAAAGCCAACAACTAATAAAACACAATAGACAAAGAAACCAACAAAAAAAAGAAGCAGTTGAAATCATACACGGAAATTTAATATTTCATTCAGAGAATAGCACAGCACCATCAACAGACGACGGCAGACTTGCTAACTTCGAACGATCGCATCTTAGAAAAATTGAGTCCAAAAGCTCTCAATTAAAAAATAGTGTAATGAAACATAAAACGTCGCGTTTAAAGATCAATAAAATCAAACGTCGCTACAGATTAAGTTTAATTGAATTTAATGAAAATAAATTTATTCAAATCAAAGCTAAAAATATCCACAGCCCAGAAGAGCTACAGCCGTAAAAGTGAAGTGCAATAAAAAATTAAATGCGTTTTTTTTGAGAAAAATTGTTAATTTGTAAAATTATGCTTCTTAAGAGGAAAAGATAAACAAAAAATAAAAAAGTAATAACTGTGTGAATTTGTAAGAGGTTTGTCCTAAAAACAGCAACATTAAAATTGCTTGCTACACAGCCAGCCAGCCAGCCAGCAGCAGCAACCGTTGTTGATGCCACAAAAGTATAACAGCATAAAAAGTGCAATAACCCAAGAAAAAATTATTTTTGTTCTAAAAGAGAAAAGCACATAAAAAATTTATTATAAAGAAATTTTATTTAAAAAAAAAACACACACGCACACACATACAAACACAAAATTATGTCATGAAAATACAAATTTTAAAATAAAAAAAAGAATTTCAAAAAATCACATCGCTTCCCATACTTAAAATTTACAACAAAAAAAAAACCAGATGAAATAAAATATTGCTCCAAATAAATTAAATGCATTCAAAAGATATTTTTTTTTTTTTAAATTAATAAAGATCAAAGATCTTTATTGACCAAAAAATTAAAAATAAAAAACAAAAATCAATTTTTCAAAACAAAAGGCAAAGAAAAAAGAAATTACAAATAAAACATATTTTAAAAAATAAAAAAAGAAAAACTGTGGCACCAATTCGAACAACAATAACAACAACACCGAGACGACAACAACTAAAAACGCACATCATTACAACAATAACAACGACAACAACAACAATTACGAACGAGATTTTCTTTATTTGAAAAGGGGAAACAAAATTGCTGCTGAATTTCGTGAGCCAATTGCATTCAAGACACAAAAGTACCCAGAGTAAGTATATGGCCTGAAAAACTCCTTTTATCAAATGTTCTATCTTTTAATTATTCATAATAACACTGTACAACACAAAAAAATAACAAGATTCTGACAAAAGATTCGGGCAGAGGATATCAAAAAAAAAATATATGTTTACGTGTATCGGCGTTTTGAAAGTTTACACCTGGTATTAATTTTAGGGGAAGTTAAGTTCCCAACACCTTTTGCACACTGTTATAGTGGATTGATTGGCATAGGAAATCTTATACTGCACTATAAAAAATGTTACCCCTTTTTTGTGGCCATTCTTAATAACAGTTGCCGTTGGCTGTTATATAAATTTTTGGGATTCGACCTTTGGAAGCCTCCCTCTTAAGGTCCTTAAAAATGTTTATCACTTAATGTCACGAAGAAAACAATTTTTATCACTCACGCTCACGCCTTCTTACGCGTGACAATTATAAACCACTCCTTCTTTGGACACTTTTAATATGTTTAGCCCCGCATTATAGAAAATTTTGTTTTAAGGCCCCTATTATGATTCACAACTCAACTAGGTTGAGTTGTCAATGCTACGACCCAACTCAACCATTTTTTTTTTGTATTATGATTGACAACTAATTTTAGTAGTCTTCGAAAAAATGTTCGAAAAAAGGTTCTTATCTATACTCTCTGTTTTTTGAAACCATAGTAGCCACCACAAAATATTTTAAATATTTTTAGTTTTGGCCTTACTATTTTTTCTTGAGATTTTATGTTTTATGGATATGGCAACAATATGGGTTGACAAATGGGATAGATTGGCGCCTAAAAGTACCATTTTAAAATTAATTAAAAATAACACAATAGTCGAAAAAATAACCAAAACACAACTGATAAAAACTGAGACAACTGCTTTGATGAAGTTGTATTCCATAATAAGAATTTGACAACCACGACTCAACTATCAATTTAGTTGTGAATCATAATAGGGCCCTAAATGTGATTTAAAATAATTCTTGCAAGAAAAAACCGACCACAAAATAGGCATGGTACCGCCCCACTATTTAATCATCATGTACTTTTACGAGAACTAATTGTGTGTGCGAAGTTTCATTAGAATCGGATAAGTAGAAGTAGTTGAAATGAATAATTACTTTTCATGGGCATGGCACTGCCCACTTTTCTAGCCACAATATTGTATTGTATATGTTGTATAACTAAACATGTATGCAAAGTTTCATAAGAATCGCCTAAGTAGAAGTAATGAAAATGCTTATTTACTTTTCATGGGCGTGGCACTGCCCACTTTTCTAAACATATTGTTGTATTGTAACGATAACTAAAGGTGTATGCAAAGTTTCATAAGAATCGTTGAAAAATAATATTTATTTTGCATGGGCGTGGCACAGCCCACTTTTTTATCCTGATGTAGTATTTAAACAGAAGCTTAATGTGTGTCTAAAGTTTCATAAGAATCGGTTGAGTAGAAGTAGTTGAAAACGAATATGTATTTACTTTGTATGGGCGTGACCCCGCCCACTTTTCAACGGGACCAATCTGGAAGTACTTCCTTTGGAATAGAGAAAAAAAATCGGAAATCGTTTCATAAATGGCGGAGTTTAGAGGGGATATACATTAAAAAACATAACGAATTGATAACGTTTCTCCTTTTTTGAAGTCGGTAAAAAAAAGGATTAGATTTTCGATTTCTTCCCCACACAGTAAACATTTTGATTTTAGTACGCTGCAACTCTCTAGAAAAATTAGGTTGTTTAAAAAACTCGCAAATATTCGCAGCTGAAAAATTTCAATTTCAGAAGACAATTGATTATTCTAGAGGACTGTGCTGGTGTTATGGCTATCATCTGTTATCAGTTTTGTGTAAGTCCAAATGAAAAAATTCGTTTTAGTTCTATTAGTTTACCTTAAGGCCATTTCGATTTAATCGACCTAATTAATACTCGAATTCACCATAATTCTTATACCTAAAGTATAAAAATTACAAGATTTCCTATGCCTTTTCGCAATAGCAATGTGCAAAAGGAGTGAACTTTAACTCTCTCTAAAATCAAGGTAAGACGTCAACTTTCAGAATGCCGACAAACGTAGTTTTTAGTGCTGTGAAAGTATTGAGTACTTGAGTACTGGGTACTCAGTACCGAACATATTTTTCGGTACTCCATACCCAAAAATTACTACTCAATACTTTCAGAGTTGTATTTTCTAGTGTAAAAACGAAACTTTTACTTTGAAATATATTAAAGTAATACAACTCTGTTGAAAACATGCTTTTAAATAATTTTAAACCTTGCCATTTAGAGAGTTATTAACTAAAAAATTAAAATAATTTAATATTTAAATAATTTTAAGGACTCTAGTTGTTCATACATGTTTCAATAAAGGCGAATTTGAACCCATTAAACATTTTTATTTTTAAATAAAACAGCTGTTAAAAGTATCCAGTAGTATCGAATACCCAGTTAAAATTGTATCGAGTAGTATTGAGTAGTCAAAAGTAGCCGCTTTTTACAACAGTAGTATTTTTCCCCCTCCTACCAGAATAACTCATTAGAACTTTGTTATTCTGATTTTGTTGTACAGTGTAACAAATAACAATAATTACATTGTTCAACAAAATCAAATTCTTTTTAAAATTACAAGGCTCTAATGACTGATGCTGGTAAAGGCTACCAAAAAAAATTATACATGCGTTGGCGTTTTTTAAGTTTACATCTGCGACTCATTGTAGGAGGGAACTAAATTTCCCCTCTTTTGCACCTGCTTATACTGACTCGCCACAGGAAATATAAAATGTGCTCTCAGCACTTTTATGTAAAATAGAATGAGGAACATTTTTATAGCACATTTTAAACCTCTAACTATTCGTAGTATGGGCCGTTTTGCTCATTTCTTAAAAAAGGAGGCAAATAATTCCCCTTCAGCGGAATATTTTGTGGAATATTTTAAACCTCTAACTCTTTGTTGTAATGGTATTTTTTCCCCTTAAAAAAATGCCAAAAAGCCCCCTTCAGCGGCGACATAGCGGTGTGAAATGTTCCACAAAAATATTCCTCGTGGTGTTTTACATAAAAAGATTTCCTATGGCGAGCACTAATTGTGAATAAGTACGAAATTAGCCCTCAGAAACATTCTAAGTTTTGAATAATTTCATTTTTAAGAAATGAACAAAAGGAATGAGGATGCTGCTGGCTGAGTAGTTAGTGCGTTTGACTACAAACCCTGAGGTCTTGAGTTCAAGACTAGTTTCAGGCAAGCCCCAACAACATCATGCATTTTTCTCATGAGCATTGGTGTGTTATTGTGTTGGTTGTTGTTGCACTATTAAAGTGATGAAGACATAGATAGCACTGATCACTTTGGCAGTACCGGCAGCGATTAATACTAAAATATCGTAATGCACTTTACAGCACCCTACCTACTTCGTCCACTTTCTAAACTGCACTTTCCCAGCGTTGCCATTAGTTTATTTTTCTTCATTCCCATTTTTCTGATTTTGTTCTAATTCTTCCCTCGTTCGTTGTAATATTAATCATGCCCAATTCTTTCGGAATTAAACGTTACGAACCTTAGCCTAATAATCAATTTGGATTCACAAGCAAATACATTCGATATAATCATATTAATTAGCAAATTAGCTACTGGCTTGAGTTTTTCACATGATTACATGTTTATATATCTGTGCCTTGGTGCTAAAAGGGCCAATGTCAATATTTTGCTGTTTTGAGTTAATCATTGCATTAGGTTTTTGTGCTTACTCTCTTTTATTTTGATGAAACAGCCAATGTCTAATGTAACCCAGAACAGCTTCATAAGGCTTTTGCTAGCCAATGTTACTATTAACTCATATAGAAAACTTAACTTATATTGACTTTTTCTCAGAAGTGAATATTTTGTAATTGGCCTTTTTAGCACCAAGCCACAGATATACTTAAGTATGAAATCAAATCAAAGAAGTTTGTCTTGAGTAGAACAAAAAAAAAAATCAGAAAAATTGGAATGAAGAAAAATAAACCAATGGCAACGCTGGGAAAATGCAGTTTAACATCAACTTGAAAGTGATTTAATTCTCGTATTCAATTTTAACGAAAAAGTTGTCAGAATTAAAATCACATTCAACATAACCACCTGACAAGTGTTGATAAGCAAAATACATGTGAACACTGACGATGGAAATGTAGCGGCTTCCGAAAGTAGCGCTACTCTGTTCTGCTGTGTAAGTTGAACAATTAAGTTGGTTTTAATTTTTTCCCTTATTCCTTGGAATATTAATCATGCCCAATTCTTTTTGAATTAAACGTTATGAGCCTTAGCCTAATAATCAATTTGGATTCACAAGCAAATACGTTCGAAATAATCATATCAATAAATAACAACATGCTGTTTTCGAAGAATATTACAGCCGCCCCATCAATGTTCAAATGTTTTCCCACTCTTTAGATGTAAAAATGTAAAAGTGTTATAGACAGATCATTTAAGAGAAAAGAATACGAGATTATTTCTTATGTCAACAAATACATACATACATACGAGTACATACAAATACATATCCACCTTTTTTAATTTTGTATAGCTTTCATTTAATACGAATAGGTATTTTTTATTATTTACTTTAATAAAAGTCTGCACCCATAAATTAAAAAAAATAATGAGTTTTTGACAACAACAAAAAAAGCTGTAAATATTTTTGTGGCATTTTCTTAATAAGAGATAATTATTTATACAAGTTTCAAATAAAAGAAGTATAAAGTGAATAAAATAAATAAAAATGGTAGCATATTTACACTTCATTTGAACTTGAAAAGAAAAATAAATAAATAAAATACTTTTTATTCAAGTATTGAAAATAATCTAAACATACATACATTAAATATTTAAAGGGTCACTTTTTTTGTTGTTTGGTTTACACTGAAGAGTCTTTTACTACTAGCCCAGTCAAAAAGTTGAAGAAAAAGCGATAAACTTTGGAATGAAAGATAACACGTTTGTTTTGGCCATTGATTGCAAATTACCCAACAAAAATAAATTTGATACCAGGAAGCAGGTAGATTAATTAGAAGTGCTTCGGAGATGCGAAAAGCATACAGTGCATCCCTTCTGCCTTACGAGGATGCAATAACGTAAGCGAGCGAAGAAACTTACCACACACACGATGAATATGTTTTTTCATGTGTTTTAAACACGAAGTTTTTTATTCAACTCAAACTTTTTTATAGTGCATCATCTCTCGCTTACGTGGGTACAAATATGGATGCGAGTGTGATCTTTGCTTCGTAAATTGATTTTTTTATTCTTCTTTTGAATTGTGTATGAAAATAAATGTGCCTCATTAGCTTAGTGGTTAGTGTTCTTGTCTACCATGCGGAGATCGTGGGATCGATTCCTGATTCAATACGCGAACAAAAAGTATTTAATAAAAGTAAATTAGAGTGTAATATAATTTCCAATTGTATTTGTACCATTTAATACATAAATAAATATAAAAACAACATAAAATAATGGCAAATAAAAAATTACTCCAAGTGTGGTAAAATTGTGATATAAAGAGAAAAACATTTTTTAATTATATACATATAGTTAATGCATCCATGAGGTTAATGCATCTAAGATGCGCAGAAAGAAGCTCATGTTGGTAAGGGAGAGTACCGAAATCTCTCCCTTACAAACCTGCTTCCTTCCGGTAGACGGATATTTTTGCTGGGTAAGATATAATTTTTAAAAGTTTCAAATCGTTTCAAAATATTTTCAAAATCACTAATATACTCTTAATATACATGGCAGGTTTTTTTTCTATAACATATCCAAGTTTATTTATGTAGAGTAACACAAAATGTTTGTCGTTTTAAATTTTTTTAAGGAATCTTAAAATAAATAAATTTTTAAATTTTTCATAAAAATTTCTAATTGCTTAGGCTCGCCCCCACTCCTCCAGAAGGTCATATATACGCCCCTAAATATCACAGATATTATTGATCAATGATTTTAGTATGACTTGAATTTAAATGCATTGTTTGCATTTTTTGTTTGTTTTGTTAACAATTCAAACGAACTGTTCTTGAGTTATGCTAATATAGATCGTGCAACCTCATCTATTTTAGTTGTATAGTTTTAACTCAAAAAGTAAATTCATTTCAAATGAACTGCATTAAAAATATGAATCAGATTTTACTAATAAATCGCATGCAACAAACTTAACATTGTGCAAGCGACGATCATTGATTTATTTATCAATATAAATATTTCCCACACACTGCAAGAAAAAATTACCCTATAAATAGATCATAACACATTTTTAACTATACGCTCGTAACCGAAAAAGAAGATATTGGCTTTTAACGTGGCAAATTTCGTTATTTGGAAACAATAAATATTGAACCACATGTTTTTATTTATTTGTTATCAAATGATATGAAATTTTTCTTTGTTATTAGAGTTCAAAAGAAAAAAAATGATTTAAGAATACAAGTTTGTTTGCTTATAAAAAAAAATATTTTAGTATTTGTCTTTTTATTTAGGTGTTGGAAAGTTTTGATACCTGTACACCTTTTGTTAATTCAAAGTTTTATATTTTTTTAAGTTCGATGCTAACTTACATTTATTTTAACCTAATTTCGATTAATTTGAATAAAGAAAATTAGCTAAATTTAGAAAACACAATAAATAAGTCATGGATTTTAAAAGCAATGTTTCAAAATATGTGACTTTAAGTTAATAGAGAGAGAGAGAGAGATGTCATCGTGAGCAGGGTTGTCAGATTTTGTCCGACCTATTTCGCCAAATTGATTTTTAAAATCGCCAAAAGTCGCCAAAATCTATTTTATGTAGTTTTTCTCAATATATATATTTGATAATAAATTTGTTTTCATATAATACTCCTTTTAATATAAATTTTTATAAAATAATCGTATAAAAATTTTGCAGAAAATCGCCAAAAGTAGAAATAAAATCGCCAAAAATTATTTCTTGTAAATTGTTCTCATCCAAATTCAAAACCCCCCAGCAAAAACTTTTGTCATTTTTGTAATCGGTAGTACTGGGTTGCAAAGTAATGAGTGGTACTTATTTATCTTATTAGTATGCTTCAAATTAGAACTACTACTTAGTTCTTAATACAATTAGTACTTATTTTTCTCATTATCTGAAAGTAATTACAATTCGTTATTATGTATTAATAAAATAAGTAGACAACAACCACTTCTTAAGTCAACATGTGTTTGTATATGAAAGCTAATTTTTGTTGCTTAAACTTATAAGTCAACAGTAGTGGCTAAAGTACTTGTCTTCAAATCTGAACGAGCGTAGGTTCGTATCCCAGCTGGATCAAAAAAAATGTTATAAATAAAAAAAGTTTTACAAATATAAATAGTACATGATGTGTATAAAAATTTTTTTTTAATTTTAATTTTTTTATGTGACTACTTATTTTTTAGCTTCAAGTAAGCCAAATAATAACTAGTTAATTGATGTGACAATGTAACTACATTTGTAAGGGGTATCACTTATTTTATGGAATTCTCCAACAAAAATAAGTAGTTATCGAGTCAAATTGTAACTAGTTACGACTTAAATCCTCATATACTTTTTTGCCTACCACAAAGCAAAGTTTTTGCTGGGCCTTTAATGACTATAATTAATATAAGAAAAATTATAAAAATCACATTGTTTTAATTTCTTGCAGACGAGTTTTGGCGGGATTTAGTTTTGAAAATACTCATTCAACAAACTAATTTCTCTGAATTATAAAAATTTTGATGTTCAATTTTGTTTAAAAAAATAGCCATGTCACCAAATGAAAAATTTAGACGCCAAACAAGTTGAAAAATCGCCACGTTTGGCGAGAAATCGCCATATCTGACAACCCTGATCATGAGTGGCTTTTCACTCAAGATCACGAAAAAAATTACATGATTCTATAATGCAGTTTATTTTTCCAGCTGTGGTATGACTCAGTCTGTCCAGGGTCGTGTCAAAGGTCAGCTTCCTTTGAGACTAATGCTTAAGGGTGTTATTGTGTGAACACAGTTTGCGGTTACGAAACTACAACTCCCACGAATATGCTTTGTTTCATACGACCTTATGCTCGGCCGAAGTACAAAATGCTCTATAGTGACTATGGGGTAAATCTGGGGTTTCTCACGACGGTGAGTATAAGGTAAATTCGGGGGACCTTACACTCGCTAAAATACGAAATAATATTAGGACGAATATAATAAATTCGGGAGACCTTACACTCTGCTAATAATATTACAAATAAATAAATATAAGGTAAATTCGGGAGACCTTACGCTCGCTAAAACACGAAATAATTGAATGAATATAAGGTAAATTCGGGAGACCTTACACTCGGCTAAAGATACGAAATAGTTTTACGAATGAATATAAGGTAAATTCGGGGAACCTTACACTCGCTAAAATACGAAGTAATACTACGATAAGGTATATGGGAGATCTTACACTCGGCTAAAGATACGAACTACTTCTAAGAATGAATATAAGGTAAATTCGGGAGACCTTACACTCGGCTAAAGATACGAAATAATTCTACCAATGAATATAAGGTAAATTCGGAGGACCTTATACTCGCTAAAATACGTTATAATTCTACGAAGGAATATAAGGTAAATTCGGGAGACCTTACACTCGGCTAAAGATACGAAATAGTTTTACGAATGAATATAAGGTAAATTCGGGGAACCTTACACTCGCTAAAATACGAAGTAATACTACGATAAGGTATATGGGAGACCTTACACTCGGCTAAAGATACGAACTACTTCTAAGAATGAATATAAGGTAAATTCGGGAGACCTTACACTCGGCTAAAGATACGAAATAATTCTATCAATGAATATAAGGTAAATTCGGAGGACCTTACACTCGCTAAAATACGTTATAATTCTACGAAGGAATATAAGGTAAATTCGGGAGACCTTACACTCGCTAAAATACGAAGTAATACTACGACGAATATAAGGTAAATTCGGGAGACCTTACACTCGGCTAAAGATACGAAAATAATTCTACGAATGAATATAAGGTAAATTCGGGAGACCTTACACTACGATGAATATAAGGTAAGTTCGGGAGACCTTACACTCGGCTAATACTACAAAATAATATTACAAATGAAATTCGGGAGACCTTCCTTACACTCGCTAAAATACGAAACAATGGTACCAATATAACTACATGCAAACACAAGGTAAATCCGGACGACCTTGGTGTGACCACTACTACAGTTTATTCCATGCGAATATACTTGAGAACAAGAATCGGTAAGCTCTCGGACAACAGTTCAAGTAGCCTACTTGTAACTGCCATTCGTACGGTATCGTGACTTCCTCCCCTTTCTGTACACAAAACTAATATACTTATCCAATAAAAAAAACATAAAGCGAGTGAGAATTACTAGACTTTTACGTAAATGCTTATTAACACTAGGTACGCGTGTGTGAACGTTTATTGCTGCCGTATACATGGGTACATAATTGTTATCACATGTTGACAACGTGCATGTTTGTTGTCTGTTATCGGATATTTTATTAAATATATTAAGTGAGGGCTCTAGTTAAATGTTTTTATAAAAATATTGGGTTGGGGCATTTTTGTAATGCCACGTTACAGTTCTAACGACCGATTCGGGCAGAGTAGAAAGTAAAAAAAAAATGGATAGCGCATTGATGTTTTGAAAGTTTACATCTGGAATTCATTTAAGACGGAGTTAAAGCTCCTGCAAAAACTTATAGTGACTCGGCGTAGAAAATCGTCTCAGCTTTAAGTTTGAGGTATAAAATGCGGTCAGCACATTTTTGTAGGACATTTTAGCCCTCTAACTTTTCGTTGTATGGGCCTTTTTATCTCTTTCTTAAAAAAGAGGCAAAAAAACTCCCCTCCGGGCTGAAATTTTCTAAAAAAAAAAATATTCAGCATAAAATTCTTCTATAGGTCCTCAAATACACCAAAGCTCCAGACTCAAATTGGACGCCAGTAAATTGTTCAAAATGTGTTTAAGGGTTAATTTCTTACTTATTCACAATTAGTATTAGGCATAGGAAATCTTCTAAAACTAAAATGTAAGGAGGTATAAGATGTGCTCAGCACTTTTATGTAGAACACCATGAGAAACATTTTTGCGAACTTTTCTCCCTTTCTTAAAAAAGGGGCAAAAAAACTCTTTTTCGACAAAAATATCACTATGCAACAAAAATGAAACTTTTGTCATGACTTTTGATCACCACTATATTTTTTGATATGTGTTGGTGCTGTCACTACAAAAACAGTCCAAATTTAAAATTCTATGGATGCGGTTTTTTATTTTGATCCACCGATTTCATCATAACTTGGGAAGTCGTAGTCGAATTTTAATTCAAAAAACACTAAAATAAAAACACTGGAATAAAATTACATTTTAGCCGTTCTAACATTGTTTTTTATATACTCTATAGCTTCGGAATTGTGCAGACCGCAATGATGAGAAATATATATTTTTTTACGCAAAATTGCAAAATTTTTATTTTTTTTTTAAATTTATAAAAAATCAAAAATGGCAAAAACTTAACATTTTTATTAACCAATCATAAAGCCACACTTATTACAAATAAAATAAATTGTATAAATGTGAAGCATATAGACAAAGAAAATTTCTAACTGCACGGAGGGTTGAACTGACGTTTTAGCGGGAGCTATCGAAACGTGAGTTCAACCCTCCGTGCAGTCAGAAATTTTCTTTGTCTATATGCTTCACATTTATCTCTAAATAAAAATATAATTTAATTGAAAAATTAAATTAAAACCGAACTCAAGCCAAAATAATTGAATTTCTTGGAATTTTAATTTACATTAATTCAAATATTGAACTAAAAAGTCGAAGTAATAGATTTCAGACTTTTGTATATCTATTCAGTTCAAAATAAATTTACGTAAACATATTTTTTTTTGGTGGCCTCTACCAGATTTTATTTTGTTGTTCCGTGTTGTTTGAACTCTTTTTTTTTTAATAAAAAGTTTCTTAACCGCTTAGTACCGTTCTTTATACGTCATCCTAGTAAGTTCTGTAGTCGCCTTCGTAAACTGCGAAATATTTTTTTTATCGTTACTTTCGTTGCTGATGAAGAACAAATACTTTTAAAAATATTTTGCAGTGTTGTTTATTTTGTATGATAATGCTGACATTGTTGTAATATTGTAATACGAACATTTTCGGCTGATTTCGAAAGAAGATTATTTATTTCACGTCACAAAGTTTTTTATTTAAAATTTTCAAGGTAAGATTTACCTTGAATATCAGCAAAATTTATATTTGTTTTTATTGCTGTTTTTGTAAACTGTTGCTTTCCCTTTTAAACATTGTTTGAAATAAACTCGGTGTATTTTTTTTTAAATTTGCTTTTATCAAGATTTATAATATTAATATTGTCCATCATCATTTCAGTTCAATACAAATGTGCGCTAATGTATAGTATTTTACAAATTATAAAAAGAATATTTTTGAAGAAGAAAAAAAAAAATCACCTGTTATACACTACAGTTGAGTGCAAAAGTGGGAAACAATATTAAAAGAAAAATGTATGTAATAAAAAAACAATTCTATGTACTCGTATGTATATTAAATATTCTTAAATAAAATATTTGCAATGCCAAAGAAATCAATTTCATACGAAAGTGAAAACGACATACAAACATGGCACGGAGAATCACTTCGATCGTAAGCGGTGTTAATTCAGTAATTTGTTTCTTCGGAAAACAAATACTTTTTTTCTATTTTCATTTGCACTAAAAATGAGAAAACCCAGCAAAAACTACTGCTTCGGCCGAAGCAGGATTATAAGCGAGAGAAGCTAGTTTTGTTGTTTAACGAAAAGTTAGAGGGTTAAAATAATACACAAAAATTTTCCTCTTGGAGTTTTAGTTAAAAGTGGAGGACACATCTTATATCTTAAAAGTAAAGCTTAAAAGTTGATTTTGTTGTACAGTGTAATTTGTATATTTAAGTACATATTGAACTTAAACTGAAACTTTTAATTTAGTTCTACTTCCATTGTGAGTTGAAACTGAATCTACAAAAAAACACGTTGTAATAGTATTGTGTTGCACTGTACAATTTGTGAATAAAATTATGTTTCTTACTACATATTAGAAAAAAAATCTCGCCTCATATGAAACCTATATCGCCCGCCCACTCGTTTACTTACACAGACATTTCATTCTTGGCCAATTTGTAATCGATTTTAAAGTATTATTTATAAATAGTTTTGAATGCCTCTACTTGTTAGTAGAGGGGCTGCAACTCTGCTCTACAAAAAATTAACAATAGCAGAGTTGTAACTGAATTAAGCTTTCTATCTCTCTCCCACTTTACCACATGTTCTCTCTACACTATCCCTTTCCCACAAAAATGGTAACACATTAATTAATTAAGTGGTAGGCATTAATTTCCTGATTGTGTGTTACTTCTCTTTAAGAAAAAAAAATATTCTAGCAGTTAAGTGCAACACGATTTCATTAATAAAACAAATTTGTTTCGCTAAAAAAATTATGACGAAAGTTTTTTATAAAAAACGTGATTCATGTGGAAGTTGCGTGATACTTTTTATAACTTTTTAATAGAATTTTTCATTGTTTTTTAAGATTTATTTTACCACGCGTTTTTTACTATATTTATATTTCGAACTTAGAGCAAGAGAGAGCTACACAGGAAAACATGAAAAGAAGTATGTTCAATAACACCATGTTATTGAAAAAAAAAATCATGAATTTCAATAACATTTATCATTAACTTAATACAATATTTCGTTGTATGTATTTCTTTCCCATGCCGGTTATTTCTTTCCTTTTCATACATAAGTACTTAAACTAAGTTTTATCTCTTTAAAAAATAACTGGGACATGGCTCAGCTGTAGAGAGTATGATTTACGTCCAGGAAGTCCGGGTTCGCATCCCAGCCATGTCAAATTCTTTTTTATTTTTCTTTTTTTTCTTTTGAAATAATTTTGTTATCAATATAGCGGAATTCTTTATCACAGGAAATTTGAAAAAAAATTGAATACCGGAACTTTTGTTATCAAAAACGAGTCTTATTTGTTTCTGTGTAGAGCAGAAAAATGACAGTAGAAGTGTTTTAAAGTCCCCTTCTCATCGGATTTATTGTTATTATCAAAAGTTAAGAATTGTTTGTGCACCCATTTTGTACCCGCTGGAAACCTTAAAAATCTCTCAAGACTCTAGATTTGGCCAATTATATATCCCACGTGCTCACCGGCCACTTCGCAAAATTTATATTTACATCTGACTTGTCAAATTTCCCACTGCAAAAGCTATACATGCCGTATGAATCTTTTGAAACATTATCATCTGAAATTCACAGAACTAAAGTCAGGCGACAAAATTTTCAATTCATCTGACATCAGCTGTTTTGAGTTAACAAAGTATGAGTTGGTGTCCCTTAGAGGTTATGTCAGATGTGATTATACATGTACGTGTGAAAGTAAAAATCAAAATTCGTCTTGAAGTGAACAATTTTGACAGCCAAGCAAAGTTTCATGTGGGTCGCAAAACTGACAAGTTAGATGTAACACACAAATAGTCTAAAGCCACCTTTAGTGCCATACATTTGTACACAATAACCTGACGTATTTTGTGGCAAAGTGGCCGATAAATTATTACGCGTCAAATATCTGTAGGAACCACCCCCAAAACACAGTGTAATGAATCACTCACTTTACTTGTTTGTTTAATACTTTTTTTTAAAGCTTTCAAGTCATTCACTAGCTAGAGCTGTTGTTGTTGCAAAGGTGGGCGTATCTCCTTTTTAGTTTATATCTTAAAACATATTTGGTATAAAAAAATGCCACAAATATTTGAAATATTTATTAGAAAAATATTCTAAATTAACTAAAATTTTTGAGACGAATCGAATTAAAACAAATTGTCAACCACCTGTATACATATTTATTTGGCTAGTTGGACTTATAGGTCATCATACAAAAAAATCTATCAATATTTCGCATAATTAAAACAAAATACAAAAAAGATGTTTATTTTTGAATAAAAAATGGCAGGTACATACATATTTATGTGATTGTATATGGGCATTTCCACTGAAAAGTTCACTTTTTCTCATGTTACCTCACTAAGCAATTAAGCTTGTTTTTTTTTCTTCAGAGAAAAAATGTTTTATTTACTTTTTGTATTTTGGTGCAAAGCATAATTGGCTCTACATTTAGTAAAAAAAAATAGGTAAAAAACGAACAGCATGACTCTGAAATACAAACTTAATTGCTTGGTGAGGTAATGTGACAAAATGGCAACTTTTCCGTGGAAATGCCTATAAATGCCCAAAAAAGTTTTCTCACATAGAAATTAAGAAAAAAGATACACAAATCGGTTACACTGCACAAGAAAATCAAATTTCTAACGACGGATGCCGGTACACACAGAAAAAGTTCATAGAACAATCGTCGAAAACCAGGTTAATTTCACATTTTTCGGTAGTAATTTAGCTTCATAGATTTTTCATGTTAATTCAACATGATTTACAAATAACTTTAAAAGAAAATTTTTCCTTTTGAAATAACTATATTTCATGTTGATTTAATATTCCAGTACAGTTAAATCAAAATGAAAATGATACTGAAATAATACGAAAAATCATGTTGAATCAAAGTTATTTTAAGTTGAAACAACGTGAATTTGTTATTGAAATAACATGAAGAATCATGTTGAATCAAAGTTATTTCAACTTGAAACAACGTGAATTTGATATTGAAACAACACGAACAATCATGTTAAATCAAACTTATTTCAAGTTAAAACAACATAAATTCAATGTAGCTATTTTATTAACTGTTTTACTTACGTGATGTGTATTAGTAGAGGCATCAGAAAAATTTGTGTTGTAGTTTGTTGCCCCAGCCCAGATTTGAACTAGGGCCACCCACGTATTTGGTTGTCAACTCGATAACCACTGCAGCCACAACAGCCTCAAATATGCTTGATTTATATACACTAAATAAATACCATCAGAAGTAACATGAATTTGATTTTAATTCAACATGATTTAATTGATGATTTAACGGAAAATTTATTTGAAATTTACATTATAGTCATGTTGATTAAAAACTAAATGTAAGGTTGACAACAATGTTGTTTTAACAGTGAAAAATATTAATTCAAAGAGATTTAAGGTTAGATTAATAATTTTTCCTTTAAAATTATTATGAAAGAATGGTAATTTTAAATCATCGGTATGAAATTTTTGCTGGTAATGCGAAGTTTATCGTCTATTTACATTTATTCAACACGAACATCAAAATAAACAACACCAAAACAACAACAACAACCAGTCACACAACTGAGCACAACAGTGCATTATACCTATAAACAAAGCAAATAAACACCAACACACTTAAACAACAAATTATTTCTCATAATTTGATATGATTTCTAATCAACATTGCGACATGTCAATTTTGCATTGGTTTTTTTTTTGTGTGTAATAACTCGGCATAGGAAATCTTGTAATCCTCACATTTAAGGTATAAGATGTGTTCAGCACTTTTGTGCAAAATATCACGAGGAACATTTTTGTGAAAGATTTTAACCCTCTAACTAACTCTTCGTTCTATGGGTCTTTTTGTCCCTTTCTTAAATAGGAACAAAAATCTCCCCTTTAGCGGAGATATAGCGGAATGAAATGTTCTACAAAAATGTTCTACTTGGTGTTTTACACAAAAGTGCTAAACACATATTCTATCTTCAATTTAAGACCTACAAGATTTCCTATGCTGAGTAATAATATTCGATAAGTACGAAACTAACCCTTAAAAACATTCTAAGTTTTGAATTATTGCTGGCGTTCAAGTTGAGTCAGAAGCTTGGGTGACTTTAAAGACCTATAGTAGAATTGCATGGCAAATGTTAAAAAAAAACATTTCAACCCGCTATATCGCCATTGAAGGGGAGTTTCGGTCCCATAAAACGAATAATTGTAGGCTTTAAATGTTCTACAAAAATGTTTGAAAATATTTGAACATTTATAGTAGAATTTTATGAGAAATATTTCTCTAAAATATTTCAACCCGCTATATCACCGCTAAAGGGTAGATTTAGTCCTAGTTTAAGACCCATAAAACGAAGAGTTAGAGGTTTGAAATATTCTACAAAAATTTATCTCGTGGCGTTTTATATAAAAGTGCTTTACTTGGAGGTTACACGTTCAAGTTGTGCTGCAAGTTTTGTTTCAAGTTTCACTTTTTTACTAACACACTCAAACATTTTGAAATTGACTACCAACTTGCTTTCAATTTTTCTTTAAATTTTTCGTTCAATTTAAACAGCTGACCTCTATTATTGTAAGTAAATTACAGAAAGACTTGGCTATAACGAACTTTGTGCAAACAGCAAAAACAAACCGCTCTATGACAAGTTCGTAATAAGCGTAGTTCGATACAAACGAGGATTCGTTAACTACGAATTCCCTATTACGAATTATTTTTGTATGAAAATGGCAACCGAAACGTCTGCACTTTAGACTTAGATCGTTACAACCGAGAATTCGTCATAACCGGGTTTTACTGTTCCGTTGTTGATTCCTTGACGACGGCATCTTGAAAACAAAATTGAATATCAAGTTGCTTACAGCCTACGTCATAGTGTCAATTTAAAGTAGTTTTAACAAGCAATACGTGTGATCAACTTGAAAGCAACTTCTTGAACGTGTAACTGCAGAGTTATATATCTTCTATCTAAAGCGCAAGGCTTAAAAGATTTTCCATACAAACTACTAATTCTTTGGCGTTAAGTATTAAAATCTTAAGTCAGAAACTATAGTTTTTCGTAATGTTAAATTCAAAATTATCTAATTTGTATTTTCATAAGTATTTTTTCTAAGTTATTACCTAAAGAGCAAATGATTACGACTGGAAGCAGTTGTGCTAGATTCAAGTTATTGATACAAAACGAAAGAGAAAAAAGAATTGAGGTCAACCCAATTAAATACTCAACATGCATTTTTTTTTTACTTAAGACCTTATTACTTAACGCCAAAAAAATTGTGAATATGAATAAACACATTTTAAGTTTTTAAATGATTTCTGGCGTTCAAGTTGAGTCTGGAAAATGGGTGTCTTTGAAAACCCATAGTAGATTTTTGCCCCTTTTTTAATAAAGGAACAAAAAGACCTATAAAACAAAGAGGTGGAGGGTTAAAATCTTCTACAAAAATGTTTCTCGTGATGTTTTACATAAAAGTGCTGAATTCATCTTATGCCTTAAATATAAGAATTACTATGCCGCGCGCCTGTTGGACACTATTAGTAGAATTTTTTGACGAAAAATTTTTTACGACATTATAGCCCCGCTATATCGTCGCTGAAGAGAAGTTTTGTCCCCTTTTAAGAAAGCGACAAAAAGACACATAGAACAAAGAATTAGAGGATTAAAATGTTCCACAAAAATGTTTCTCGTAGTCTTTTACATAGGAGTAGTGCACACATCTCATACCTTAAACGTAAAGCTTACAAGATGTCCTCTGCCCAAGGGGGAGAGGGACTTTAACTCCCCCTAAAATTAATTCCACATTTAAACTTTCAAAACGAGAAAATACGTTGTTTTTTTTTGTTTTTTTTTTTTTTTGTCGCCTCTACCAGAATCAGTTGTTAGAACCTTGTTATTTCTGAAGAAAAAAAAAATTATTTTGTTGTACGGTATTATTTATTTTCTAAAAAAAATTTAAAGAAATTCTATAAAGATCATTATAAAAACCTGATCAATTCTACTTTAAACGATCTATTACATAATATTTGTGCTCTACAAAAAGATTGGAAAAAGAAGAAATAAACACCAAGAGAGAACAAAATGTATTTTTGCAAAAGGGTTCCCAGTATCATTTCATATCGTATATCCAATTTTCGATTTTTCATCCCCAAAATAGATATTTTTCATCCCCAAAAATCCCGACAATGCCTTAAAAATAAAATCATATTATTTCAAAAGATTTAAATCCATTTGTATTGAATACTTTTAAAATTAGTTTTATTTGTACTTTGAGCTATAAATGTGGGTGATTCTTATTCTAAACGAACATTTTGTTTGTAACTAAATTAAATATGAGAATGTAGGATTCATCTTAGTGTTTGCGCCTCATTCAATGTATTGTTCGATTTCTTTAAATTTTTGTGTAGTGAGCATTACATTTGCTTTCGCGATTGTTCTGGGAATGATTTTTGCGAACAAAATACACCACAAGAAATGAGTATGGTGTTTGAAAGCACTATACATCTACTCTCTAAAAACAAAAAATTATAATAATCGCAAGACGAAATTGAAAGTTATGCCCACTTTATTAATTTTGTCTTGGGTTCACATGGAAAAATTTATATTTTAAAATAATGCTTTACAAACATCTACCCAGCAAAAATTATTGCTTGCTGGAAGCAATGAGTATGGTGTTTGAAAGCACTATACATCTACTCTCTAAAAACAAAAAATTATAATAATCGCAAGACGAAATTGAAAGTTATGCCCCCTTTATTAATTTTGTCTTGGGTTCACATGGAAAAATTTATATTTGAAAATAATGCTTTACAAACATCTACCCAGCAAAAATTATTGCTTGCTGGAAGCATTTTTGTAAGGGCGACAACAAAATGGAATCACTTGCAATTGCGCTATTATAATGCATGATGATAATGCTGATGATGAGCCGCTTGGAAGCAATAGTTTTTGTTTCCACAAAATGCTTATCAGCACTAAAACTATAAATATTTGAATAAAAAAATGGTGCGATGTGGATTGGCGAGGATGATGGGTGGACATGTTCACAAATAGCCTGACGTCATGTTAACGACTTGTTATTTGGAACGATTTTCCGTCATCCCACGTCAAATTTGGTTTGTAAACAGACCGGTTTCGGCTATGTGCCATCTTCAGTGTTCTATTGAATACTGAAGATGGCACATAGCCGAAACCGATCTGTTTACAAACCAAATTTGACGTGGGATGACGGAAAATCGTTCCAAATTCAAAAAAACCCCGTCGGAAGAAAAACACAACACTCGACTTGTTATTTCTTATATTTAATTATTAATTTTGTATTTTTACTCACTGTTTGTTATTTTAATTTCAACTAGTATCGAACTAAGCACCTACAGATTTGAAATCCAACGTATCAACCACACAGCCAAAACCACTGTTGGAAACTGACAGCACGAAGTTAACATAAACTTACTCTTACAAATACATTATTTTAAAATCATTTACTTTACTTTATTTTTAAAATGTATTGTTTGTGTATACACGCATACTGTATGTATGTGTGTGTACTGATCGTGTATACAATCGTAGAACATAATTTAAGGTTCTCGCCTACGTTAGTGCTTCCAACAAGCACTATCGTCAGTGAGAGAAGTTAAACCTTAAATACTTCGTTACTTTGCCTATATTTTTTTACATTTTAAAATTATCGTCAAATGATAAAAATGTTTGTCCCTGTTTGTTCGTGCTCTTTTGCAAACGTTAGTGCATTTGTGGTGACATTTTTGGAATGAGTTGTTCTGAAATATGCAATGCATTGCTTCTAAATGTCGAATATTTTTGCTGGGTATACATAAGCAAAAAGTAAGCTAACTCTTCTTTCAAAAAAGACTTATCTTAATAAAATGGACCAACAATGTTAAAAGTTATGGCAATTTCAAATAATTATTTGTAGCAAAATGCGACATACCTGATACATTCTTCGACAATATAACAACCCATAGTGCGGTATAATCAAAATGTTTTCACAGCAAACCAGAAATTTTCTAAACAGACAATTTGCTATCCTTAAGCTGCTGTTAACTTTTTTAACGCCCTAAAACTTATAGATAAATTTCATTGAAAATATTTTTACATGACGCATTTTTATACGAACTCAATATTTTTTCAGAACACACACTATCAGCCCAATTATGATTAACAATTCCCCGGGAGTTTTTTACCTGTTCCCCTATTCTAAATAAAATCTCCCCGGGAAATTTTTTCTTTTTCCATTCCTCCTATTATAAATTACAGTTTCCCCGGGGAAAAATCCCAGAGAAAAAGTAAGTATTTCAAATATGAGGGAGAGTAAGAAATTCTTGCAAGTTTTTCCCCAAAGATCTTGAAGGGAACTAATGAAAAAATTTTGAATTCAAATTAAAAAATTATGTGAAAATGGTATAAGCATTTATTTATGGCAACAAGTTTAAATAAACACCGGAATTTTATATTTCTCTCTTATTTTGGGAATTTTTATCCACGCCGTGCAAACATGCGCTTCAAAAACATGAACTACTTCTGCCTTAGGAAGAAAGTTTTAAAATATAATCAATTTTGCACGCCTCCTTTAAGTTCATATAATAAGTAAATTGAAGATTTGTTGCGGTTTAAAAAATTTACATTTCCGTTTTACACACAATCATTGGGGATTTAATGCATTTCGCTCTGGCCCTGGCCCTGGCCCAGTTTTCGCTTCGCTTCCTCAGCACAAAAGTTCTTCCGAGAGCTTCTGTGTGCCTGCACTGTACATTTTACAAAAACAAATGTTTTGTATTAACACACAATCTTATTATCAATCAACACATAAAATGTTTATTAATTTCTATTATTATTGCAGAATAAAATGTAAACACTAAACAGCTGATCCAGATTTCTCCCTCCCCCTTATATGTTTATTCCCCGGCTTTTTAGAATAGGAGGATTTTTCCCCGGGAACAAATGAATGGCAAGAGAAAAACTCCCCGGGAAAATTCATAATTGAGCTCTATATTTTGAATTTAAAATGATTCAGATGTACATATAATCTTCGATGTACTTTAACATAAGTTCCTTAGTTATTCACTAAAAAATTTAAGTTAAATTAAAATTGTATGGATGGATAACACTCAATACATTTTTTTGGATACAAAAGAAGATTGATTGATAAAACGTTTTGCAATACACTATTTCAAAAAGTTCACAAAACTTTTAAATACTTAAAAGTACAAACCTACGCTGTTATTTTAGTGTATGTTGTTAATGCAATTTCAATAATTAAACTGAATAATGAAGCATACTAAAAAAGCCGAACGCTCAATACACAAGACTGCGGACAACAACAAAATGAGAATGAAGAAAAATAAACCAATGGCAACGCTGGGAAAGTGCAGTTTAATATTAACTTGAAAGTGATTTAATTCTCGTATTAAATTTTCTCGAAAAAGTTGTTTATGTATATACGAATTAAAATCACATTCAACAGAGCCATCTGACAAGTGGTGATAAGGAAAATACATGTGAGCACTGACGATGGACGTGTAGCGGCTTCCGAAAGAGGCGCTACTCTATTCTGCTGTGTACGTTGAAAAATTAAGTTGATGTTAATTTTTCCCTTGTTCCTTGGAATATTAATCATGTGCAATTCTTTCTGAGTTAAACGTTACGAACCTTCGCCTAATAATCAATTTGGATTCACAAGCAAATACGTTCGAAACACATAATCATATTAATATTTGAAACCAAACTGTGTGCGAAAAGTAAAATGAATATAAATAAAAATAAATTTAAATAAATTAAGTAAAGTGCGACTTTGGCTCGCACCCGAAGGGCTCCGTCGAATATGTATATCCCTTTTCGTTTTTGCCTTTTTTTCATTTCGGAAGTTTTTTCGTTGTTTTTTTGTTTAATTTATTTTTTTTTTGTTTTAAGTATTATTTTTTAAGTTTTGGCGCTTTTTTAATTTTCGTGATTTTTTCGATTTTTCTCTGGCGATTTTTTGTTTTTTACAGATTTTTTTAGTTTTGACGATTTTTTGACTTTGGCATTTTTTAACGTTTTTTTTCACTTTTTGACGATATTTGCTGTTTTCCCTTTTTGAATATATTTTTAGTTTTAGCGATTTATTTTAGTTTTAGCACTTTTTTCAGTTTTGGAGCTTTTTTCGGTTTCGGGGATTTTTTTCGTGTTTTTTTGTGATTTTTTAGTTTTAGAGATTTTTTGGTTTTGAAACTTTTTTTCGTTCTGGCGATTTTTTCGGTTTTTGGCGATTTTATTTAGTTTTGGCGCTTTTACTTTCGTTTTGGTGATTTTTTTTAATTTTTGTAGATTTTTTTCGTTTTTGATGATAGTTTTAGTTTTAGCGTTTTTTTTAGTGTTAGTGCTTTTTTCGTTTTGACGACTTTTTTCGTTTTTTGCGTTTTTTTTTTAGTTTTGTTTGTGATCTTTTTAATTTTGATGATTTTTTGCGTTTTAGCATTTTTTTAATTTTGGTGTTTTTTTTTCTTTAAGCGCTTTTTTTATTTTGGCGATTTTTCGTTTTGACATTTTTTTAATTTTGGAATTTTTTAGTTTTGGCGTTTTTTTTTAATTTCAAGATTTTACCTCTTACAGTTTCCAAAATACAGCAAATTGTCAAATTACATAGTCAAAATTACAATAACTGATAGAACACCCTTTAATTTTTATTGTTTTAAATATCGGTGTTAATTCGTGTAGTATAGATTACACTAATTAACAAGAACTTTGAAAATTTTAAGTGTCTATATATGTGTCTATATACAAGTGCATATATTTGTTGTTTTAGCGGCCAACGTTTTACATATTCTTTGAAAATTTCAGTTCCATAGCTCTTACGGTTCCCGAGAAAACAGCCTGTGACAGACAGACGGACAGCGTAGCGAAAACACTTTTGGTATACGGAACCCTAAAAACAAGTCCAGTATGCGGAATATAGCTATTTTTACAGTCGGGAAGCATTACAAATCGAATCTTCACAATAATGGTTCCTGGATGTAAAAGTCGCTATGTTCCGCACAGTGGACTTTTTTTTAGTTTTTTTTACGCAGTCGTGCCTTTTGATTTTTAAAATTTATTTTTTTGTATTTTACTGATTCACTATGCCTCTAAAATTGTTTTTAGGCTATTATACAAGCTGTTCGACTTCTGCACAAAATGCTACCCTGATATAATGTGTTGTTATTGCTTTTTTAAAACTTTCCATAAACTCATTAGATCAGGGTTGCATTTTCTACAGAAGTCGAACGACTTGTGGGATAGTGTAAAACAGCTATTAGGGACAGAGCCGCCGGGCATTTCTAAATTTGAAAGTTTTAAATTTGTTAAATTTCATATTTAATACAAAAAATCAGAAACGCGCGTTTTAAAAACGCCAGTGTGGAGTGGCTCTTATGGTCTTTTTTCTGTGATAAGCCACACACCAGGGCATATTTTTTGGGTCACTGGCATCTTGAAATGATTTTAGTGCTTAAGAAATAGATGCCATAGCCCTCAAAAAATTGCCAGCGAAAAAAGTGCTATTCCCCCAAAAAAAACCCCCTGGGGATTTTCACGAAATGTTTATCCCTAATCACAAAAAATCCCTTATTTTGGGGACAAATCCCCAAAACTGAGAAGGCTGTTTTGCAATAAAATTAAAAGAATTCTAGATAATACAACAAACAAGAAAATGATTTAATATCAAAAGACCCACAACAAGTAGAACGATAACGAAAACAACAACGCCAACAACTATTATGAAATCGAGTATTTTTCTTATATACAATTTAATCTAAATTGAATGGTGACTGGCGTCAATTATTCTGTATAACAATTATTATTTAAATACTCGATTTGTTACTAAAAATAGAAAATACAAGAATGCAAGTTAAATAGCAAAATAATTATAATTAAATACACAACAATAAGCATAAAAGTTAATAGAGGCAAATTGCAATTAGAAACAGAGAATTAATTAAAAATGTAAATGACCAGAGATTTTTGTAAAATGTGTTTTGTTACTTTTGCCATAAAAAAGTATTAAAATATTTATACTAAAAAGTGGGCGTTTGTTCATTTATTGTAAATTTTAATAGTGAAAAACAAATTGATAAATAACTCGTAAGAAATTTATGGCCGAATCTTACATACCCTTCTTGTATACTACGAGTATGTAAAAACTATGTGTTGAAAAATAGTTCTGCCAAAAAGAAACCCGAATTCAATCCAAAAGATCTTATGGAACAGATTACAAAACGGCCGCAGATTTTCGCAAAATAGATATATATCGGACCAAACTGCAAGTAAACCATTTCAAGGAAAAAACAATTTTTGAAAATCTGTTCACATATGGGCAGCGTACGTGACATTTGTACGCCTACAAAGTGGAATAGATTTTACAAAAATAGTAACCGAAAAAAACTTGAAATAACTTTGATTCAACATGATTCTTCTTGCTGTTTCAATATCAAATTCAACTTGTTTCAATTTGAAATAACTTTGATTCAATATGATTATTCGTGTTATTTCAGTATCAAATTCACGTTGTTTCAACTTGAAATAACTTTAATTCAATATAATTCTTCAAGTTGTTTCAATATCAAATTAAAGTTGTTTCAACCTGAAATAACTTTGAACTTTGATTTAACATGATCCTTCGTACGATTTCAGTATCAAATTCACGTTGTGTCAACTTAAAATTACTTTAATTCAACCTGATTCTTCGTCTTGTTTCAATATCATGCAAGGTGGGCCAAAAGAAGTCATCCAATGTTGTTTGGCTCTCATTTTTTTCTAGATGAAAAACTTCGATAGACACGATTATTCCGCGTTCTTGGGGAGTGTGTCGCTCGGTGACTTGTTCACTTGTATTCTACATCTGTCTAGTGTACAAATGTCAAAAAAGATTTCACATTGGCCGCCATTTGCAAAAATGAGCATCTTCCACCTTGTATTAAAGTTGTTTCAACTTGAAATGTGATTCTTCGTGTTGATTCAGTATCAAATTCATATTGTTTCAACATGAAATAAGTTTGATTCATTTGGATTTAACTGTACTGGAATATTTGATCAACGTGAAATATAACTATTTCCAAAAGAAAAATTTTCTCTGAAGGTTATTATAAAATCATGTTGAATTAACATGAATTACCTATGAAGCAAAATCAAAGTCGAAAAATGTTAAATTAGTCTTGTTTTTGACGATTTTAATGTGAAATTTTTCTGTGTGTAGAGCATGATTTTTGATTTTATGAAAGTTTATTATAAAAACTTCCAGATAACACTGTATAACAGATAATTTTTGCAAAAAATACTGACTACAAAATAGGCGTGGCATTGCCCACATTTTTCATCATCATGCTATAGTTTTACGAGAACTAACAGTGAGTTGAAAATTTCATAAGAATCGGTTAAGTAGAAGTATTTAAAATGACTATTTACTTTTCATGGGCGTGACACTGCCCACTTTCCTAATCATAATGTCGTATTGTAGTGATAAGTAAATGTGTATGCAAAGTTTCATAAGAATCGGGTTTAGTAGAGCATGTGAAAAATAATATTTACTCTGCATGGGCGTGGCACAGCCCACTTTTTTAATCATGATGTAGTCTGTAAACAGAAGCTTAATGTGTGTTAAGTTTCATAAGAATCGATTGAGTAGAAGTAGTTGGAAACAAATGTGTATTCACTTTGTATGGGCGTGATCCTGCTCACTTTTCAACCGGACAAATCTGGAAACACATCCTATTGAATAAAGAAAAAATAATCCGAAATCGGTTCATAAATGCCGGAGTTTTGAGGGAACATACATAAGAAATACATGACGAATTGATAACCTTTCTCCTTTTTTTTGAAGTCGGTTAAAAAAAGACACAAAATTATCATAGGTTTTTATTTTAAATTTGTTTTTGCATTTTTTTTTTTGGAATTAATCCCAGGAATTCAAAATGGATCTTCAACATGGTAATAAAGCCCATACTCATATATGGCGCGCTAGTAGATAAGGACTGCATTAGATAAGATCACCTACTGTCGGATCATAGAAAGGATCCTGCGTACATCAACTTTGATGATCACAGGCGCTTCACGCGCCACTCCATCAAAAGCACTTCTTACAATGATGCACTGGCTGCCAGCTGACCTCATGGTCAGGCAAGTGGCCATGAACTCTGCGATCAGGCTTGAGGCAGCAGGTGCATGGAAAAAGGCACCCAAGGGACACGCCAACATTTTGGAATTCCTAAACGGCCTGCCGCAAAACATTGACTACTGCCCACCAATTTCTCTGCTCGATAAAATATTTGCCGTGACGATCTCTGGCACGTCCTCCCCTCGTCTGGGGAACGTGCTGGAGATCTATACGGACGGATCCAAATCGGACTTTGGAGTGGGTGGCGGCGTCTTCATTCCCCGTTATCGACAGAGAATAAAGTTGAGGCTACGGGATAGATGTAGCGTACTACAGGCTGAAATCACAAAATACACAGAAGTGACACGATGTGTTGTTCTATTTGACTCGCTTACACAGTCGTTTTAAATTTTTATTTTCCTTTGTGTTGTCTTTCTAGCCATGGTGTAATAAGTGTACAGGGTGCAGCACAAGGCCAGCTGATAATTTGTTGCTCTCCTAGTTTTGTGTGTAAGTGACGTCAATCGTGTGTATATTTTTGACAAACATTATCTAGTTTATATTGTATTTGTTGGCCTTATGCAGCCACCTGTATACTTATTACACCATGACTTGTTTTCGTTTTGTTTATTTTCCTACCATTTGCAATAACAAATACACTGTATTTGTCTCTTTTTAACAGTCATTTTAAAAAACCTGATTTCTGTCACTATTGTGACTTCCGTGCATTTTGTGCTGAAATATCAGCCATAAAAAGAGCAGCTATCTGGATGAGGTACAATGAGTATATCCAAATTTTTACGGATAGCAAAGCTGCGATCAAGTCTCTATCGGCTGTTGAATTTTAAATATTGGTGTATGAATGCCGGATGTCTCTAAACGAGATAGCGAGACATTCAAACTTAGAGATATTCTGGGTCCCAGGGCACAGCAATGTGTCCGGAAATATTGTTGCGGACGAACTAGCCAAATTCGGGACTCGAATGCACAGTCAAGACACGCACCAAATGGTTGGCGTACTGCTGAACTGCTACAAATCCCATATTCAACAGGGACTCTTTGGAATCGCCCAGACCAGATGGTTCAACGAGGTCACCTTCTCGACATCGAGGCTAATATGGCCCCAATACGACTACAGTAATTCTGAAATCGTAGAGGGTATGCCTCGCGGGTAAATACGCACACTTGTTGCGGTAATTACAGGGCACTGTTTTATAGGTGCGCTAGCTAGGAGATTGAATCTACCGTATAATAACTTCTGTAGAAGTTGTCATAATGAGGAGGAGGAAGGGAATGTAGAGCACCTCCTCTGTCTCTGCCCCGCTCTCTCTCTCTCTCTCTCTCTCTCTGAACAAAGGGTGGCCAGGGGTACCAGCTTTATCAAACTGCGACATTAGACGAATAAATTCGTTCATCCGATCGTCGGGTTGGGTCAGCACTGAACCGAATGTGGAAGTGTAGAAAAGGTTTTAGGTATAAGGTGTATTCAGCACTATTATGTAAAACACTAAGAATAATATTTTTACGGAACATGTTAACCCTCTAACTCTACTGTATGGGTCTTTTTGGTCCCTTTCCTTGAAAGAGTGGCAAAGAAACAACTCATGGTGTGAAATATTTCCTACGAAATAAGCGAAAACTTTGGAGTTTTTTCAGTTTAGTACCATTGATAAAAAGTGCCATTTAGTAACCTTAAACTCTTCTCCTAAGTCTCAAATAGATAAAATATAAAAAATACTTTGAGAAAATCTAAAAACGTTTTTATGAAACAAGCCTGCAAATACGCTTAATATAGAAAATATCTCCAAACTGCATTAAGACGTATTATTTAAATTATTTCATCTATTTACTATAATTTATTTATTACTAATTTTTATTGCTAATAAAATCAAAATCCATAAAAATCTAAAAATTGTTTAAAATAAAAAGTTTATTTGTTGAGAAAAAAAAACATAAAAACTCGACCAAACACACAAATTTCTAAAATTGTTTTCTTAGTCAGAAAGAAAGGCATGCGAATAAAATGATTCGTTTTGTTTATTAAATGAAATTAAATTATTTTGATTTGGAATTTGTGCTTCATTTTTAAGGAAATAAAGTCAATGGCCTTTTTCAATAAATACACAAACGGTTTATTTTTCTTTTAATATTTTGTTATGAAAATATTTCCAATACTTTATGAAGTTTAAATTTTACCAATAATTGTTAAACATGATGAAATTAAAATTATAGGAAATTATGATTCACACACACACACACAACCAGGTAAAATATTAAACTTTTTCCGAAATAAAATATTCTCAACCTTCAGATTTTATAAACTTCGAGTTTTGTAAAACGAGTCAATAACCCAATAATCATTCGAAATTAACCCATAAACAGATTTTAAGTTTTGACTTCTTTGTAGCGATCAAGCTGAATTTTGAAATTTAGTGTCTTTGAAGATTTACTGTAAAATTTTATAACAAGTGTTTTTGTGCAACATTTCAGCCCGCTTCCAAGAAATTGACAAAACGACCCATACAGCAGAGTTAGAGGGTTAAAATATTCCACAAATATATATCTCGTAGTGTTTTACATAAAAGTACTGAGCTCACCATACACTTAAATGTAAGGATTACAAAATCTCCTATGGCGATTCATCATAACGATGTGCAAAATTGGGAGGGAACTTTAACTCTGCTTAATATGAATACCATATGTAAGCTTTCAAAATGCTAATAGATACATGTATATTTTTGTTTGGTCCCCTTTACCAGGATGAGTCGTTAGTAGTGTTTTTTCATTCGGGATATCCCGCACATTTTCCGGCAAATTTGTGCGGGAATTCCTGAGATTTTTTTATATTATTACGGCAGCTTTACTTTGTAAGCACACATTTTTGGTGCTGCTCTTACAAAAAAATATGAAGATAAAGTAAAAAATATACCAAAGAAATAACTACCAATAACTATCAAATGAAATACAGCTCTAAGAGTAACAGTATGAATTAATTAAAGGTAGATGATATTCAGACTGCAAACCACCGACTTTGGTCGAGTGGTCTAAGCGGTAGAAAACTCTGAAGAGATTGGCGGGAGCCAATTAAAACATGTCAGTTCAACCTTTGGCGGGAGCCAATTAAAACATGTCAGTTCAACCTTCCCTGCAGTCAAATTTTTCTTTGTCTACATGCTTCAATTTATCTCTAAATAAAAATTTAATTGAAAAATTAAATTAAAACCGAACTCAAGCCAAAATAATTTAATTTCTTTGATATAAATCCATACAGTTCGACTAAAAACTTATAGCTTAATTGTAAAAAATATACATTTATTTTTGAGCCCATTTTATTTTCATATTTTTCTACGAGCAGCAATCAAAAAAATCATATTTCGTGAATAAATTAAAATAATAGATTGTTAATAGCTGATCATAACTAGCAAAGTATAGCCTATAATTTCTTAAAACTTATTTCATAAAAGATAATAAACAGGGCTCGGACTTTCATGCAACTAAAAATTGATTTTGAGCGCTTAACAAATGCACCTAAAAGTGAAAAATATGCGCAAAAAAATGCATTTTCTATACGAAATTCTAAATTAATAGTGCAAAAACCCGGAATAAAATCTGACCTACTGTATATAAAAAGTAATTGTGAGTGTATAAGTTGCAGCTAGGGTTTGGGATTCGGGTATTCCCGGGCTGTAAAAACTTTGAGTTGACACTACTTAAATTTGTTATAAGTCGACGCTATTATTGAAACCCTGAACGAGATATCTTAAGAGAAACAATATTAAAAATCAAAGACATTTAGACAGATTGTGACTCAGGACATATAAAATAAGAATCCTTCCGGAAAAGTTTCAAGACAATTAAGAAACATTACGGCAAGTTCTTTTTAAAATGGTTTGGAGGCCTTAAAATAAAATGTTTAACTAATTGCGGTAATAGTCGTCAATTAGTCTTTATAGGATATCTGATTGTGTAATAACTATAAACTCTATTTGCTTGAATTCACTTAAAAATTCTTAAAAATTTGTTTTAGAATTCCTTTTATACTATAGTTAACTTTTTGTTTGGCTTGAGGTCCTCTTTGTATTAAATAAATGAAACAAAAACTCTTATGTTTTTATATTATTTATTTATTTTCCAATATTTCGACCAACTTTGTTGGTCATCTTCAGGGAAATCTTTAATAACTAAAATAATGAATACCTATGTATAATAAAATTTTCTATAAAACAATAACAAACAAATTATATTTACATTAATATATGTTTCAGCGTCGTCCGTTGTTCGCAATGGTAAGCTTGTCACTGACTGTTATTGTTTATCATTTCTATATTTATTAATTGTTTTATTATACATAGGTATTCATTATTTTAGTTATTAAAGATTTCCCTGAAGATGACCAACAAAGTTGGTCGAAATATTGGAAAATAAATAAATAATATAAAAACATAAGAGTTTTTGTTTCATTTATTTAATACAAAGAGGACCTTAAGCCAAACAAAAAGTCAACTATAGTATTAACAAAAAGGTCTACAATATACAATACAATTCCTTTTATATTAACTTTTACTTAAAAAGAATGCTTACATTTCACTTTATAAATCTACTTTATTTAGAAAATTAACTTTTCCCGGGAACGCGATTTTTTTTATTCCCGTTTCCTGGGAAATGCAAAAGTCCGGGAAATCCCAAACCCTAGTTCCAGCATTACGAAATTGCACACCAAAGGTCTTTCCATAAATGAAAGCTTTCCAGTTATTGATAATTTGAAAAAAAGTACCCAAAATGCGAACAAAAAAATTTCTTTTAAAAACATAAAATTTTAAATCGAAATGAGGAACTAGAAATATTGACTAAAATAAAAATATTACATTTTTCAATAAAAACGACACGGATTCATATATTGAAACTTTATCCACATCTGAATTAAATGCATTTAAATTTGCTCCAGTAACATCTACTGATGTCGAACGTGTCTTTTCCATATATTCAACTGTTTTATGTAACAATAGAAGATCATTCGCCTTTGAAAATTTGAAAAACACATGATTGTAATGTGCAATCAAAACTTAATGAAATTAAATTGTATTTAAATATTTATTTTTGAGTTTTATTTTATGGAATTTTTTGCCATTTTTAACGTTTTTTCGAGCTATTTTTGCCATTTTTAACACTTTTTCGTGCCATTTTTAACGCTTTTTCGTGCCATTTTGCATGCATACCTTTTTAGCAAATTTTCATGAAATTTTAAACTTGCCCTGATTATTATGTATTAGAGAAAAAAACATAAAACAAACATAATTGGGTCTATTATTTGATGCTACCGAACTTTATTTGCTTTGCCAATCGGCAACTGAAAGTTAATGGCTGCCAGAAAGGCACTAAATAGCAATTGAAATTGAAAGCTCTCAGTTGCCAGTTGGCATCAGTAATATAATTTTCAGCAACTGGCAACCAAACTGAGACTCGGTTGCCTATTAATTTTTTTTAAATCGAGAAATATGCATTAAAAAATTTTTTTATAACTCCAAACATATGCATTTATTGCCAAAATATGCAAAAATATTCACTTACACCCTAAATATGCAAAAATATGCAACTACAAATCGATGCCAAACTACTTAAAATTTGATGATTCGCATAGATAATTAGTCAATACGTCTTTATCTATCACCACAAAAAACATGCATTTGCATGAAAGTCCGAGCCCTGATAATAAACAATATGAAATGCTCATTCCTTCCCTAATGCATTAGCCCCAGCGAAATGCGCATAGGAACTTGCTTATAGTCCCTCAATAATCACCCTGCGGTAAATCTTGCACCAATCGTTTTGAACGTACTTTTTTTATATATAAAGAGAAGTAACACAATCAGGCAAATAATGCCTACCAGTTAATTAATTAATGTGTTACCTTCTTTGGGAAAGGGATAGTGTAGAGAGAGCAGGTGCCGAAGTGGGAGAGAGATAGAAAGCTTAATGCATTTGCGCTTTTTTTGTAGAGCAGTATTGCAAGCCCCTCTGGTGTCAAGTAGAGGCATTGAGTTATTTAAGCTGTGTAGCCATTTTATTAGTTCTTTTACTTCGTCGACGGTTCTGCTACAATACCGACGAAGGAGGGTGCTGTAAAGTGCATTAGGATATATTAGGATTAATCGCTACCGGTACTGCCAAAGTGATCAGTGATATGCCTTCATCACTTTAACAGTCCCACAACAACCAACACAATAACATACCAATGCACATGAGAAAAATGCATGATATTGTTGGCTTGCTGGAAACTAGTCTTGAACTCAAGACCTCAGGGTTTGTAGTCGCTAACGCTATAACGCGCTAACTACTCAGCCAACAACACCCTCAAACTCTGTAAAGAACTGAATTTATATATTATAACAAACATTTAATGCACTATTAAACTTATTTAATAAATCTCATGAATTGTTATTTGTTTTTTGTTGAAATAAATTAAGTGAAATGATATATGCAGCCATGTCACAGATTCCGTTCGGATAAGTACATTTTTGGTGCATTAGATTCCGTTTATTTTTCGTTTTCTGAAGAAGCAACTTACGGAATTGAAACCACTTCCGATCGGAATGGTATTCTGTGACATGGCTGATGGTATCGTTTTGTATTGGGCGGGAATTCCCGGGAAATGAAAAAGTCGTTAGAAGCTTGTTTTTATTTTTTTATTTACTATTTTTTTCTTCGTACAGTGGTGTTACCGGCATGTTGTTAATATTAGCTTTCAAGAAAACCAAAAATGTGCACTATGGAAGTAATGCGCAAGTCATTCCTTAAAAATGTATTTCAATTTTTCCACTGGGTATTTTTCGATTGACGAACTCGTATACAAAAATTTAACTATTGAAAATCAAACTAGATTATTTTTTGAAATATGTATTTGTCTAATATGATTTTAGGTGAATAAAAGCCAGGAAAAGTAATAAAATTAAAAATGTCTCTTCCACAAACGTTTTCTTCAATAGCTGCAAACCACAATATATTTCAGTTTTTTTCAATTGATTGGATCTTAATAAAATATATAATGAAACTAAAATTAGAAAAAATTGCGGTTCAGACAGAAACCATCAAAGCATCTTATCTTCTTTTGTGAGTTTCCCTTCTTTAATCGTTGTGCAATAGCATGTGGCTCCAGTCTAATAATATTTTAATAGTCACTTAATTATAAACACTAGGAGCAATTCGAAAAAATTTTATTTGATTTAATTTTATTTGATTTCTGCGAGTGTCATTTCCATTGAGAATTAAAAACAAGAAAATTGTGGTTTCTACAATACAGACGATCGACTCGTCTTTTACCTTTCTGAATGATTTTTATAAGAATTTCCTAGACAATCAATCTGACAGTCTGGATTGTGTGGAAACTGAACTGCATATAAATTCAAAAGTTCTATTTGTTATTTATTTTTTTAGCTTATATTTATAACTAAACGATAATGTTTAAGTGTTATAAAATGCACGATCATAATTAGAAATAGATATAACAATAACAATTTAAGTCAAATGTAATTTAAAAACAAGATCTCTTTGCACAGTGGAGTTGAAAGTTAAAAAAATTAATAAATACAGAAGATTAAAAACCATTTTGTAAAAGAAAAAAAAACAAATTTATCCACTTCATAACTTATTGTTGGAGTTGTATGTTGCTCAAGTCTTGTTAATTACATTGTACAACGCAAAAAAATAAGTACATGGTTTTAACGACTGATTCTGAAATCATACAAACGTAAAATGCGTTTAAGGGTTAAATTCATACTTATTCACAATAAGTACTCGGCATATGAAATTTTGTAAGCCTTACCTTTAAGGTACAAGATGTGTTGAGAACATTTTTGCCCGCTATATCGCCGTTAAAAAGGAGTTTTTGTCCCTTTTTAAGAAAGGGTCGAAAAATACTCATACAGCGAAAGGTTAGAGGGTTAAAATGTTACACAAAAATGTTTCTCGTCATGTTTTACATAAAAGTGCTTAGCATATCTTATACATACCTTAAAAGTAAGGTTGCCCATAGAGCGACAAGCTAGAAGGTTAAAATGTTCCCAAAAAATTTTGTCCGTGGTATTTTATATAAAAATGCTGAGCATATTTTATACCTTAATTGAAAATTTTTCGGTAGTAATTTTGTTTCATAGGTGTTTCATGTTAATTCAATATGATTTTACTACAATATCCTTCAAAGAATTATTTTTCCTTTTGAAATAACTATATTTCATGCTGATTTAATATTCCAGTACAGTTAAATCAAAATGGATTTGATACTGAAATAATATGAAGGATCATGTTGTTGAATCAAAGTTATTTCAAGTTGAAACAAGATGAGGATGATATTGAAACAACACGAATAATCATGTCGACTCAAAGTTATTTCAAGTTGAAATGATATGAATTTGATATTGAAACAACACGAAGAATCATGTTGAATCAAAATTATTTCAAGTTGGAACAAAGTGATGTTAATATCGAAACAATGCGAAGAATCATGTTGAATCAAAGTTATTTCAAATTGAAACAACATGAATTTGATATTGGAACAACACGAAGAATCATGTTGAATCAAAGTTATTTCAAATTGAAACAACGTGAATTTGATATTGGAACAACACGAAGAATCATGTTGAATCAAAGTTATTTCATGTTGAAACATCGTGAATTTGATACCGAAATAACACGAAAAATTAGGTTGAATCAAGTTGAGACAACATGAATTAAATGCAGCCATTTTAGTAATTAGTTTACTTGCGTGAGTGGTATCAGCATAGGTATCAGAAAAATATGTGTTGTAGTTGATATACACCAATATAAATACCATCATAAGTAACATGAATTTCATTTTCATTCAACATGAGTTAACTAATTGATGATTTAACAAAAATTTTATTTGAAACTGAAGTTATAGCCATGTTGATTTAAAACGATAAGTAACGTTGATAACAATGTTGTTTTAACAGTGAAATATATTAAATCAAAGAGATTTACGGTAAGACTAATAATGTTTCGCTTAAAATTAATATGAAACAATGGTAGTTTTAAATCAGCAGCAGGACATTTTCGCTGGTAATGCAAAGTTTGTCGGCTGTTTACATTTACACAACACGAACATCAAAATAAAAAACAACAAGACACACAACTGAACACAACAGTGTATTCTAGCTATGAACAAAGCTAATAAACACCAACACACTTAAGCAATAAATTTAATAGGATTTGCAATCAACATAGCGATTTTTTTTTCTTTTTTTCCAAAAATGGAAGTAACACAATCAGGCAATTAATACCTAATTAATTAATTAATTAATGTGTTACCTTCTTTGAGAAAGGGATAGTGTAGAGAGAACAGGTGGTGAAGTGGGAGAGAGATAGAAAGCTTAATTCATTTACAACCCTGATATTGAGCGTTTTTTGTAGAGCAGTGTTGCAAGCCCCTCTGGTGTCAAGTAGAGGAATTGAGTTATTTAAGCTGTGTAGCCATTTTATTAGTTCTTTTACTTCGCCGACGGTTCTGCTACAATACCGACGATGGAGGGTGCTGTGAAGCACAAGGTATATTGCTAGCTCACACGGTTGTATCAACGTTGTTAAAAAAGCTTACAATTTTTGGCAGACAATTGTCCGACAATAAACTTATTTGACTATATTTTCAGTAAAAAAATTGGCGTTCACACATTGTCAGATGCAGAAACTTCGCACATCTGGCAATTAAAAAATGTCTGACAATAACCTGACAATGGCAACGCGATGTGTTCACATGATTGTGAGATGTCTGACAATTTTTTGTCAGCAGGTAGTATTAAAGTCGACTGACATTGCTATTTCTGTCAACGTTGTCAGACAAAAATTTTCAATTCACACGGTTATAAGAAATTTTAAGCACATTTTACTTATAATATTGTAAGATCTGACAATCATCTGCACATAGCTTTAGTATTAATCGCTGCGGCACCGCCAAAGTGATCACTGCTATGCCTTCATCTCTTTAACAGTCCAACAACAACCAACACAATAAAACACCAATGCACATGGAAAAAATGCATGATGTTGTTGGCTTGCCTGAAACTAGTCTTGAACTCAAGACCTCAAGGTTTGTATTCAAACGTGGTAACTACTTAAGCGGCCTTCAGACTATTACATTTAGTATTAATACTTGTCAAAAACTCAAATCTTAAGTAAAAATCCAACAGTGTGAAAACAAATTGTTATGATTTGTCAAATAATACGTAAAGAAATTTGACAGTACGAGTATTATGGTATTCGTCATTTTTAGGAATTTTTCTAAACAATCTCATTTTTCATTTTATCAGGGTTGTCTATTCCACAAACAAACATAGGAATAACAAAAAGAGTTGTGTATTTGTTTGTTGGCATAAATAAAGAAAAAGAAGAACGAAAAAATGTGCTTTATTGCAAATTATTTATGTTACGTTTTATTTGGAATGTGATAGTGTAGAAGCAAAATGTAATGAGAAAATTTTCTTTAAGATTTTTTGACAGTCAGACTGATTTTGATTTGATTTTCGTCTTACAAAATGTAATAAAAATCTCAAAGCTTGTAGTACAATGTGAAATGGCCTTTAGCCAATAGCACACTCATTGCGACATGTTGATTTTACATTGGTATTTTTTCTGTGTGTATAGAATTCGGCATCTTATGCACACTTTCGGACCGAAATCGGCAAAAAAGTTTCACTGGAATATAGATAGATTTTATTTAATTATCTTCACTAGAATAAGCACATCCAGACTTTCAAATGAATTATGTTCTTTGAAAAGCGACGTTACCACGACTACTTCTAACGGAAGACTG
The DNA here is from genome assembly GCA_956483635.1 of Panzeria rudis. NCBI lineage: Eukaryota > Metazoa > Arthropoda > Insecta > Diptera > Tachinidae > Panzeria > Panzeria rudis. The sequence continues at coordinate 58,841,582 of OY101448.1, read as the reverse complement.
GCTGACTCTGCTATAACAGCAGTGCTGTAATCGTCATTAGGCAGCTTGAAGGTTATAGAAAATACTAGAAGGTAACAAAGTTTACTCATGTTACCAACCTCATGCTGTTGACATTTATCATATTAGAGTTTTGATCATGTAAAGTTCTGCTGAAAGCACGTATTCACTGCTTTGCTGTTATTTACTGTTTACAGCTGCCGTTGTGAAGATTATTGTTATTGAGTGAATTCGAAAGCATTTAAACAAAGAAAATGTGAGTTTTATTTCTGTAGCAATATGTATCAGAATTCCCACAAAATCAGTGTTTCCCTGTGTAATTTCAATACCTCTAACGGCCCTTTTTACAATGTATGATTAAAAGCTAACGTCGACTTTAACGCAAAGTTTTGTATGCCGAACTTCCCGTTAAAGTCCACGTTAACTCTTAATCGTACATTGTGAAAAGGGCCGTAAATAACATTTAATTTCAATTTAAACCAAAATATCAATTTAGTTTTAAACAAAAATAATGCAAGTGACATTTATTGAATATTTATTTTGAAATAAAAAAAAATACGTTCATAACTTCCCATAAAACTTATAAATAATCCGTTAGTGTTTTCCCTATTTGTATAAATATCCCCATTGTATTCCAAATTAAACACAGTGGTTTCCTTTAATTCCTAAAATATTGGAGAGAGAACAAAAAAACTGCGCAAAACGGTGACAACTGTTGCAGTCACGTTTTTTATTTCAGTCTTTTTAGTTTAAAGTCCAACAATGGTGGTAACTCACTCATATTTCAAACCAAATCAGCTGCATCAGCTGCATCAGCAACAAAAAATAAGAGACAAACAAAAGCAAACAAAATAAAACCGCAGCAAAAATAAAACAACTCTAATTGTAATAAAGAATAAATGAAATAAGACAAATTGACTGACTTTCAAAACGATTGCCTGTCTGTCTGTCTGTCCGTCCGTCTATTACGAGTGTCGAGTGTTCGTTCCTGAAAGAAAAGTCACCAAAAGAGCAGCAGCAGTTAATAAAAACTAAAAAAAATGCTTTCATTAACTACAAACTACATTGATAATAAATTAAAATTTATCATACAGACAGACGGACAAACAGACAGACAGACAGACAGACAGCCATAAAAAAAATTAAGTAAAACATGATCATCATAATTGAAGTTTGTATTTAAATCAGTTGTCTGTCGTTGGGTCGGTCTGGCATTTTGTAACAAAAAACTTTCAGTTAGAGGGGGAAAAAAAACTTTTATTAATTGTAATTTTTCCTTAAGTTTAACATCAACTTTAACAGTCAATCAACAGCTTTTGCAGCAAAAGGTTTTATTTTATCGTGTTTGTTTTAAAGAAAAAGATTCGAATTCGATGACGAGTTTTTTTGTTGTTATTGTTGTTGTGTTGAGATAAAAATAATTAAATTTAAAGTATTATAAAGTATTAAATAAAAATATAATTATATGTGTTAAACAAATAAATAACATGAATAAAAAAAGTGTGTTTGATCACACTAATTTGCTTATGAAAGATTATAAATAATAAAACAAAGCATGCCGCTGCATGATTTTAAAAAGCTTTTCCGCTCAGTGCTGTCGTAAGAGTTCAAAATATATATGTACATAACTGTGTACTTTTTCCTAATACACACGTGTTAATATACTAAATATGTACATTTGTTTAACCTGTGCCTAATTTCTGTAACTTGTGAGAAGTGCCCAAATCGAAAAAAATTAATAACACTATGAAACAAAATGATACCTTTGTCATGACCTTTGATCACCACTGTATTTTTTTGATGTGTGATGGTGCCCTAACTACAAAAACAGTCGAAATGTAAAATTCTAATGATACCTAGGTTTTTTTTTTCTAAAACTTGGGATTTCCCCATACCTTGGGAAGGGCTAGTCCAATTTTATTACAAAATAAATTAAGTAAAGTGCGACTTTGGCTCGCACACGAAGGGTTTCGTATGAATACATATGTATATATATATTCCTTTTCGCGTTTGCCATTTTTTTCATTTTTGCGGATTTTTCTTTGTGATTTTTTATTTAAGAAATACTTCTCGTTGTTTTTGGCGTTATTTTTTTTTTGGTTTTGGCGCTTTTTTAATTTTCGTGATTTTTTCGTTTTTTTTCTGGCGATTTTTCGTTTTTTTGCCGCTTTTTTTGTGGATTTTTTTAGTTTTGGCGTTTTTTATCGTTTTTTCCACTTTTTGACGATATTTTTAGTTTTAGCGATTTATTTTAGTTGTGGAGTTTTTTTGGTTTGGCGCTTTTTTCGGTTTTTGGGATTTTTTTTATGATTTTGGTGATTTTTTAGTTTTAGCGACTATTTTTGGTTATGACACTTTTTTTCGTTCTGGCGATTTTTTTAGTTTTTTTTGCCGATTTTTGTTTTTTGCAATTTTTTCCCCGATTTTTTTAGTTTTGGAAATTTTTTGGTTTTGGCGTTTTTTTGTTTTTTAACGGTTTTTTCACTTTTTGACGATATTTTTGTTTTAGCGATTTATTTCAGTTTTGGCGTTTTTTCAGTTTTGGCGCTTTTTTCGGTTTTGGGGATTTTTTCGGTTTTTTGTGATTTTTTTAGTTTTAGAGATTTTTTGTTGTTTTGACACTTTTTTGTTTTTGCGGTTTTTTTCTTTTTGTTTTTGCGCTTTTTTTCGCTTTGGTGATTGTTTTTCATTTGTTTGACATCACACTGTACGAGTATTAAATGTATAGTTGTTGTTGTTAGTACTTTTATTTTTTCTACATACCGTCTTACATCTGCAATTAGAGCAGGAAAAAAGCCTGCCTGTGTAGTATATGGTACAGTAAGAAAATAAAAAAACATCATTGATTACTTTGTTCATGTTTAAGCTTTGATATTGTTTAAAGTAGGGATGTAACGATACGCCGTTTTGCCGATCCGATACCGATTCCGATACTTAAAAATAAATATCGCCGATACCGATTCCGATACCGATACGAATATTGAAATTGAGTTCAAGTTTAGATTAACAAATCTCAAGAAGAGCAATTTTTTTATTATGCAACATTACAGTGTAAGAGATTATTAATATTTAAAATAGATATTAATACAGTATATAAAATTGGAAGTAATTTTTAAGGAACTACATTTTCATTGCTTTCAAAGAATCTATATTAAAAATATGCAGATAATTAGTAGAAAAGCCAGTACAAATTTGTAATTACTTTATAATTTTAAAAAATACTCGCCATGCTTTTTAAAAAATCGATTTTTTAAAGGACATTTATCAACTAATATTCTTCTAAATAACTTATTAGCTTAATTATTAAAAGTCTGCTAAAAGTTTATATTTATTCACTTAAATTTACATGAAAACACAGTTTTGTGTTTAAATTCGCATAAAAACAAACAAGTTCTGAAAATGGGTAATTTTTCATCCTTTTTTAACCGACTTCCAAAAAGAAGAAGGTTATCAATTCGTGTGTGTTTTTTTACTTTTTTATGTTTGTACACGCATAACTCTGTCATTTGTGAAGCGATTTTAAAAATTATTTTTTGCTGGAAAGGGTTTGCCTGCAGTTTGGTCCCATAATTTTTTTTTTTTTTGAAAATCGGAAAGCGAATTTCCCCCATGCTGTCATTTCTGAACCGATTTTCAAAATTCTTGTTTTGTTTGAAAGGGTTTGACAAAAACTGGTCCCAATTTTTTTTTTGTCGAAAATCGGAGAAGCAAGTTTGCTCCCCCTCCCCACCAATCCATAACTATGTAATTTGTGAACAGCTTTTCTTTATACTGAAGTCGGCTTTTTTTCCAGAATTATTTGAGGAATCATTATAGAACACCGAAAAAGAAACTTGTCCTAACATCACTTCAAATTCGGTGATTGGTAATGGAAAAAGAGAACTTCTTGCAATGACAAGCAAATGTGCAACTAATTAGAAATTATCCAAATTCGCAATATTTCCGGATCGCGACTGCTACATTTTCATGATTTCTTTATAATGTCTTTTTTTGCTGGGAATAAGATTTAAAAAACAACGAATTGAATTTGAGTTCATGGTAAAATTAACAATAAATAAATTATTGTTTTTGCAAAATAACAGCGTAAAATATTATTAATTTTTAAAGTTGATATTAATAAGATTTAAAAAATAACAAAATGCATTTAGTTCTTGGTAAAATTAACAAAAAATAAATAAGTTGTTTAAAAAAACTGAAAAATTTTTTTTAAGTATCGTCGTATCGACAGTAAAATATCGCCGATACCGATGTATCGGAAAATCTGAAGTATCGCCGATATATCGGTATCGGTATCGGTATTCGTTACATCCCTAGTTTAAAGCTTCTCATTGATTTAAATAAAAGTTTGCTACAATATCTTTAGCTTTTCTATGAAATTTTTGGGTAAAGGTTCCCTGATGATGTACATTTAGCCCCAGTGAAATGCGCATAGGAACTAGCTAATACCCCTTAGTAATCAATGTCAATGTGTTTTTATAAACAATTAATATTCTACTGAATAAGTAAAATATTAATTTTGCGAAATAGTGCGATTATAAATTTAAAAAACATAAATTGTTTTCATTGTTGGCGATTTTTTTTTAATGATATTTTTAGTTTTAGCGATTTTTTTATGTTGTAGTGCTTTTTTCTTTTTGACGACTTTTTCGGTTTTTGCCTTTTTTTAGTTTTTTTTTGGCAATTTTTTAGTTTTGGTGATATTTTGCGTTGTAGCGACTTTTTTTAGTTTTGGTGCTTTTTTCCTTAAAGCGCTTTTTTCATTTTGGCGATTTTTTGTTTCGAAATTTTTTTAATTTTGGAATTTTTTAGTTTAAGCTTTTTGAAATTTTTTACCTCTTACGGTTTCCATACTGTCTAAATTACATAGTAAAATTACAATAACTGATAGAACACCCTTTAATTTTTTATTGTTTTAAATATCAGTGTTAATTGGTGTAGTCTATTCTACAGACCACAGCAATTAACAGTAACTTTGAAATTTTAAAGTATCTATATACATATGTATAAGTGTCTGTATATTACATTAGTATTTTAACATGTTTCGTTGCTCGCTTTAGAACACCCTTTAATTTTTAGCTGCCATATATTTTTTGTTATAGCGGCAAAAGTTTTACATAATCTGTGAAAATTTCAGGTCCGTAGCTCTTATACTTCACAAGAAAATAGCCTGTGACAGACAGACAGACGGACAGCGTAGCGAAAACAATAGGGTTCCTTTACACTTTTGGTGTACGGACATTAAAAAACTTCGAATGAAATTAGCTTTAAGCCTTTTTTCGATTTTTTATAAATTTAAAAGTAATAAAAATATTTAAGAAATTTATTACTTGACATATTGTCACAATTTTATTTTAAATGAAATTTATTTGCTGCACTCCAAAACATTACTTCAAATTTACGATCATATATTGTGTATATTTGTGTTGAAAATTTCTCCTTGTCTAAAATTACATCGATTTTGTAGTTATTTTATTACAGAAAAAACCTTTCAAATTAAACATATTTAGTCCAAGTGGAAACAATTTAACATAAAGTATAATACGGCTATGGCTGAATGGTAGATACGTCAGACTATCAGTCTGGAGGTCGCGGTTCAAACCTGCACGCAGCCAACCGCTTTTTTTTAGTAAAAAACATTTTGTTCAAAAATAATGCGTGTGTAATTTTAGGTCGATAATAATCTGTAAAGTGTTGCCGACTATTACACGGTGCTACAGTGAAAATATACTTGGAAAGTGACCTAGTGTAAGTTGTAGGCATTATTAAGTAGATCATAAATCAATTTTTAAAAGTTCGGAAACACCCCCAAATTTCGGAGTTATTCCGAAAAAACTATTTTCGGGTAGGTCCGAGTACTTATGAACACGTAACTCAGTTGATTTTAATCCGATCTTCAATTTTTTAACGCTTTATGAAAGACAAAGAATAGATCTTTCCAACCGTATACACTTTATGCTATATTAATTAATTATTGGTAGTAATTTTCGTAATAACATCTGCAATTTATTTTTATTTTTTTATGTTTTTTTAACTTTGAGTTCTTTTTTTTATAATTTTTTCTATAAAAGCAGATGTATTTGTATAAAAAATGTTAAATAGAATTTTATAACAAATAAAATGAACTTTAGTTTTTTTAAATCGGACAATATTTGTGAAAGTTATTAAACTTTAATTAAATTTAAATAGCAGTTGATACCCCCAAGCGGAAAAAATTTTAAGTGAGAATAATTTTTTTTATACTGAGATAACAAAAGAGATAAATTAAATACTTTAGTTAAGTTGCAATGCTCTTTATGTTTTTGTTTTAATTTTGCCGTTAGATATTTTGCCATTTATTTATTACTTGAGTGCATTGCACTTGATAATGCAGAATTTAATATACCCTTCACTGTTCTGAAGTAAATTTTAAACATAAAATATACTATAAGGGAAGTATTTTCAATTTCCTTTTCTTTTTTAAATTATAATAAATTTAATTTTTATGTAAGTATATAGATTTGAAACAATGTTTTAAAATTTTTTTGTAAGCATTTTATGTCGATTGTAACTTTTGTGGTAAATACACAAACTGTAATAAATGAATACGTAATGACAAAACATACACACCTAAAGTAGAGGGTGTATAAGAAATAAATTGTTTATTATTTTAAAAATAAAGTGGTACTATTTGGAATTTGTGAAAAGATTAGTGTTACTTAAATATTTAAATTAAAAAAGTAAGTTTGTGTTATTTTTTTATCTTTAATAAAAAAATATAATGTGGATTTTAACTTCTATTTCAGTGTGTGATAAGCGTAATAATTTTTGTTTTATCTGTGGCTTATTCGCTGACAAAAAACATCGATTACATTTTAAAAATAATAAAGCCTTAGTTACTTCTTTTAATGCCTTTTTTAAGTGTTCGTATGTTTTTAGCAAATGGTATGAACCCGAATGTGTTTGCATAACCTGCTCAATTGCACTTAAACAATGTAAGTCTAAAAATTTTATAAACCAACCTTTACCATTCTCTGCTCCAATGGTTTGGCATCGTCAAATTTTTCATAAACCAGAAGATTGTTACTTCTGTCAAACAAACGTTGTTGGTTACAAGTACAAAAACCGTGATCGTATTAATTATGCCAATGTGTTAACTGTATCCAAGCCAAAAATAATCAAACATAATGCAAGTACGACTGAAGAAGAACATGAATCCGGGGAAGAAAAGTCTGCAGACATGGAATGTGACCAGACATTTGTTGCACAGTCGGTGGAACCCCATTTAGTGACAAATGAAGATTTTCATGATCTTGTTCGAGATTTGAAACTATCATGGAGACAAACAGAGATGTTAGCGTCTCGACTAAAACAGTGGAATATCACTAAAAGTGACTTTAAAGTAACATTTGCAAGAGACAATCCCCTAATACAGTTTGAGCACATTTTTAAAGCTGACAATGATAATAACAACCTTGTGTATTGCACAGATGTAGATGAGTTATTTCATTGTCTGAATTACCAACATCAACCGAACGACTGGAGATTATTTTTGGACGGCTCGTGTAAAAGTAAGTAATATTTTTTTGTTATTCAAAAACCTTTAACATATTTTTTAGGTTTGAAAGCAGTTTTATTACACAACGAGAATCAGTTGCCCTCAGTGCCTATAGCATACGCTACTAACATGAAAGAGTCGTATGCAACAATGGAAAATATACTGGATTTAATATGTTATAAAAAGTATCAATGGCAAATAGTTTCAGATCTAAAAGTTCTGACAATTTTATTCGGAATGCAAGGAAGCTATACTAAATTTCCTTGCTATATTTGCGAATGGGACAGTCGTGGGAAAGACCAATACAAGCAAAAAAAGTGGCCACCAAGAACAATTTTTCAAATTGGCAAGAAAAACGTCTTAAAAATTCCACTAGTGAGTACCGAAAAAATAATTTTGCCACCGTTACACCTCAAATTGGGATACATGAAGCAGTTCGTGAAACGCCTGGATAGGGAAAGCGATGCCTTTTTACACTTAAAATCAGTTTTCCCAAGAATAAGTGAAGCAAAAATAAAAGAAGGTACAAATGTTTATTGATTTCTAAACATAATTGTATTATTTATTTTATTTTTAGGTATTTTTGTTGGTCCTCAAATTGGCCATGCTTAATATTCCAAGGAACAAGGGAAAAATTAATATCAACTTAATTTTTCAACGTACACAGCAGAACAGAGTAGCGCCACTTTTGGAAGCCGCAACAACCACGATCCCATCATCAGACCTCTTTTTATACACTAGGCCACCACGGCGTCAAAAGTCAAGCAGATAATAAGATAAAATTTACATGCTTTGAAAAAATCGTTTCTCAATAAAAATAATTTAATTGTAAAATTAAATTGAACGAAAGCCTGAATAATAAAATTTCTTTTGTTTTCAAATACTGATGGAAATTCCTAGGAGAAATATTAGAAAAATATTTACGTACCTTTTTAATTTTGCATGAAGACAGGGATGGGAAACTTAATACGAAAAACTCTTTATTGAAATATTTTTATATTTGCTTGTTTAAATATTCAGAAAATAACACTGTACAACAAAATCAAATTCAAAATAACGACTGATTCTGGCAGAGGTTACCAAAAAATCTATATATAGAAATATATATGTATATGGGTGATTCTCATTCTAAACGAAATTTATCCATTTTTTTATAATATAATTGGAAAAGTAAGTGATTTTCATAAAATTATAATAAGAATTTAAAATATTACAGTTTTTCATACATACATAAGGCGCTATTCACATATTACGTGACGCTATTTTCTGAGTTTTTAACCCCATACCGCCCCCCCCTCGTAACGCTTTTTACAACATTTTCAGTATAAATTATCTGATTCGTAACAAATCTTTAACCCCCTCATGGAGCGTTACGTAATATATGAATAGCCCCTAATATCAAATCAATGATTTATTAATTAAAAACAACGTCGCATAGTTTAAAAAATCTTTCTTTGTTTAAAAAAAAATTATATTTTTCTCCATAATGTTGGCAATGAAGAAGATGATGATGACGTCCGCAATTGATTAAGAATAATGAATACATATTAAAACGATATTTTTAAATATGTACATATTTCCGCAAATAGCGACAAAATATATTCACATATGGTTTCTTTCTAACAGTGAGTGAAAAGTCAAGAATGAATTTTTTTTGCTAATTGATTAAGAAAAATAATTCATTGATTCAATTAACAAAACATGATATTTGAAGTAAACTATTTTATAGATTTAATTTGTTGTCTGCAACAAATACTAATTTCAAAACAACAATTGAATTAGATGGCAAATATTAAATTATAAACGTGAATGATTTGACATTATTGAATTAGTGCATAATTTAAAATCTAGTAAAACATCACATGCTACAAATATTTATTAACAATATGAAGGAATACAATGACTGTCATTATTAAATTTATTAATATGTTGTTAAACGATTGAGCTATAGCGAACAAATTTTCCTTTTTTCATTTCCCTTAGAACTTAATTTATTTTAAAAACTTTAAAAAAGTACCTTTTTTCGTTTTGGCGATTTTATTTTTGGAGACTTTAATTATAGCGTGAAAAAATTGTGGCAAAATTGTTCGTTTTTAGCGATTTTTGTTAGTTTTGACGATTGCTTCGTTTTGCAGATTTTTTTTTGGTTTTTGGCGATTGTTTTCGTTTTTGCCGATTGTTTTCGTTTTTGCCGTTTTTTTTGTTTTTGAAGACTTTTTGCTAGTTTTGGCGATTTTTTGTATTGGCGACTTTTTCCGGTTTTGGCGATTTTTTTCGAGTTTTGGTGTTTTTTTGCGGTGATTGATTTTTTTTTAGTTTTGGCGCTGTTTTTAGTTTTGGCGATTATTTTTATTTTTTGGCGATGTTTTTCGTTTTTATGTGATATTTTTTAGTTTTTGCAATTTTTACTCGTTTTTGGCGATTTTTTTCGGTTTTTAACGATTTTTTTTACGATATATTTAGTTTAAGCAATTTTTTTCGGTTTTTTTGGTGATTTTTTTTAGTTTTAGCGATTTTTTTTTCAATTTTAGTTTTTGGGTTCTATTTTAGTTTTAGCGCTTTTTTCGTTTTTGCGATTTATTCGGTTTTTGGCGGATTTTTTTGCGACTTTTTTCGGTTTTTGGTGTTGTTTTTCGTTTTTTTGACGATATTTTTAGTTTAAGCGATTTGTTTTGCTTTGGCGAGTTTTTGTTTTGGCTATTCTCTCGGTTCTTAGTGATTTCTTAGTTTTAGCGATTTTTTTTTAATTTTTTTACTTTTTTCGTTTTTGTGATTTATTTCGGTTTTGTCGATTTTTGTAGTTTGCCCCTTTTTTAGTTTTGGTGATTTTTTCGGTTTTTAATTTTAGCAATTTTTTTTTAGTTTTAGCTCTTTTATTCGTATTTGTGGTGATTTTTTTTCCTTTTATCGAGATTTTTACTTTTGGCGACTTTTTTCCCTTTACACGCTTTTTTCATTTTCGCGATTTTCCGTTTTCACATTTTTTTAATTTTTTAGTTTTAGCATTTTTTTTTATTTCAAGAGTTTGCCTCTTACTGTTTTCAAGATACAGCAAATTGTCTAAATTACTTAGTCAAAATTACATTAACTTATAGAACACCCTATATTTTTTTATTATTTTAAATATTAGTGTTAATTGGTGTAGTCTATTCTACAGACCACACCAATTAACACTAACTTTGAAAATTTCAACCTTAAAAAGTACCTCTTATAAAAAGTATCTTTTATAAAAAGTACCTTTTATAAAAAGTACCTTTTATAAAAAGTACCTTTTATAAAAAGTACCTTTTATAAAAAGTACCTTTTATAAAAAGTACCTTTGATAAAAAGTACCTTATAAAAAGTACCTTTTATAAAAAGTACCTTTTATAAAAAGTACCTTTTATAAAAAGTACCTTTTATAAAAAGTACCTTTTATAAAAAGTACCTTTTATAAAAAGTACCTTTTATAAAAAGTACCTTTTATAAAAAGTACCTTTTATAAAAAGTACCTTTTATAAAAAGTACCTTTTATAAAAAGTACCTTTTATAAAAAGTACCTTTTATAAAAAGTACCTTTTATAAAAAGTACCTTTTATAAAAAGTACCTTTTATAAAAAGTACCTTTTATAAAAAGTACCTTTTATAAAAAGTACCTTTTATAAAAAGTACCTTTTCTAAAAAGTACCTTTTATAAAAAGTACCTTTTCTAAAAAGTACCTTTTATAAAAAGTACCTTTTATAAAAAGTACCTTTTATAAAAAGTACCTTTTATAAAAAGTACCTTTTATAAAAAGTACCTTTTATAAAAAGTACCTTTTATAAAAAGTACCTTTTATAAAAAGTACCTTTTATAATAAGTACCTTTTATAAAAAGTACCTTTTATAAAAAGTACCTTTTATAAAAAGTACCTTTTATAAAAAGTACCTTTTATAAAAAGTACCTTTTATAAAAAGTACCTTTTATAAAAAGTACCTTTTATAAAAAGTACCTTTTATAAAAAGTACCTTTTATAAAAAGTACCTTTTATAAAAAGTACTTTTTATAAAAAGTACCTTTTATAAAAAGTTCCTTTTATAAAAAGTACCTTTTATAAAAAGTACCTTTTATAAAAAGTACCTTTTATAAAAAGTACCTTTTATAAAAAGTACCTTTTATAAAAAGTACCTTTTATAAAAAGTACCTTTTATAAAAAGTACCTTTTATAAAAAGTACCTTTTATAAAAAGTACCTTTTATAAAAAGTACCTTTTATAAAAAGTACCTTTTATAAAAAGTACCTTTTATGAAATGTATGTATGTATATCGACGCGCTGAATCCGAATCGAAGTCGGTAGTACTGATACGTCCTGCTAGTCTGATTAGATATTCTAAATATTCCCTTCCTAATAATTTCAATTTACATTAATTCAAATAATGACCTCAAGTCGAAAATTTTTAATTTCGAATTGAAATATCTCAGAAACTTTAAGAGATACAATAACACTAATACCACAATTTTTTTTGTCTTAACTAGCAGAATCTAAAACGCTTGAAATTTTAAAAATCGGTAAGTTTTTCACACCCGCTGTATTTAAATTCTCTCCACCCTATATTACCGTTCCTGGTTTACTTACATGCTTCAAAAGACATGATTTTGAAAACTTGACTCCCATTTTACAAGCGTTTCAATTTTCACAGAAATCCATTCAGCAGTTTAGAAGTTTCATACTTATTACCACTTTTTTTAATGCACACCATTGAGCATCGGGAGAGGGACCTACATTCTTAATTTAAACTTCCTAAGCTTCACTCGTTTAGGTAGGGCGATGATAAGACAGTCAAGTCAGTCAGCAATATTACTACTCTTTTATATACTTACATACGAAACAGATTATTTCTTGTTAAATATTTATTCGAATTTTTAGTTTAATCACAAATTTTAACAAGCAAACTTTACGAGTTTGAGCTTGTTTTGTATTAAATTAAAAAGAAAAAACCTAGACATCATATTTATGTTCTAGATTTGAACCTAATTTTTCATTAAGCGAATTAATTAAATTTAAAATATTTTTATTATTATTTTTTTGTAGTTAAAATATAGTTGTTTTAACAAATTTAGATCATTAATCGACAATTAAAAAGTGTTTGTTCATTTAAAAACAGCAACACTGTGCTACAGCAAGAAAAAATCAAAGAGATTACTTTGAAGTGATGAAATGTGTATAAGAACTTAACACTTGGAACAACAGCAATAAATTGCAGGCCATTATACATTGATTTCAAAAAACTGTTTAGTAACTTTAGGTTTCAATATTTCGAAGTCATTGAATATACGAGTATGTATAAACATTTTAAAGATCTTTAAAATATTTTATCGTATAAAGTAGACTTTTTATGAAGCACAGTGTAATTAATATTTTTCGTACAAAAATACTACAAATAGCACATTTAACAACAGCTTCGAGCCTCTCACATCTCTCGTGATCCCCGTTTGTCACATGATTTGAAAAAAAAGTCAACAACTTCCAACGACAACAAAAAATAAACATTGTAGAAACAGAACATTTAATAAAATAATAATATTTGCATTTTTCTTATCGTTATCTCACATGTGCAATTTTAATAAATCTAAATGTGTATATTTGCACATAAATAAAATTAAGAGAAGAATTGTGTTACAATAAAAGTACGAGGAAGAAAAATAAACAGCAAAAATAAATGAGATTTACTAAATATCATCACCATCTTCATTACCTCTCTCCCACACTTGTTATTAAGTAGGTGAGATCTGGCCTAGCATTTGAAAGATCAGATTACAAACTGATTAATCACATGAAGGATTCATAAAAAACCGAAAATGCTTAAAAAATATTTATTAAAAGTAAAATATTTATTAAAACTAAAATAACAAAATGTATAGCAAATGACTTGAAACTGACCAAAAATGTCAAATCGGAAAAAGTAGCAAAACGAAAAATAGCCACCAAAATGGAAAGAATCGCCAAAGCGGAAAAAATTATTATTATAAAGCAAATTTCCATTCAAAATTTATTTAATAAACCTTTCATAAGCCTTTGATAAGTATTAAATGTGTATTTTTCCAACTTATTCTCCTTTTAACTCAATGAGTTTGTCAAGTGTTCTTGAATTTTTTTTAGAACAAAGTTCCCTTTAGGACGTTGTTCACATCCCGGGGGGTGTTAAAAAGAAAAGCGAAATTAAACCTAAAATGAATATATAAAACGAAAAAGCGTTTAAAAAAAATTGTTGTGGTTAGCTAATCTATATGCCGGCATTTCGTTGGTGCTAATGCCAACTCATAAGTAGATACTTAAACAAAAATCGGTTCGACATTTATTGTCCTCCAATGGATGAATTATCAAATGCTAATGTGGTTCATGGACTCAGCATTTGATAGTTCCTCCATTGGAGGACAATCAATGTGGAACCGATTTTTGTTTAAAGATCTACTGATGAATTGGCATTATTAGCACCAACGAAATGCCTTCATATAGATTGGCTAACCACAACAAATCAATTTAACTTTTTTTTGCACATAAATTCTTAAGAATATCTCGAATAAATACGTTTTGTAATACCATATATTTTTACCGTACTTTTTTGGTGTTCGAGTTTTTACGAATTTGTTCGTTTTTGGGCGATTCTTTTAATTTTGGCAATTTTTTTCGTTTTGGTGTTTTTTCGTTTTAGCGCTTTTTTATTTTCACGATTTTTTTCGTTTTGGCAACTTTTTAATTTTGGGCTTTTTTTAGTTTTAGCGTTTTTTTTTTGTTCTGGCGAATTTTTTTTCGTTTTAGCGATTTTATAGATTTACCAATTTTTTTTTCGTTTTGGTGCTTTTTTCGTGTTGCTGCTTTTTACATTTTTGTGTTTTTTTTTCGTTTCAGCTCTTTTTGCATTTTGGTGATTTTTTTCGTTTTGGCTATTTTTTAATTTCTTTTTCATTTTTGCTTTGGTAAATTTTTTCATTTTGGTGATTTTTTCGTTTTAGCGGTTTTTTTTCATTTTGTCGATTTTTTTTAGTTTTGGCGCTTTTTTTCCTTTTGGCAACTTGTTATTTAAAAAATATATTATTTTGCTGTACCGTGTAAATATTCGCAATAATAGCAAAAAGCAGAAAATCGCATACCGAAAATCGCCAAACACGATAAGGGCCAATATTTTTATTCTTACAGAGAACAATTTACTGCTCAAAAGGTTTTAATTAAAAAACTTATCAAATTAAAAAATTTATTAAATATTTTCAAATAGTTTCAATTGATTTTGTAATAAAATTTGCTGTTATTGTTGTCGCAAAAAGTAAACAGATGTTGTCATAGCCACAAAAGCCACAACAACACCAAAAATGTATGTATGTACTGTAACGTTACAGTTGCAAACTCAATTTTATTACTCATTTTTGTTTCTTAATCTCTAGCGAAACGACCTTTTCTTATCATACACACAGGAAAAATAAAAAAAGGCAACACCAACAAAGTTTTAATGAGTTGCGTTATCAGAAAGACAAGTCATAATTAGTACGATGACAGCTTTATTAATCTAGAAAAGTGTATCACAATGTGATTGTTATCGCAATTATCATTGCAGTGTCATAAACACAATAAAAACGACAAGCGATTACTGAAAGTTATGATAAAGTAATTAATCATTTCAAAAGTTTAATAGCACCCAGTAGTGAGATTCTGTAACTTTTAACAATACCAACAGTTGTTAAATTGCCAACTTCTTAAGTTGTTTGAACTAACGATTTTACGATTCTGTAACTTCTTGTTAAAAACATTGTTTAAATCTAATATCATGTGGCATCTCTGTTAAAAATAAGCGAAAAGCGCAAAGAGGAATATAACAAAAACAAATGAATTTGTAATTGCAAAATAGTGTACAGAACTTTTTTTTCATTAATTTCGTTATTTGTGTGAAATAATTGTTAAATTAAATGTTTAAGTAATACAAGTATTGTGGAAAATCAACTTTAATTGTTGGAATAAAGTACGTGCTACGGTTGAACAGCTGAGTCGTTGTCTATTCATTAACAACAGACAAATTATTGTCGTTAGTTAATAACAGCAAATATTGTTAAAAATGTTAGAGAGTAGCAAAATCGACAATTTGTTTGTTAAATTTTTTAACAATGACAACTATTGTTAAAATTGAATAGAGAATCGCACTACAGGAATATTTTCAAAGCTGTGGTGGATACACACAAACATAAATACTATTACACTTATGCGAGGTAGTTTAACTTATGCAAGGTAGGTAACTCCAAAATACAATTTCAATTACGAAAACTGCAGATTCAATAAATTTCGTTGCTGAAGTTCAATCTACGGTGAAAATTTTATATTCAAATTTTGTAAAAATTGTCAAAGAATTTTATTTTTGATCACTTGAGTAATGGATTCAATTACGAAATTAATTGAAACTACCCCGCAAACACTTTGTCGATTTTGGTTCGAAGTCGATCAGACATTCTGCACAAGATGACGAATTCGTATCCCGACAATCATATGGGTATTGTCAAGAAAGTGGATCTCTTTGTCTGAGGAAATTCTATAAAGGTGGCCCAGAATGTCTAAGAGAATTTTGATGATCCCAGCAAATACTTTTTTGCAACTACTTACAGTTTTATTCGATATCTACATACTTTTTTTGTTTGAGAAGTTAAAAAATACACCTTACACCTTACACCTTACAAATGTACTTACGTTCTCAGAGCAATTAACTAGTTATTATTTGGCTTACTTGAAGCTAAAAAATAAGTAGTCAAATAAACAAAATAAAATTTCAGTTTAGAAGACAAGTACCCCAAAAACTCCAAAAGTTTTTGCTGGAGAAGGAAAAATGTCTGACAAAACATCAGAAAATTTTCCGATTTATCTGATACTTTTCACAGCCTATCGTATTAATATCGGAGAAAAGTCGGAGCTAATATTAGACGTTTATCAGAATTATCGTATAAAATTCACTCATAGAATAAAAATGTTGTAAGAATTCATTGACTCTTCTTGTGCCATGCATTTTTCTGCATTTATCCAAAATTTACAATTTTAATAACTCAAACATTTATGCACAAACTCTTAAGAGATAGATATATGGGAATTATTACGAAAACTAAAAATCGGAGACTATACAAAAGTCACTGTTAAAAATCGTGAGACGTAGATCAGAAAATGTCCAGACTAGTCCGATATTAAACGGATAATATTAGAGAAAATGTCCAGAAACTTCGTATCAGAAAACTGCCAACTATTCTGCCAAATGTCTGCGGAAATTTTAGACAACTCGCTTGGTTGTCTGGTACAGTCTCAGATTTTATCTGACGTCAGATATTTCAGCAAAAAATGTTACCTGGGTAGTTTTAGTTTGTGAACAAACTGTATGAATAATTGTTTCTGTGTATACACAGAAAAAAATAACATACGATTTCAATTACGAAAACTGCAGATTCAATCAATCTCGTTATTGAAGTTCAAACTACGACGAAAATTCAATATTCAATCACTAAATTTTTCAATTACTCAAAATTTGTAAAAATGGTTAGAAAATTTTTATTTTGATGACATGAGTAATTGATTCACTAACGAAATTAATTGAAACTTGATTTAATTTTTGATTAAGCGCATGAATTGAAAATTTTTTAGTATTATTTTTTTCTGTGTACAGATTCAATTAATTTCGTTGATGAAGTCGTTCTTCAACAACTTACGACGAAAGTTGTATATTGAATTACTAAAATTCAAATTACTCAAAATTCACTTACTCAAAATTTATAAAAGTTGTTGAAAAATGTTGTTTTTGATCACATGAGTTGTTTTTGATCACTCAATTACGAAATTAATTGATACTAGTTTCAAGTTTTGATAGTGCTTTAATTAAAATTATTCCTAAAAAATGCAATAAAAACACTTAATCAAAAACTAAATCAATTTCAATTAATTGCGTAATTTAATCAATTAATAAAATAATTGTGTTTATGTATTTATTTAGTGCAGTGATAGAAAAACTGACATAACGTTGAAGTAATTTGATATCAATACTATGAAAAGTATAATTGTTTTTTACTCTATGACACTTGTCATCCTTGCGATGTCAACCTTTAGTTTAGCTGGTCATATTGCCATCAATGACAATTATGTCATCAATGGAGTGATTACAAAAAATTATATTTATGTTTTTTTTAGTTTAACTTGATTTTTTTTACTTTTTAACTATTTAAAATTTTTATAATGATGGTCTTGACTCCTCAATTCATCGCATATTTAAAGCCAACGCCGTTGACACCTCAGCGACGCGTCGTCATCATTTAAAATGTCGTCAGCCTAAAATTAACATAAATATCATTCTATTTGATGTTGATGCAACATACATATGATGACTAAGTGTCATCAATATGAAGACACGGTGTCATATGCTTTGTCGGTGCGTGTGAGGTGTTTTCTAAGCTTGTGGATTTTAATACTAATAATCCTCCTAAAATGTTTTAGTTTAAGTGCAGAGATTCGAGTTTCCGAAAGCTGCATTAATTGTCATGTCATACGTTTGTGTGAAATAAGAAAGAGCACTAGAGTGTTGTATTGGTAACCTTCAAAACATGAAATATGCTTTGGTTCATTTCTTAATTGTACAATATGTGTGGCTTCCGGTAGTTGTGTGAACCGAATGTGGAAGCTATGATGAGTTGTGATTATTGGAAGTTCGTCGAAGTCGGATATAGTTTTATCCTTTCCCGCGTTTGGGCTTCCTAAAAAAACACTTATTTCGCCACTACTGCTTTTTTTAGGTCGGCGATCTTCAGTATCACACATGTAAGGCAGTTTCGAGAACATAGCTCCGTCAAAGCTATGGTTGCTCTGCTCCCACAATAAACACTATTGGGGACATTGACTCTGCAACAGGGGCTGGCACAAGCCATACACCTGAGTCGCCCGCCACAGTTACGATTAACATCTTTGATCCATTTAAATCTCCGGGACCAGATGGAATAATACTGGCAGTTGTACAGAAGAATATGGACCTGGTTATACCCTGGCTCTCTGTAATATATAGATTGCTTAAACTACTCTTACATTCCAGTTTGCTGGAGTAGGTGTAGGCAAGACTTCCCACAATAAACCTAAAGATTTCAGACCGATCAGTCTGACATCTTCTCTGCTCAAAACTTTAGAAAGAGCTATTGACATACACCTGAGAATGTCCATACCTGCGACAATTCTCTCTCCCTTACAACATGATGCCTATGCCAAAGGCAAGTCTGTGGAAACTGCCCTACACTCTCTGGCCAACCACATAGAAAAAACTCTTGAGCACAAGGAGTTCCCTATGGTAGCCTTTTTGGACATAGAGCGTGCCTTTAACTTTAAACCTGACTCCATTATTTTGAAGATGATGGAACTAGGGATTGATGCTAATATTTGCAGATTCGTTAAGAACCTGCTAAAAAAATAGGTTCATAAGTGCCTCGATTGAAAATGGTACTCATTACAGGGCAGTCAATCGGGGCACTCCGCAAGGAGAGGTTCTATCACCACTCCTGTGGAATCAGATTATTAACTCTCTGCTGGAGCGTAAGATGCTTCAGACTGTCGCATACGCTGACGACGTAGCAGTAGCCATCTCTGGCAAGCACCTGAGTACAATCTCTCACTGTATGGAGTCCGCACTGGCACTCCTTAGTGAATGGAGTGTCAATTGTGGGCTTGGCATCAATCCAGCTAAAACTGAATTGGTGCTTTTCACTAGAAAGTACAAAGTCTAAGACTTTGTGCCTTCTAGACTCAACGGGACCGCATTAACAGTCTCGGATAGCGCCAAATATTTGGACGTAGTCTTAGATAGCAAACTATCTTGGAACCTAAACACCCAGTATAGAGCTGATAAGTTCCTCGTGGCTATCTATACGTGTAAGCGAGCCATTGGTCTCAGCTGGGGCATAGAGCCTAGATGGATCAGCTGGATCTTTGAAGCGGTAGTATAGCCCATATTATTCTATGGTGTATTAGTCTAGTGGAAAGAATTGGAGAAAGGCTCCTCGGCTGGCGGCGACCCGGATAACAGGTGCGCTCAGCTCGACTCCAACGAATCCACTCTTCACAATAATGAACTAGCTTCCGGTGGAGGTTCTGCCCAAACAGCTAGCTTTATTCTCGGCGATCAGATTAAACGCTACATGTCCATGGTCACGAGCTGACTATGAGCACTCCACGATTCTGCGACATCATCAAGGAATCCACAACAATATTGACTATTGCACAGCGAAGCCTTACTTTGGTGGGCTATTTTTATCACTTGTTCCCAGCAGGGAACAGTATTTTTCATCCCTTAGCCCGGATGGACCGATCAGAATTTGCACGGATGACTCCAAAAGGGGTAACAGAACTGGCGGAGGGTTCTATGTGGAAAACTTCAATGTAAGAGTTCCATTCAGGCTTCAGGATGGCTGTAGCGTCTTGCAAGCAGAAATCTCCGCTATCACAAGGCCGCTAGGCCGGCAAGATGGCTTAGGTACTATAGGATATCCGAAGATATCTATATATTTACCGACAGCAAAGTGGCCATCGCCGCTATAAATGGTGTATACACTAATTCCTTGGCGGTTGTCGAATGCCGGGTATCTCTTAAATGAGATAGCGAGATATTCGAGAGTAACACTGGGTTGAGTTCCGGTGCACTCGGATTGCCCCGGTGATAATATTGTGGACGGAATTTCCAAGCAGGGCGTGACATTGAACACCTCAATAATCTGCCACTTCGTTGCAATCCCTCTATGACACTGTAAACTACTGATAATGCTTCAATCATAAAGGCTGCCACCACACAGGTGGGAACGCGAAGGCACCTGCAGTGCGGCCAGGTCCACGTGATCTGCTCAGGCTCGGTAAAGGTCGAACGAAACTATTAGTCACAGTGCTCACAGGGCACTGGGATATTGAGACCCATGCCAGAAGGATGGGTCTAAATTACAACGACTTTGCAGAAGTTGTAATGATGAGGAAGAGGAGGAAACAGTTCTTCATCTTTTATGTCAATGTCCGACTCTAGTCAGCTTAAGGACAAGAATTTTGCGCGCTAGCATATTCCCAGACTTAGACAGTCTGGCAAATGTATGGCTAATCAGGCTATGCTCGTACTTAGTTCAATTGGGATGGTTTGCCGCGGCGACTAACGATTAATTGCGCCCTGCTTGCTCTAGGGTATCACAAAGCGACCGAATTAACGGACCCAAGTGAGTCACTTCTTATGTCGTGACTGTCCTCGAAACCTAACCTAACCTAACATATAGTTGTAGTTGCGCTTTTAGCGCAATAAACGCTGGCGGCCATAATCCAGTTCGAAGGACCATAAACTAGTAATTGGAATTTTGTTCTAACTAATTTTTATCGGATTTTGTCGGTAATAATCTGATCTCTTAAGTAAAAACATGAAAGAGTAAACAATTTATTATGGATTACAGAGCCAGACAAGCGTGTGGTAATTAATTTTTTACGAGTATTATTCAATTTATTATGATGTTTTCGTCATACGCAGCAAAATTAATCAAATAAAAACAGTTACACACTTATTTGCTTATTATTTAAAAGAAGAAAAAATATTATGAAAATGCTAAATAATCACAAAGGTTTTTTTTTTTTTTTGTAAAGAATATCTTATTAAAGAAAATGAACAATTGACAAAATAATTTGGTTCAGTTAAAGAAACGAAATTTTTTAGTGGAATGGTTAAGACGTTCTTACTACGGCACTTGGCAATAAAAAATAAAAAAAGCATTTTAATTTAAAAATCAAAAGTGGTATTAAATTATATAAGAAAAAAAATCCAAATGTGTGAAAGTTTACTGGTATTAATGAATTAAGAAAAAAAATAGTCTCTTAACATGTTCATTATGAAATAAGAATCTTGTTTATTTTGAATTATATTGAGTGATGGATGATACTCTTTTTATTATTGTTGCAAAAAAGAGTTCTGTAAAACTTTTCAAGAATTATTTAAACAAACACATTATAAAAAATAAATTAAAGTTAAGCAAATTTTTAATTAATTGTGAAAGTGAAAGCTACGCTAATTTGTTAATGAAGACAATCATATAATTTATTGAAATATAAAAATAAAACAAAACAAAATAAATCAAAATGCGCGTTAGTTTGCCGGCAGATTTGCTGATGTCAACCGTATTCGATGCGAGGTAGTAAGTTTTACAGTTTTGTTTTTTCTTAATTTTTTATTTAAAGAAATTATTTATAAAAATTAATAAGAAAATCAGCCGCATTATGTATGTCGAAGTCGAATTTGTGACTTCTTTGTTCTATGACAATTGGTCGTAGTCGCAAATTCGACTTAGACATATATAATCCGGATGAATAAATAAATAAATACAAGTTTAAGAAAAAATAACAAACTTGGCTATTTAGAGAGAAAATTTTTATTCGATATCTTTTATTCGAATAATTTTTATCCGAATAATTTTTATCCGAATAATTTAATACAAATCACTTATATTCGAATACATAATTTTTATTTGAATACAATTATTCGAATATTTTTAGTTTGAATAATTTTAATCGATTTTATTTGAATAATAATTTAATTTGAAGCCAACAAGAGTTGTTAATATTTAAAGTGCATGGAAGCCTGACATTTATAGTTTTTTTATACATTGCACATAGGTCCAAGATAAGAAAGATTGGTACCATTGGAAAGGTAATTTTCTATAGATGTAAAATATATAAAGATATCATATCCTTCCAAAGAAATTTATTTAAAAAAAAACACAAAAACAAAGCATATATATAAAAAAATTTTAATTTTTCAGTGTATATGGAAGCTAATTTACTTCCCTGTTTACATTTTTTTTTAACAATTGTCTTCAACATACTTGTCCTATCACTAGTGAAAATGAGTGTGGTGTGCTCATTTCACTAGAACAATAAAGTTCGATTTTTCTTTTCATTCAATAATAACACAGAACAAAATCTTTGCTAAATCGATTTGAAATACAGTGCATTAAAGGGGAAGGATCATCGAGACCATTGTTGATATTTAGATAGGAAAAATAGAGCTATTACAAAAAACCACAATACCACAATATGTTTTCATCAGACTTTAAATGGCGATATAATAAGCATGTATGTGTAAAAGGAAAAACAGGCTTAATTTTTGAAGCGTGGCATAAAGTGAGTATATTAAAAG
The DNA here is from genome assembly GCA_956483635.1 of Panzeria rudis. NCBI lineage: Eukaryota > Metazoa > Arthropoda > Insecta > Diptera > Tachinidae > Panzeria > Panzeria rudis. The sequence continues at coordinate 58,818,886 of OY101448.1, read as the reverse complement.
CTAGACATACAAAGTTTTAGAAGGGCTCTCTTGCCACGTGCAAAAAGTTTTACACTAGGAGGGAAGGAGCCGAGATGACATAAGTGGCGCCCAGAATTTGATGTCGTACTAAAAAGCTGGCAGGACCAAAAATTAAGCCACAGTCAATCCATAAACAACAATATTCAATATGATGAGATTGGACTTCAAATGGTGGAGCTACATATATATAAAAAATAAAAAGTGCAGTATTTGATGGCGTGGCAAATAAATTGTTTCCCTGTTTTAGAAACGTCATTGACATATCTTTCATTCTAGGAGGTGACTACTGCGACTGTTTTTCGGCCCACCCACTCTATAATACTACCAATATGGGGAAAAAAATAAAAAGTATACAGTGCAAAAATTAAATAATATGGCGCATAATCATAGTCCTAAGCAATTGGCACATAATCATAGTCCTAAGCAATTGGCACATAATCATAGTCCTAAGCAAAGTATACTTTAAGAATTTAAAACCTGTATTGCCGTACAAAATACTGGTTTTAAACTCCTAAAGTATACTTTGTTTTGAATATGATTATGAGCCAATGTATTTAGCAAAAAGTAGCAAAAAGTTAAGCTTGGATGCAAATGTAGACCTTATTATTATTTATTGTGTATATAACAGATATGGGACATATTGGGGATCTCTATAACTTTTATGCTTTTGAACTTTTAAAAAGAAAAAAAAAAGTAATTTCCATAATGATAAAGGTAATTTTTTTTTAAAGTGAAACTTTTACATTTTGAAGACACTATTTTAACACTTTGAACATATTTTTTTAATTGAATTTGGATTCTAACCACGGATTACAGAAAGACATTGAGAAAAAAGCTTTGAACAAATATTATGTGAAAAAGTGTCCTCTTTTAGATGACATACAATTTTCTTTAAAACAATTCCATTTTGGTTTTTGATTTATCGCGTGAACTCCCCATATGTCTGCCCCTATGTGCATTGTCGCGTTTGAGCTTGTGTAAAAAACCAACTCTTTCGGCACTGGTGCCTTTTTTAATAACAGGCGTTTGCAGCACTTATGCCAGATATGCAAAAGACGATATGTCATACTGTGTTGTCATATCGTAAGTTTTTTATGATATGACAACACTGAGGTATCCATGCACCGTGTATGGCTATCTCAGCGTTGTCATATCGTAAAAAGCTTACGACATGACAACACAGTATGTGATATCGTAAAGAATCTGCATTTCTGGCATCAGTGGTTTGCAGCAGTTTTGAGAATATAGCGTCGTAGTTTTACTTGCAGTGCAGTAAATGTAGCTACTAGCATTATCGCAATACGGTTCGAAGGGTCATACACTAGACTGCTCTTGTTTTCTATGTTTATTGTAGCCAGGCTATATTCGAAATAATTTTATTCAAATAATTTTTATTCAAAAATAATTTTATTCGATTAAATTTTATTCGATTAAATTTTATTCGAATATTTTTTATTCGAATAATTTGTATTCGAATAACTTGTACTCGAATAATTTTTATTCGAAAAATTGTATACGAATAATTTTTATTTATTAATAAATTAATAGTTTTATTCGTATAATTTTTATTTGAATAATATTATTCGAAAAGCTTTAATCTGAATAATTTCATACGAAAAGTTTTTATTCAAAAAACTACCTTTTGCACTAATTATCTTTTTTCACAAAGTATTCTTTCCAAAAAGTACCTTTTTCACAAAGTACATTTTCAAAGAATAGCATCATTAAAAAAAAGTACTTTCTCGAAAAGTACTGTTCTCCAAAAAATTTCTTTTCCAATCAGTACATTTTGCAGAAAGTATATTTTCCAAAAAAAAAACTTAAAAAAGAGTATTTACTTCTAAAAGTACTTTTGACGAAAAACACATTTTTCAAAAAAGTTCATTTTCAAACATGAAGCTTTTCAAAAACTAATTTTTCCAAAAGTACCTTATCCAAAAAGTACCTTTTCCATAAAGAAATATGTATGTGTGTATGTTCAAAAATACCTTTTTCAGAAAGTATCGTTTTCAAGAAGTAAATTTTGAAAAAAGTACTTTAAAAATTAACCTTTTTTCAAAACGACATTTAAAAAAACCTTTTTCGAAAAGAATGTTTTCCAAAAAGTACCTTGTTCGAAAATTCATTATTCAATGGTCTTTTTTCGAAAAGTACCCTTTCCTCATAAAAGTTCCTTAAAAAAAGTACATTTCCTAAACATAATTTTTCAAAAAGTATTACTTTAAGCAATTTTATTTATGAAACGTGTGTGTACGCACCTCTCAGAAAATTAAAAAAAAAATCCAATTAATAAAACACAAAAATTATAAAATTAACTATAAAATGTAGAAGAAATACCAAAATATGTTTCAATTTCACGGTTTTGCAATTTTATAGTTAACAAACAATATGCAAACAAGAAAAAATTATTCCTAAAATATTTTCGGTTAATACACTTAATCAAAAATTGTAACTAGTTTCAATTAATTTCGTAATTGTATCACTTGTATGTGATCAAAAACAAAATTTTTTAAAAAAATTTAAAAAATTTTGATTAATTGAAAATTTGAATTTCAGTGATTGAATATTCAATTATTGTCGTTGGTTGAAGTTCAACAACACAATTAATTGAATCTGCAGTTTTCGTAATTGAGATACTATTTTAGTTTTTTCTGTGTACTGTGTACACAGAAAAAGGTAAAATACGATTACAATTACGAAAACTGCAGATAAAAGTATTTCGTTGTTGAAATTGAACCTACACAGAAAAAATTATTCCTAAAACAATTTTCAATTACTTCACATGATCAAAAATTATAACTAGTTTCAATTAAATTCGTAATTGAATCAATTACTCATGTGATCAAAAACAAATGTTGCTAGCAAATTTTAAAAATTTTGAGTAATTGAAAATTTGAATTTCAGTAATTGAATATACAAATATTGTCGTTGGTTTAACTTCAACAACACAATTAATTGAATATGCAGTTTTCGTAATTGAGATAGTATTTTAGTTTTTTTTGAGTACGGCGAAAATTGTACATTAAATCAATCACTAAAATTAAAATTTCCAATTACTCAAAATTTTTAAAAATTTTTAGAAAAATTTTGTTTTTGATCATATGAGAAATTTATTCAATTACGAAATTAATTGAAGCTAGTTTTAATTTTTAATTAAGTATATTAATTGAAAATTGTATAGCAATAATTTTTTCTGTGTATACACATCTTACATACATATCTTAGGTATATCTAAGATATGTATATTATGTGAATGTACACGAAAAAAAATCTCGCCTTAGCTGGGGTCCGAAACCATGTTCCCTCGAATTTAATGTGCATACTCCTGTGTTTTCACTGCATCACTGCTAAAATTCTTAAAAGCTGACATTTTTGTTGAGATATGAAGCTATTAGGAATGAATGCTGCTTCAAAAGAATTATTTTTTGGTAGGTTTTAAAGCAAAGCCTCGCCTTAGCTTCTTTTCTTATTGCATTACTATAAACATTTAGAAAAATCGAAAGGTAAAAATGTAAATTGCATCCGTTTTACATGGCGGTCTTTGTTAAAAGAACACTTTTTTCCACGTGCAAATATAACAAATAATTCAAGATTTAAGTGGGAAGTAAACATTAAAGTGTAATTAACAGATTTATGAATACAGACTTTATTAAAAAAAAAAAGAAATAATTTAAACAATTATTCATTAAACAAATGAAATGAAACAAAGCTATTCCAGAAAAACAAACAATACTAGACTATAAATGAAAAAAAAATCAATAAAATAAATAAAATCGCAATATTCCCTCTCTCACAATGATAAAGAAACGTGATTTCATTAAAATTAGAATAAATAACATAATAAACTACGTAATTTTATTTAACAAAATTTATTACAAAGAACGAACAATAACTTTTTTCAGTTACTAAAATCTCTGGTCACACCCCTTAATCGCCTAAGTCGAATTAGGACAAAATTCAATTTTTAATGTGATAATACTCCATTCGTGTCTAAATCAAATCGCTGCCAATTTGTATAAGTATGTAACTTTTTTAAGACGACAATTATCTATAAATAAGTTAAAGAAAAACAAACTGACTACTGATTGGATGCGAGTTGGACAGCTCTCCCGAAAAATTTTGAAAACGACTTAGGCGGTTAAGGCTTGTGACCACAGAAATTTCAATTCGAGTTTAAATTTAAATTAAAATAAAAATAAATGTTTTATTTTTCGTTTTTAGTATGGTACTGCAAAATCAAACAACTGCAACACGATCAACAGTATCAACATCAAGTTCAAGCAACACTGCCACAACCACAACAACAGACACCGCCAGACGAGCATACAAAATGGCTCAACAGAGACCCATTATCGATTTACTTGTGGCCATGATTGCCGTTCCCATTTTAATATTGTGTGCCCTACAGATGGAAAAGAATCTCCATGAAATGGCCAATAGTCCCGAAAGCCGATGGCTGGTATTTGCTTTGGGCATTGGTATGCTAATTGTTAGCGTTATTATTTGTGGTTATGTTACGCATCGAATGGGCGTGTGCATTTGGGCAGGTCCCATAGATGAAGTGGGCAATCGTACAGGAAGTGAGGGACGTGGTGTAACACATGTAAGTATTGTAGAAAAATCTGGACCTGCTCTGTATTTCACTTGAAATGGAAATAATATGGATTTACCTTAAAATTGTTATATATATATTTTTTTACAACAATGCCATGAAAATTTAAATTAGTTTCATTTCGAGTGAAATACGAAAGAGGAATCAACTTCATAGAATCTTAAGCACTTATTAGAAATTTGTACCAATGAAAAGACGTGGCCGAATCATAGAGCCCAATTATGTATTTTCCCGGGGAGTTTTTCTCTTCCCATTCATTTGTTCTCTGGGGAAAAATCCTACCATTCTAAAAAGCCGGGAATAAACAAATGAGGGAGAGGGAAAAATCTAGATCAGCTGTTTAGTGTTTAAATTTTATTCTGCACTAACGCAAGAGTTCAGTAATAGAAATTTTATGTTTCATAGAAGTTCCCACTTAGAACCTTATAAGTTTTATATTGTACAATGTAATCCAATTAAGTAGTTGATATACCTAACAAGTGGTAGCTACCTAAAAAAGTGAAGAAAATGAAGCAAATTAACGCTGCACAGTGGGACAGAAAACGAATATCTTCGAAATAAATTAGATGCTTTGACAAACAAATGGATACACGTGAGACTTTCTGCAAGTGATATTCGTTTTTAAGTCCATGCTTTGGGATTTTAGAACATATGGGCTAGTCAAAACTTTACTAAAATAAAGTCGAAGTTGGAATGGTCCTGGGGCCAACAAAAATGGTAAATTGAATTAATTTTTTTTTTCTAAAATCCTATTGTAGTAATTGAATAAATAAATAAAATCCAGTCTATAGGGATATCTTTTAGACACATACACACACATACATATGAAGGCCACATGAAATCAAAAATTGGTTTATATGCTCATTTCCTTGCTAGGTACTATAGCTTTGCATCCTAAAGAAATCTTTGGATAAATTCTAGTGTTTTGTAACTAATTATCCTGCTTATCTAAAGTAACAAATTCCAAAAATCATACAATTTTAAATTTTGTTTAAATTTAAAAGTCGATTTATTCCATATTTTGTTTTTGTGGCTTATCGAGTTATTGCACTAAGCCTCTCATATATATGTATATAATAATTATATGTTACTGAAGAACAATTTTTTGATAGAGAAAAAAAAATGATGGTGCTTTTTAGGGAAAAATTCTAAACAATTCAAAATGGTTTCAAACTTTTTTTAATACAATTTAAATTTCTGTTGTTTAACTAACAAAGAAACAACGGTTGTTATTTGGATACGAATAGTGTTTGCACAGCGATTATAATTATAATCGAAATCGCGATTAATCGCACCTTTTAATCGTAATCGAACCCACTATTCGCTCCATTACAATTAAATAGTTGGCCCTTTTTCAAGCAAAGAATTTATGTCAAACGACTTCGCCAATGAACTTTTTTTCTAATCCAAGATTCATTTAAACTGTTTCAATTTACATACAGGTCCAGTTTAACTCATAAAAACTTTAAATTCAAAGCTTAAGTATAAATTATATTTATATTGTCTAAAAAGTTTTATGGCTCGATTATCGATTGCAACCGAACTTCAGTTGCGTTGCCAGTCGGCAACTGAAAATTTATTGTTGCCAGAAAACCACTAAAGAGTAACTGAAATTGAGAACTTTTCGTTGCCAGTTTCCATCCGTAATATGATTTTTAGCAAGTGGCAACCCAACTGAAGTTCGGTTGCCATCGATAATCGAGCCATTATTTGTTGAGGGTTAAGCATGCCTGCATTTCATTGGTGATTTAACAAATCATCAGTAGACTTCAACCATACTTTTGAAAGTTTCAAACCTCTTATCTTATACACAGGCTTTCAGAAATCATTTGAGAATTTAAAATGGTTTCTGAAAATCACAATAGAATATGCGTAGTAGGCTTACAGGCGATTCACACGGTGATTTTTAATCATGACTAAAAATCATAACAATTTTTTTGGTGGCCGAGCAGGGTAGAGAAGAAAGACATAACGATTTCTGTTTTCAATGTTTTTTTTATATTCTTCTTTAGCTCGATTTGAATTTTGTCTCATTTTCTCTCTCTCTCTCTCTCTCTCTCTCTCTCTCTCTCTCTGTGATTATGTTATGGTTTTTATTGTTATGAATGAGTAAATATAGCAAATTTTGAGAATCATTTATAAAAAAACATGAAAATAAAAATCATCGTATAAATGCAAGAGGTTTTTAGAAGATGTTTTCAAAGATAAATAAAAAATCATGGTTTTTTTTATTCACCGTGCGAATTTGGTGCTAGAAACTTAAGCAAAAATTAAGCATTTATTAAATTTATTACTTGAGGTATTCTCCGAATTTTATTTCATATGTACATAACGCTCATTTACTGCAATGTCGTAATATCTCCGAAATTGCACTACGATTGATAAAAAAAAATGTTCATTCGGTTGGCAGATAGGTGCAGTTTGTATTATCTTGGGAAAAAATAAACTAAGAAAAGCAAGACTTTCGGCCATGTTCTGTATTTCATGTGGAATTAAAATGTGCGGAATTATCAAAGCATTGTTGTTGTAAATTAATATTTATAACAACAATGCTTTGATAATTCCACACATTTTAATTCCACATGAAATACAGAACATACCCGTTTAACTCTTTGATAGAAATAAAATTCGTTATAAAAAAAAATCTCGTATCAAGAGCAGAGCTCAGATTTACTCGATTTTACTCGCGAGTGAAAAATACTCGCGAAGAAGAGTTACAAAAAGTTTACTCTCCACCCGTTTGTTTTAGGTGGGAGTACCTGCGAGTACTCCTTTTTAAAAATTAAGAGTGGAAGTAAAAATCTTCGAAATACAGTGAGAGTTTACTCTCAAGAGTGAAATCGAGTGGAAAAATAGAAACTGTTTGTCTTTGCTGACTTGTGTGTGCGTGTGGTTTTTGTATACTCTTTCAGTCTTTCTCATACAGTGCGCGGGTGCGTAGCAATTAGTTGGTTTTATAATAAAAGTTTTATTATATTTTTAAAAGTTTACTTATATTTTCTATATTATAATGAACACTCGTAATCTTCGAGTAATCTTCTTTGCGACTATTTTCGTACACAAAAACCACCGTTCCCTTACAATACATTCTGCTGCTTTTCTCTTCTTGGCCTCCCAGAGTCCTCCCTCGTCAGTCACCCCACCTCAGTCCATAGCAACACCAACAACCGTTTGAGTTACTATACTTGGTACTACACACGCACACACAAATCGGCAAAAAACAAACAGCTTCTATTCTTCCACTGTATGAGAAAGACTAAGAGTACTCGGCAAGAGTATAATCTGCTCGATTTCGAGCGTATTTTACTCGCACTCGAAATCGAGCAAAGCATATGCGCTCTTATTCGAGTGACATAGAAAAATATAGTATACTCTATTTTTTTCACTCGCAGTAGTACTCGCGCTCGAATTCGAGTAGAGAGTGAAACTCGCTCTGATCAAGAGTCTGATTTCCCATAACAAGTATTGTTTTTGATACTCACAAGGTATGATTTACGAAGTTTATTTTAAACGGATTATCCGTTTAGAAATGACTGATTTATTTTCAGAATATCTTGATTTTGCCCCACTGTGCGCTGATGAGAGGGCCTCAGAAAACAGAATGTTTAATTCGAACTAACGAACTTTAAAAAGCCTGATTTAATAACTTTTTAAATATTTATTAATATTATTTTTAACACAAATTTAGTTTTTTTTCTATCACTACAGATCAATTCCCAAAATGATATTTTACGAATAGTGGACTCACTGCCGCCCAGTTATGATAGCGTTGTTAAATTCGATATACCCCCACCGTCCTATGACTGCCTGGTCATTGATATGGAACAATGTAAAGATGACCCTGAAACCGAAGATAAGCCAACGGTATCAACAGAGAGTTCATCGGTTCACATGTAAACAAAAAAAATATATAACAACTTGGAAACGAAATGAATGGGATGTGGCTAATGATCCCATTGGGAGAGAGAACTAAAAAGAGATTGAAATAATTTTATTTAAATAAATTATTTCTTTTTAACAAAACTAAACATACAAAACGTTAATGTGTATTTAAGTATGATACAACAACATAAACAAAAAAGTGCATTTAGTTAAGAAAATTCTAAATACAAGATTTTAAAAAAGTCTTTGCAATTTTGAAATTTTATTTAAGTTGTGAAAATAAATCTCTTCACTACCACCTTAACTATTCAGAAAAAAAAGCAACAAAAAAAAAACGAAAGTAGTACTTGTATTTGAATGAAGTTCAAGCTTATTATCAGTCCTACAAAAACTTCCACGTTTTTATACCGGGTGTTCTACTCTATGGTGACCCTGTGGCTGAGTAGCAGCGATTCTAGCCAGTCAGTCCAGAGGTCGTGACTTCGATTCCCGCTTCGCGGGTTATGTTTGCTTATAAAAATAAAATAAAAAAGAATTCGCTTCAATAAGAAAACTGTTGGAGTTTGTATCTTATTTACATTGCAAATCGAAAACATTTACTTTCGATTCGAAATACAGAGCAACCCCTCAGATTAAAGGTAACAAAGTGCACGTTTAATCTGGCACCCAAACGTAGAAGTCGAAATATGACTGCGATCTACATAAATAATAAGAATGAATGATTACTATATACAACTTTTCCATTATTTATATATTTAAGATTTAAAAAAAAAAAGAGTTGGTTAATTAAACTGTAGTATGGGAGAAGGTTTATAAAAAATGAGTTAATTGTTTTTTTTTTCCTAAAATAATAATAATCAACTTTGTTAAGCTTCCTTAATAAAACAAACATTTTCATTGACTAAGGGCCAAATTCACAGTCTGTTGTTAACTAACGTCGATGGCTTAACTACCGATTTTTTCATATAAATATTATTGCTGAAACCGCCATCATTAGTTAACTAAAGACTGTGAATAGGAAGGAGCCTTAACGAAAAGAAATTAAAATTTCAACACCAATTCATCTAGTCCAAAAATATGTAATGTACTACTTAATAACGATTATTTTACACATATATTTCTCTATATGTATTTCGTTAATGTATCTATAAAACAATGTAAAAATTTAATTAATTTTATGTATAAATTTAATTCATACACATTTTATAAAATTCAAATAGGTTTTAACAAAGTATTCTTAGTTGTAATTTTTATTACTTTGTAAATAGTGGCTTTAATCGTTTAAGAATAGTGTTAGAATATTTAAAAAGTAATAAAACTTTAAGAAAATGAATTAAAAATCAATTATGTTAGATGGCATGAAGAAAGGGATCTATAGAGATCGATTCTGGCGTAGAAAACTCAGTTCTTCGCATAGTAGATCCCTTTCTTCATTTCAGGTCATATGTTGTTTTTATGAAAGAAAATCAGTCGTCAAGATCGCCATTATTTTTTTACAACTACTACTAAAATTACTACTCCAAGCAATTATACGTATACTAGAGTCAGCGTTGCCAATTTATCATATTTAATGCTAGATTTAGCATTTTTTCAACTGAGTTACCATACAAAAAATGCTTTTAGCATTTTTTCGATCATATTACTAATTTAAAAAAAATTTTATCTCAGGGAGAACAAGTAAAAGTGTTATATTCGGCTATGCCGAATGCCAGCAACTAAATTAACAACTAGATACGCTTTGGGACAGTCATATACTAGTTGTAATGATACTAGTAAAAAAACGACAGTCATATTACTAGTTTTAACAAGACTACTAACGATACTAGTAAAAAAAAGGACAATCATATTACTAGTTGTATCGAGACTAGTAACGATACTAGTCAAAAAAGGACACAATTTCAGGTATTCGACTTATACATAAAACATATTTTTAGCTCTTAAAACAATAAGTAGAAAGTGGCTCAGTGGGTAGAGTACTTGCCTTCAAATATGAGGAATGTGTGTTCGTACCCCGGTTGAGATAAAGTTTTTTTTTAAGAAATACAAAACGATAAATAAAAACACTAGTAAGCGTGCTACTTTACAAGCAACTGGTATTCCAACTGTGATATAATAACTGTATACAAATAAACTAGTTGTGCTCCTATGACAACCTAATGTTAAAATCGATAGGTCGATATATGAAAAAAGGACAGATAGGCAACTAGTCTGAGTTAAAAAGCAACGAGTGTATTTCTAAACACATACTAGTCATTTTGTCTGCAGGGATCTTATATAACATAGTCGCTCATACTGGCACCAGAGTTCCGAACATTTATTTGGCTCGTATATGTATACAGCCGAATGAAAACCAATGTACTCACTAAAGAGTAAAAAATAAACAAGAACTTCATTCAGTTGTATGAAAGCTTGTTGTTGACTCAAATCCATGGTTGTCAGATTTATTTTGACCTTTTTCGCCAAATTCAATGTCAAAAATCGCCTAGATCGCCAATTTGGTTTTTCTTTAGTTTTTGCCAGTAATATAAAAATTTTTTTAACTTTATAAAATATTTTTTTATAAATAACAAAAAATTTATTTAGTCCGAATCGCTAAAATTCGCCAAAAAATAGAATAAAAGTCGCCAAAATCTATATCTTGTTTAATTTTTAATTAAAAAATGATTAGGAAAAACAAAAAATGGACAATGTTTACTATAAACTAGCTTAGGATGATTTAGATAAATGTGAAGCATGTAAAGAAAGAAAATTTAGAAAAAATTCAAAGGCGACATAATAAAATACTCCGTACGATTACAGCAGTCCCATGGTGTGTCAAAAACAAGCGAATTCATAAAGATTTAGATGAGCCGCTGGTTAAGACAGTGTTTTCTAAACACGTAACAAGATACATAAAAAAACTTGAGTTGCACCCGAAACATCATTAACTTTAGAGGCCACACTCGGCTGAGAAAGAAGAACACTCTTGCTCTCAGCCGAGCAGGAGAGACGTAGACAACCAAAGAACCAACCGCTGAAATAAATTTTTTTTAAATTTTTGAGTCAAGATTTTATTACTTATTGTTAGTTCAATTTTATTGAAGATACAATAAGTAAATATAACCGAGAAAAAAATACGCAGAAGTGGCAAAAAAGGTGAAGAGAGCGGCTAGAAGCGACAAACACTCGTATATACCATCTTTGGCAGATAAAGCCGAAAAAGCAGCAGGTTGAAACAACACCAGAGAACTACACCAGGTAATCAAGCGGCTCGCAAACGAAAAACCAAAATTAAACCAACCAGTACATGATCGATACAGAATTCTACTTATAACCACTAGGGAACAAACCAAAAAAGTGGATGTAACATTTCAAAGATTTAAGTAACAGTAGTGAAACTGAACTCGGACTACCCTGTAGCGCACAAGAACAAAACAGATCAATCGCATGTGGCCCGCCAACTATCACAGAGACAGCAACCGCAATAAGTAAACGTAAACGCAACAAAGCTACATCACACAATCGCATATTGCACAAGCCTGAAGAACAGGCTAGACTAGAGGAATTGTGAAATTACCTAAAAAAATTACCTTAGAGATTGTGACAACTGGAGGGGATATTACGTTTGCTCAATACAATATACAAGATATTGGCCACAATAATACTTAAAAGGCTGGACTTGAGAACGAACAAGCTGGATTTCGCTCACATCGTCTGTGTCGATTAGGCAAATACACTCCGAATAATTATTGAACTGTCGATCGAATGGAAGTTACCACTGTACCTATTTTTCATTGGCTTTAAAAAAGCTTTCGATGTAGTCAATAACAACGCTATATGGTGAGCTCTAAATAAGAAAGGAATGCCAAACAAAATAATACAAGTTATCAAAGCTATTTGCACCAACGCGGAACTGAAGGTTCTACGAGCACACAACGGGACAATTAGTGATAAGCTCACGACCAATATGGCCGTCCGACAGGGCTGCCCGCTATCGCCACTACTCTTTGCAGTGGTAATGGACTGTTTTATGGAGGAAAAGTGCAAGAAAAAACGGGTATTGCGTGGAGTTTTCAAAGACATCTGGAAGATGATATTTGCCTTCTTTGGCATAAACTATCGGACATGCAAGATAAACCGGCATTTATCTAAATCGCATATTGTTTGAATATGTGAGTCATTTAATTTAAAATTATATTCTTACTTACCCCTTTTTAAACTGTGGACACGTTTCTTCATATTGTCATTCACAATTGCAGATACAAGTAGTTTTCAAGGAGCTGCTATAAATAAAATAAAAATCATTATTATATCGTTAAGTTAATCAATCGTTTTTGAACATATATAAATATGTATGCATATGAAGGTTCTGTTCCGTAATTCGATATTAAAAAGTATATACAGCCTGTTTATAAAATTCAATTCGGATTGAATATATTTTCCCGTACTCCAATCACTAAATATGTATTGATGCAACTAGTTTATGATGCAAGCCACTAATAAACTATTTATAGCGTAGATGTAGGCCCCTATTATGATTCACAACTCAACTAGGTTGAGTTGTCAATGCTACAACCCAACTCAACCATTTTTTTTTTATTATGATTCACAACTAGTTTTAGTTGTCTTCGAAAAAATTTTCGAAAATAGGTTCTTATTTATACTCTCTGTTTTTTTAAACCATAGTAGCCATGACAAATATTTTAAATATTTTTAGTTTTGGCCTCACTATTTTTTCTTGAGATTTTATATTTTATGGACATGGCAACAATATGGGTTGACAAATGGGATAGATTGGCGCCTAAAAGTACCATTTTAAAAGTAACACAATAGTCGAAATAAAAACCAAAACACAACTGATAAAAAACTGAGACGACTGCTTTGATGAAGTTGTATTCCATAATAAGAATTTGACAACTACGACTCAACTATCAATTTAGTTGTGAATCATAATAGGAGCCGTAAATGCACTATTAACGGCCTTCTAGATGGGAGAAAATATTACTCTTCCCCTCGGCTGAAACCGTGCCTGCCTGACTTATGCAAGAGAATAATAGTTATTTTGGGCAGTTCATTTCACTTCCAAATCGAATTACGGAAAAAGGTTAATATCTTCTATATATATATATACTTACCATTTGAGTTCTCTAGACACTTTCCATTACAATTTCTTAATGCTATCCAAATATGTATTGAATAAATTATTAGTTTATTTTTCTTTTAATTTCTTTTCATAATATTTGCTGGAACAGTTAGCAAGCAGTCCTTTAATATTTGCAAAATTGCTAAGTAAAGATGTAACTGAAAATATTAAAAAATAAAACTTAGTACTATGATCGACAATTGCTAAATGATAACAATAAATACCGTATAGGGGTGTGCTGGAAAACACGCGTTTTGAAGTTGCCTAATTTCCAGGAAAGAGCTGACTTAGTGCAGCTTTTTAATTTGTTTTAAATGTTTAAGTTATTTTATACGAATTTAACTTCGAATGAGTTAAGTCGTCCGATTAACTAAACACTGGTTTTGTTTTTGGAAATTGTACGATTTCAAAACGCGCGATTTACAGCATGCCTCGTATGTATATCAAATAAATTTAAATGTGTATAAACTCGAAAATTTACAATAACGTTGAAGAAAATTTATGATAACTTTAAAACGGCTGGACATATTTTCTGAAATATATATTAAAAGATTATAGATCAAATCACCTTTTAAACAAAAGAAACTAAATTGAAATCGATCCAGCCGTTTGGGTGCTACGGTGTCACAGACACTCAGATTCAAGAGAATATAGCGGCAAAAGAGATAATAAATTATAAACATATGGACCGATGCGCAACTCTGTTCTGTCGACAATTTGTTGAACATCCCATTTCGCAGAACCGGTCTAAAAGAGCCATAGCCCGGAGAGCCAAGAGTCTCAAAAGTGACTCGTGAGTCCCGATCCGTCACTCCCAGCGAAGTTGAAAGCATAATCTCCAAAGCCAATCCTTCCAAAGCCCTTGGATGGCATATCTATGTTGATGTTGAAAAAACTCGGCAAAGTAGCAATGGATTCTCTTGCACGAGTCCTAGAGCTCTCGATTCGCCAACTGGTGATTCCAGATATCTGGAAGGTTGCAAGGATCATCCCGCTACCCAGGGAGACTCTTATCGCCCGATTTCTCTTCTATCACCCGTAGCAAAGGTTTTAGAGCCCCTACTATTGCCGTCAATGAAAGAGCATTTCCCGCTCGCCACACACCAATATGGTTTTAGGGAAGCCCATAGCACCACGACGGCTTTGAGTTTGATAGCTACCTAGATTGCTAATGGCCTCAATCAACATAGACGGTGACAACGCACAATAGTGATGGGATTGGATCTCTCAAAGGCTTTCGACACGGTCGATCACTCACTGTTGATTGAAGATATCTTGACCTCCACCCTTCCCAACTACATCAAACGCTGGATTGCCAACTATCTCAATGGTAGGCATGCGTTTGTGGAATTTAGAGGCCAAAAATCAAGTTACCGCAGCATGAAAATGGGTGTTGCACAATGAGTAGTACTATCACCTATACTCTTCAACATCTATCTTGCCAAAATTCCCACCACACCCCAGGGAGTCTCGCTAGTGTCACACGTTGACGACTGCACAATCATGTCATCCGGCATAAACATTCCCGACATAAGTGGCCAAATAACACAATACCTGGCCACCAGACTTCCTGAAAGAACGTAACTTGAAGCTATCACCCTCAAAATCCTAGGCGTCACTTTTCACTTCTTGGACGAAAGAAGTAAGGATGCAACTTGACATCTCTGTTGAAGGCAGACTTATGACCTCCTTGGCATGGACAAGGAGGTCATAATAGCAACATATAAGGCGATAGGTCACTCCTTCCTAAAATATACTGACCCAATATGGACCTAGTTCCTTAGTGACACCCAATGGCGAGTGCTGCAAACAACACAAAACAATGTACTCAGAATCGCAACAGGATGTGTTAAAATTACTAACACAGACCATCAGCATGAGTAGACATTAATGCTACCCGTGAGGCAGCATAATGTACTGCTAAAAAAGCAGTTCCTGATGGCTTGTCACCTGCCAACCCACCCAAATCATCAAATTCTGATGCAGGACCCTCTCCCAAGACGCATTCGATCAGATTTTCGGCGTTATCGCGATGACATCACAAACGTCATTCCACCCGAGGTCAACTCGGTGTCTATAGCGAACACCATGAAAATCTTGCATCCAGTCGGTCAACGAAACTGTGAATAGCTATAGATGCAACAGGCGATTTCAGACAGTCAGCGCCGGCTGCCTAGACAATCTCGCTCAACGCTGGCACAGTTAAGGGGTGGATGGAGCAGTATCCTGAAGCCTAATCGTCGCTTTCGATATCGAACTGATTCGATCGAGCTTTCTTAGTTTGAGATTATGGCATTCGCTATCGAACAATATAAACACATTGTTCGATATCGAATGTCATAATCTCAAACTAAGAAAACTCGATCGAATGAGCTCGATATCGAAAGCGACGATGTTTTCAGTTCTCTTATAGCAATGTAATTATCAAAACACACAAGCATCTTGAACAGGTGGTGAAGTGGGGGAGAGAGAGAAAGCTTAATTCATTTACAACCCTGCTATTGCGCGTTTTTTGTAGAGGAGTGTTGCAAGCGTCTCTGGTGTCAAGTAGAGGCATCGCGTTGTTTTTCAGCTGTGTAGCCATTTTATTAGTTCTTTTACTTCGCCGACGGTTCTGCTACAACACCGACGAAGGAGGGTGCTCTGAAGTGCATTAGGATATGTTAGTATTAATCGCTACCGGTACTGCCAAAGTGATCAGTGCAATGCCTTCGTCACTTTAACAGTCCAACAACAACCAACACAATGAGCCTTATCGTGGTTAGCGTTTTTCGACAGATTTGACAATTTGTAGTCGATTTAAAAAAATAAGCAACATTTTTCTTTAATCTAGTACAAAACGCCTAATTTTCGCCACAAAAACGCCAACCACGATAAGGGGGAATATACATGAGAAAAATGCATGATGTTCTTGGCTTGCCTAAAAGCAGTCTTGAACTCATGACCTCAGGATTTGTAGTCAAACGCGCTAACTACTCAGCCAACAGCACCCTCTTTAAATTGTTATCGTTCATTATGAAATAATATCTATGTAAGGGGAAAGAAACCAACGAAGTCGCAAAGTGTATTGAAGAACGAAGAGAAAAAAGTTGTATCTTAATTAATTATTTAAAAGAACCAAACTTTTTTAGTAAAAGACACTGCAATGTTTTTCAATATACTACAAAATGTACGGAAATCTTCATGCACGTTTTCGTCTGCGTTTATTGACGAGGAAAACGGTGAAATAGATATTACTTCAGATGACAGTGTCATTTTGAAAGAGAAGACTTTAGTGGAAACTTTAAACGCTGCTATTAACAAAGCAGCTGAAATTATTTGAAGACAGCGGAACAAGGACAAAATATATTGATAATTTATCCGCCCTTTTAACTATCCGCGCAACTCCTGTAGAGGTCGAAAGGCTTTTCTCAATAACTGAAAATTGTGTTACATACTTGAATAAGAAACCGATTGTGAGATGAAATAATTAATACATTAGGCGGCGTTCAGTATTTGATGAAAAAGGTTTTGCGAAAGTGCAAAATGTAGTCATCAAAATTTTTCCTGGGTATATTTTTGTTTTATTCAAATTAACGATAAAGAGTCAACGTCGTCGCAAGACTGTCTTAGAATACCATATTGGTATCGAATAGATATCGACGTTAAAACAAAATGATGGTGACTCAAATATGAAGACGACGTTGACGTCGACAACTGGAATGAGGCTGATTATAAATTGTAAATATTAATAATCTCTTACAGTGTATTTTGTATAATAAAAAAAATTACACCACTTGAGTTTTGTTAATTTTGACTTGAATTCATATTCAATATGCGTATCGGTATCGTCGATATTTGTTTTTGAGTATCGTACCGGCAAAAAGGCGTATCGTTACATTCCTACTGCAAACCATACATACATATATAGTTTTCAAAATCGGTCGTATAATTGAGCGCAAAACATATCGCTCCTTAATTGCAACGTAATCATATCTCAAAAAAAATTATACTTGGCAAAACGCGTTTAAAGTTTCAAAAATGTTAGCAAGTATATGAGCAATGTTAGCTTTTTAGTGGTTATAACTGAGTGATCATTTTTAATAAAAATCTCTCAATTGATGTTTTTTAGAGAATAACAATTACAGAAAAAATAAAAAAATACACTATTTAATATTTTTTTTAATAAATTTGAGGCACTTTTATATGATCATGCAACACACATTTTGCTCTCCCTCTTTGTATGTTTAATATTTATTTCAGATTTTATTTTATTCCCTTTCTCATTATTAATAAAAATCGTTCTCTGAAAAGAATATAATTTTTTTTTGCTTTTTATTGAATTTAAAAAAATATTCAGCTAAAGTATTCTGCTGTCTATAATAGAACGGATAGCAAATAATTTAATGTCTTATTATTTTCTTGTGAGTTTATCTTTATATTATTTATATTAATTAAATCAATAAAAAGTTTTATTTCTTCGAATTTTTTTTAATTTTCGTATTAGGTCACGCCCGTCGGTCACACCCATCTCATTTTAAAAATAGTTTTTTATAAGAAAAGTGGTTTTTTGTCAAACAGTAAATACATAATACAATTAAAAACACTTTCAAAAGTAACAATTTTACAGAATTTATACTGAGTCATAATTCTTTAAAACTAAGATTTGTAAGGTCACACCCGTCGCAGCTTTCTGTCGACCATTCTGAGCAGAAATCGTGTTCTATCAGTGTCTACCCGTAATTCAGCGACTTTAAGCTTAATTTCCTTGCGAGCCGCAACGTTTTTTTAAATAAAATATTTTATATTCTCGATTTATAACAAAAAATGTGTGTAAAATGGTCTCAACCGGCTAAATGGAATTACTCAACTTCGGTTTAGATTAAGATATGTTTCTAAAAATTTGTTTACATATAAAGAAGGTCTTAATGAAGACTTTTTCTTAAGTAACTTAAAATTTTTGCTTTTTTAGATATGACTACGTTGCAATAAAGGAGCGATATGCATTCGTCGTAGGCTGATGACATGTTGGTATTTAAGTACAAATTGTATATAAACACCAAAATGAATCATTTTAGATTACAAATTATCTAAACTGCTGAGAATAACTTAAAATTAGTTGTTAGAATAATTGTATTTCATTGCTTTATATTTTTAAACAAACATTTTGTATTTTATTTAAGTTTTTCTTTTTATGAATGTTTTTTTTTTCTTATATATTTCGTAGATTACATTTAATATTTATTCATGAACAAAAATATTTAGATTAAAAAAAAGCATAAAATTACAGTTTAGTAATTTAAATAAATTAAAAAAATTTGCCGACTTCCTAAACGCTAAAATGCATTGCAGTGATGCGGCTTTACATTGTTTATAACAACAAAACACATAAGACTGTGCATCACTGCAATGCATTTTGCGGTTTAGGAAGTAGGCCCTTCTTATTAATAGCCTGGTACAAATATATTAAGGAGAACAGTGATTTGAAAAACATTTGAGCGATGAAGGGGAAATTGAAAATGGACAAAAACAAAAATAAGGTGAAAATTTTTTAAAAGACAATTAGTGAGCAAGAGAAGGGTGGGTCTAAGAAATAAAAACAGAAATAGTAAAATATATAGATTTTGTTTATTGCATTTAAAGTTTGTAAATAACAATAAAAAAAGGATTAAAAATATAACAAAATATATAAAATAATTAGCAGCTACATTGAAAATAAAAAGTATTTCCTTGCATAAAGACAATTTAATAATAAAAATAAGAAACCAAAGAAAACAAATGACGAATTATTTGAAACTACAACCATTCTGCTGATGTCTACTAAATAAAATTTTTTTATTTTGTAAAACGCTTTATCTCCAAGGAAATCAGGATAAATCAAGTCGCGTTTTTGTTTAAAAATGCTACTCTTAATTTTAAGATTAAATATTGTTGAAATATTCTCTGTTGTATGTTTAAAACAGAAATTTTGTATGTATAGAATTTAATTAGAAAATTAAAATTAGTTTCCTTGTTTTTGTTAAATATTTTTTTTGAGAAAGGAGGGAACTTTGCTTTATATTCTTTTTCATTTTTTTGCTTTCTTTTCTTCCATAAAGAGTAGTTTTATTAGTAGTAATAGTAGTAATAGTTGGAGTTGTAGTACATTTAAATATTTTTTCTTTTAGTTTAAATAACATTATTTTAGTTTAAATCACATTAACTGCTGTTTTGTTTTATTCATTTGTTTTGTAATTTATCAGCAAAGTGCGCTACAAAGATTAAATTTAAAATTAATGTTCTTGGTTGTTTTAAGAGGTGCGAACGAATAAACAAACAACTTTCCTTGTCAACAACTACATGTGATGCCACTGTGTGGTTATGGCTGACATATGTTCGTTTAAGCGGGCAATTTCTTCGTGTAAACCATGACCCAACCAAGTCAAGTGTATTTTACTATAGCGGGCGGGACACAATCTCAGCGGGTTGCCACGTCTTAGACCCTGATCGGTTTCACCATACTCATCCAAATAGGGTGGCTGGACAAAGCATCCTTTATTCTTGCCCAAATAGACAATTTGACAGTCACGTATGCGCAGAAAAGGAGCAATTTCTGCACCACAAAAATACGCATGATATGTGCAGGCACCCACATTTCGTTTATCTAAATCGGGTTGACAACAATAAGATTGAGCACACAAGATTTCACCACACATTAGACACATGGTGGGAGTTTTCATTTCTTCTCTTTCATTGTTGGGACAACTGAAATCGGACACGCTGTTTATCAAATCACTGTAGTCGTCGGGCAGTGACACCAATTGCGGAACGGGCCTAGTGCAAGGTACAATAACCAAAGGATCACCGGTTCTTTTTAGTTTTGTGGAAACAACATCTAAATTGGTAATATCATGATGCGAGGCAAACATTTCCAAGATGGTAGCATAGGGTGTGGCATTATCGAAATATGATTCTAACTGGGTGTTAAGACCCAAATATTTACACATATTCTCATACGTATCACTTTCGGGGGTCGATAGAAAATCTGGAAATTCCACATCCGTTACAAAATGAAAGAATAAACAGCTGCAGCGTAAAAATTCACGCATTTCCATTTTTATGTGATCCACAACTTTGAAAACCATTTGAGGTGTTAATAATTCTACTTGCTGTTGTTGTTCTTCTTCCTGTGCTTCTTCTCTAAGCTGTTGTTCTTGTTGTGTTACATCTCTCATGCCGGCATCTGTATCATCTACTGGCTGTTGTTGTTGTTGTTGCTGCTGATGTTGTTCTTGCTCTTGTTTATATTCCTTTTTCCTCTGTTGCTGCTGTTTTTGTTTCTTTCTTGCTTGTATGTTGTATTTGTTAAAGAATATCGAAATATTTTCTCGTGCTTTATGCGACAGCGAACTATAATCTTCCTGCTCCTCCTCCTCCTCTTCCTCGTCCTCAACATCCATTTGACCATCAGGGGCCAACTCAAATAATACTACAGCCTTAACAACGTTGGCGAGAAAGAAAACTTGTAACGTATAGAAATCCATTAAGCTGCCATTGGCAAGAACAGAAGTATCGCCTGATTGATAAATAAAATTGAAATTGTTTTTTGTTTGGTTAAGTTGAATGGATTTGTTTTTCTTGATTGGAGCTAATTACAACAAAGTTGGCAAAGTGTGAAGTTGGCAAAGTGTGAAGTGAGAGTGAATGGAGGCATAATTTATAAGTTTAAGCAACAAAACAGAAATTATTTTAAAGTCAAAGCGAAAAAGAAAAATTAATAAATATGTCTTTAGTTAACTAATGATCTTGATTTTCATGAAATATAGCTTATTTTATTTCTAGTATGTGCATGCATATATGGCTTTATGATCAAAGAATAAAAACGGTAAAATTTTTCCATTTTAAATTTTTTGTAAATTAAAAAAAATATATATTTTAAATTTTGCATAAAAAATTTATTGCGGTCTGAATAATTAAGTCGGAAGTTATTATTATTTGGCTTAAGTTCACAATAATTGAATTAATGTAAATTCAAATTATTTTTAAGAGTGGAATATTAGAATATCTAATCAGGTCTGAATAATTCCAAAACTAATGAGTATATAAAAATTAAAGTTAGACCGGCTTAAAGGTAATTGTATTGCAATTTTTTTGTGGTTTTTGTAATAAAATTGAACAACGTCTTTCCAAGTTATCATAAAATCAAGTAGAAAAGCCTCTTAAAAAATCCCGAATTTTAAAAGAAAAAAAAATTGCCCATTTTAAAAGAAAAAAAAATGCCCATTTAAAATCAATTAATTTAGTTCAAAATTTCGACTGTTTTTGTAGTTAGGGAAACATAACACATCAAAAAAATATAGTGGTACTCCTTGGCATTTTTCTTGTTGCATAGTGTAACGGGATGTGGTCTTTTTTGGAAATTAGTGCGATTGTAGTCTTTAAGAAATGGTATGGGTGTTCATATTTAAACTGTTATAAATACTTTTAAAACTATTATATTTTTGCCAAATTTAAATTTTAGAGGAATAGAACTTTTGAAGATCAAAAGGCATCAAGAAAAGTAAACTACCCAGAGAGAAGTAAGTGTCCTCTTAACCTTATATACATATACTTTTTTACCCGCGCGTACCCGGCCGTTGAACACTTTCTTTAATTCTGTTTCCATGCACCTGAGGCATTTAGTCTAACTGTCGAGCTCGTGGCCAGCAGTATGCATCGCCCAGCCTTTTCAAATCATAAAGTTGTATTGTCATGGAAAGAAAATGTGCGTATAAATTTTCAGAAAGACTCACAGAAAAACAGACGTATAAACAGACATCAAGGACAAAATAAATTAGAACAATCTAAAGGAAAAAATAAATCGGTTTGCAAATGACATAGTTCCGAGATAACAAGCATAAAAATATAAAAAAGAAATGCTAACCTTCTTTTGTTTTGAAGACGGTTAAAAACTATCAACTACCAATTGACAGAAAAATAAACATGCGTAGTAAAATTATTTGTTTCTAATCTACAAGGAGCATTTAAAAGCACAGATTTTATTGTATGACTATTGGTGTATGATAATGTTTTGTAATGTTTTAAAAACTAAAAAAAGGGAATGAAATTGATTGAACTTACTTTCATGAGCAAACAGGATATTTGGCACCATCATTATGGTCGATATCATCTTACTAAAGCAATTCCATTCCAGAACTGAATCACCATTATGCTTAAATACCACATTCAATAGTTCGGCTACCGGTTTTATTAAACTTTCAAAATCGGTTTGTGTCAAATGGGCCACATACAAACAACAGGCCCTTATCAAACCACTCAAGCAGCTCTTATGGCGTATAGACATTTCATCTTTTAATGGTTTACCCACAGACCTTAAATACACCTCCAACGATTGCACGGTGTAAATACATGAATGCCACATATTGAGCAAATCATCTTCTTCGTTACGTTTCAACGAGTTAATATAATGTTGAACAAAATTAATCCAACTTGATTGTAATTCTGGACGAGGTATGGGTTGAGCCATTTTCGTAAATTGTTTGGGATCCGTTACTATGTGAGCTTCTTTGAGGGTGGCAAACCATTCGGGCAAATGAAATTTCCACATTATGGCATCTTCGCTAATGACTAAATTATTGAGTTTGTCACTGAAGGCACGTATTCCTTCGATCCACAAATCAATGGGATAGATTTCATTGCCCGTATGTATGACATTGGGCACGGAGTATTTAGATAGCGGCGCTGTTAGTGGCAGTACGGTGTTACTTAAACAACGACAATACGGGCACTGAAATTCCGTACTCGGCGACGACGGAAAGATTTGTAAAGGATGGCGTCTGGGGCGACGCAATTCTTTTGATTCCTCATTATTGTAATATTCCTGCCAGCAATTGACATGCATGACATGACCACAGCTGCTAGTATGTATGGAAAAGGGAAAATTCGATTCGGGTTTAAGAACCTGTAAAAGCAAAAAGAGATTAGATTTTAAAAAGATACATCTACATATAACTAAAAAGTGTTTATTTTGCAGATTTTTTCCCAAATTCACGACCAAGGCTATCCAGTGCGGTGTTATGTTCGAAAATGCAAAGTGCTCTAAATCCACCAGACCCACGTTCATTTTAATAAAAAAAAACTAAAATTCGCCAACATTGAAGTTTCAAAAAATTCAAAAATCTACCACAAACCTATAATTTGAATAAAATAATAGAAGTTGTAAAAAGAAGCAATCGAAAAATTTTCCGAAAATTTTAAATAATTCTGGAACGTGGACTAAAATAGCATTAAATCAAAGAAATGTTTGTTTAATTTCACTCACAAAAATCAAAAACAACGAAAAAATTGCGATTAAAACAGGACTGCATATTTGAAAAAAAAACACCAAACATACCTTGAATCCACATGAAATTCTTAATTTTTAATTGGCCAAAGTGTGGCTTCTTATATTACTATGAATGAATAAATAAATAAATAATTTAACTAACGAAATGGAAAATTCGCAAAATATTTGAAGTTACACCGAAAAATTTTGAATTTTTCGCTAAAGAAATTTAAAACACACCTTAAAATCAGAATTAGTCCGAAAAAATCGAAAATCCGAAATTTTAACTGACAACTGCTTATATTCATCCTCGCTTTCTACAATATCAATTTTATATTATAAGCTGACATATTATTAGAAGATTTATTGCCCCAAACTTCAATAGTCTGTCATGACTTTGGAATTCAATTAGTGTGAAAATTTTCGAATCTCAGGTGGTGTCATCAAACCACATATATTTTATATTTTTCGAAAAATATAATAATGTTTCCTACTGTTAGTTTTATTTCCCATGCATAAAATATATTTAAAAAAATGCTTTCCATACCGCTGCATCGCACTTTTGCAAGATTGGTATTGAACATGGGGATGCTTTTTATATCTCAGTTTCCCTAAATTAATTTTAAATATATATATTTTTTAAATTTCAACTTATATAGATAAGATATCAAACTTATACCAAACACAATATTTTTTTAAATTAAATGTATTTTTTATGGGTAAAAAAGCTAATTATATTTGCTTTTATTAGCTTTATGCGTTCGGAAGTAAAACGAAAAAGATTGTTCGGAAGTTAATGTCAGGGCACCAAAACATTCGGCAAAGATTCACTTTAACACGGATGTGAAACTCATGACAGACACGAATAAGTTAAACGAACAGTTGGTTTGTTCCTCTTAGGGCCATTATTACAACTTGCTGATAACGCTTAAAATAGTTATTATTAAGATAAGCTATCTTGAATGATAACGTGACAAATAAGATTTCTCCATTATTACAACTGACCAATAAAATAATATATGTAATTTATATACTGTGGCAATATTACAGTAGATACCGACTACTTTTTGTTCCTTATAATACGTAGTGGCAACGATTTACTTTGCTTATATACTGTCATTGAAGTTACCATATCTTCAGCAGAAAATAAGGCAGCTTCAAAATCATATTATTCACTTAAAAAGTTACCATGAGGATGAAGTAGATATTAGCTTATTTGTCACTTCTTAAGTTAATATTAACTTGTAATAACCAAAAACCATTTATCTATCAAATAACATTATAAAAATAGCTATTTGTAAGTTGTAATAATGGCCCTTAAAAAAGTATGTGTAAACAGTTAGTACAACATTAATTAGTACATATAAACAAGTAGCAGTGCCTATATTCGGCTATGCCGAATCTTATATAGCCTTAACCAAGCCATAAAAAGTATATATCGTCACCTTAAATGCAAACGGACGTAACTATACAAAAATTCGAGATTGAGTTTTTGAGTGATTACTGTTCGTTTTATCAAACTACATGTTCACACAAAATTTTATTCTCCTACGATCAAAAACGGCGACTTTATTAAAGAAATTCAAACGGAAGTAACTACAAGTGAATGTACATATGTTTTTAACGCAAAAAGGCATACAAAAAACATACAAACACAACGGTGCTTCAAATTTTATGTTTTTCATATTTTTAGTTTTTAAAATTTTATTTTTTTGCTTCTGCTGTAAAAAATTATAAAAGTGTAGTTACGTCCGTTTGCATTTAAGGTGACGATATGTAGTATGTACCATTAGGCGATATTATTCCGTCTTTTTTAATTTTCTTTTTGTAGTGATTTTTTTCTTCAAATTTTTGTGATTTTTTCCGTTAGCAATTTTTCCCGTTTTGGTGATACATATACATAGTTTCAGCGATTTTTATTTCGTTTGGCGATTCTTTTCCGTTGGAACATCATATTCCAAAATTTTGTGGATTATTTTTTTTTCGTTTCGCCGATTTTTTCCAGTTTTCGGTTCTGATAACTTTTTTCCGTTTTTGGAATTTTCTTATTCTTTTGCGATTTTCTTTCGTTTTTGCGACTTTTTAAAATTTTGTTGATTTATTCCGTTTTAGCAATTTTTAGCCGTTTTGCCAATTTTTTCGATTTAGCGGTTATTTTTCGTTTCGGTGTTTTTTTTCCTTTTTGGTGATTTTTTCTATTTAAGGCATTTTTTCCTCATTTTGACAAATATTTTCGTTGTAGTGCTTTTTTACAAATTTTCAGTTTTGGTGATTTTTTCTCGTTTTTGTGTTGTTTTTTTTTCGTTCTGGAGAATTTTACCAGAAAGCTTCAAAAAAAAATTGAATTGTACTTGTCCCTGTCCATACTATTCAACTTTTGCTGCGCAACTTTTGAGTTTATGGGAGAGGGAGGTGAGATGATTGGGAAGGAGTACAGTGTCTCATGTACATGCAACTATCTTTTGTTTTCCTCTTCGTAATATTAAGCAACAACAGATTCTATATAATAAAACAAAAACTGCACAACAAGAATTTCGTTGTATTGACACGAACGCAACCTGAAAAGCAAATTTAAGAAAGTTGCAGAAGAAAAAATTTGACTCGGAGTAATTAATTCATGAACCGACTTCGCTGATTTCCAATAGCATAATTCTTCGGACATATTTCAGCAGATTGATCCATAACTTAAGATCGTATGTTATCTATGGCCTTCATGAAATGCATTGCAACATCGGACAGACAGACAAACGGACAGCCTCTCATCGTTATTTCGATTTCGTTGTTTATAAGGACCCAAATACTTTATAGGGTCGCATACTAATAAAAAATTGACACTTACTCGTGTTCGTGTGCCAGATTTTTTTGTATCCTTATTTTGGCACGTGTGCATGTGCCAATCAAAGTGTCACTTGCACTTGTGCATGTATACAAATTTAGGCACATGAGCGGCACACTCATTACAAAGAACCACAAAAAAAACAATGCTAACAGCGTTACCGTTCTGGCTACTTTTTGCCAGCAAAATACGTCGGTGCTTCAAAATACGTATTTCGTAGTGACGTAATTTTAAAACATTTGGATTTGTAAAATCAAACTTCCGGTCCGCAACCGGAAATATGAACCGCACTGCTGACCCAACTTCCGGTCCGGCCCCTAAAACGGAAGTGCGAACTGCACCTCCGACCCAACTTCCGATCCGGACATGAACGGAAAATTTTAGCCGTACTACCGACCCAGCTTCCGGTCCAGAACCTAAACCGGCAGTGCGAACTGCACTACCGACCCAACTTCCGGTCCGGCCCCTAAAACGGAAGTGCGAACTGCACCACCGACCCAACTTCCGATCCGGACATGAACGGAAAATTTTAGCCGTACTACGGACCCAGCTTCCGATCCAGCACCTAAACCGGCAGTGCGAACTGCACTACTGACCCAACTTCCGGTCCAAACCGGAACCGGCAATATGCACCGCACTACCGACCCAAACTTACGGACCAGCCCCTAAACCGGAAGCACGAACTGCACTACCGATCAACTTCCGGTCCTGACCGAGATCGGACATGCGAACTGCACTACCGACCCATTTCAGGGGGACGTTCTTAACCAGTAGTGTCATCCCACAGTTACTATATCCGTTTTGAGATTTGTACATGAACTCAGCTATACGATGTTTAACAAATTAAAAAAAAATATGGTGGCATGCAATAACATCCATGGAAATAATGCCCATTGCTTTTTCTAAATTTGTTACTACTATAAATACGCCATGCGCATTTCATGCTCTTTTGGCTCTTACAAATGACAGAATTATGCGCGGGGGGACCAAATTTCCCCACCTAATTTCGAGAAAAAAAATTATAGGACCAAACTGCAAGCAAACCCTTTCAAACAAAACAAGAATTGTAAAAATCGGTTAAAAGTTTTAATTGTCTTATTGCCCACCAATGTTGATGACATATATGACAACACCCGACCTTATCTCATAAGAGGTTTTGGCCTTGGGTGCTTCCCCGATTTGAGTACCCTTATATTTTCTCCTCAAGCATTTTCTAGCACTAATGAGGATGAAGTAGATTTCCTACTGGAAAATCGCGGGGTATTAACCTATGGAAACAGCCATTTGGAAGTTATGGCCGTATATCCCTGCCCCGTATCTCTATTTTCCTGTTTGCAGCTGTTAGTGAACCAGATCTGGTCAACAGTTTCATTCCATGGTGTGTGTTTAAGCCATTGGCTCCTTTCAGTATTTAGAACGTAAAATTTTTAGTTTAAGACTAAGATATGGGTCCTTCACAAACTGTCCTAGTATTCTCATGTCCCATACCAGATGGCACTAAAAAAAAAAGTTTGTTTTTGTACTAGAGCCTAGGTCTGCATTTTCGAAGACTTGGGAGGGGTGGGGAAATTAATAATATCTATTCGAAATTCTTTCTTTCACCTTCGATTTCTGCACAAAAGCGGAATACACCAATGTAGGACCATCTTTGCATACAGTTGCTTCCTCAAAGCACAATATACAATTGTATTTTTCTTCTTCTGGCTGTTGCAAACGTCTTTCAACGCCCAAACAAGCAATCGAATTATAAGCTACGGCTCCCTCCATACAATTATCATCTTGCCATTCCATAACAGATCCGGCATTTGCCTCGCCAGCTACATCATTGGCATTGGCAAACATTTCCGCATTTGATGTCATAAATTGATTTTGAGCTTTTTGCATTTGAGCTAAAATCTTGGCACGTCTTTCGGCCGCCAAACGAGATCGTTCTTCCTTTTCGCGTTTTTCCTGTTCAGCAGTTGCAGCCGTATCCGTCGCATTATTGGGATCATCGTTGGTGGCAGATGTGCTCGGTAGTTCGATATCATCGCTTTGCATGTGTTCTGCTGAACTTTCAGCGGGCTGTTTGGCTTGTAAGTCTTTGAATTTTTTAATAATCCACAAAATGAAATCACGATGGGCCTCAACCTGTAAAAAAAATAGTTTATTGAAGAAATAGCTTTCATTACGAAATAAAAGTTACTTACTCTAGAGCTACGTGATAGTTCATCTAATTTTTGTAAAATTTTATATTTTTGAGAACATTGATAGAAAGACAAGAAGGGATAGTGCTCGGATTCTTCCTCTTGCAAGCCATAGCCAATAAGATGTAGAATCTATAAGTGAAAACAAAATTTTACTTGTGTCCAAATTGCTCATTTATTTGAAATTGTACCTTTTGTAGATGATTTTCTTGGAAGCTTTTGGTTTTAAGATCTAACGCTCTTTCCAATATCGTTTTCATAAGATGCATCATAACATCACATTGCAACAGATTAGCAATTGTTCTAAAATGAATGAAAGTTTTTACTATCGTTTAATATGATAGTTTCCAACCTAAACTTACACAAAAGCATCGGTTAGTTTAGGTAGTTTTGGCGGTGGACAGCATACCAATTCGCCTTTAATTTTACGTCTTAATCTTTGTGTCTCTTCCGACTTTGATTTTTCTTCTTTTGTATAATGATAAAAGTACATATTATAATCACCATACAACTCCTCCTTTAACTCATAGACTCCCTTGGCATCTAACTTTTGGGGCTTCTTAAAAACAGCCACTGAATCTATGACGTCTTCTAAAGCTGTATCATTATTTGAATCGGGCAAAGCTCTATTGAGCTCAGAATGCGAATAGGATTTAATGCACAGCAGCTGTATGATTTCTTTCTTGGTACGATCCTCTTCTGTAACATGTGCTACTCCAGGCATATAACGCTCTCCTATAACAACAATTAATAATTCCAAGAATTCATCAATCATTGATAGTTGTCTTATGAAGTCATCATCTGTTGTGGGTTCCGTTGTGGTATCTTCATATTCTGACTGTACCCAATCCATTAGATTAAATTTGTTAAGAAGATGTATTAAATATTGATTGCTTTCAATTAATGAAGCTCCAATCTGCATGCCAACAATGTCACGATCTAACATTTCAGTGCGACAGCGTACATTACGATAGAAATACAGCTGATGGAGAAGAGAATAACCATTGCGGCGCCACATGCCGGAATTAACCTAAAAAACAAACAAACGTTAAAAAAAAGTCCCCCAACTCTATGAAACGAGCCGAAAGAATATATTTTCGATTTGTAATATAAATTACACAAAAATAACAAGTAAATTAGAGTAAGTTCGGGTAATGTGGTATAGGCGGGTAATGTGGTATAGCTGATTTTCTCTAAAACTAAGAGCATAAGAAGAACGGTACCAATCTTAATAGTTTGATGTTCTCGGAAAGTTAAGAGGGCATTGCTGTATGAAGATTTTTGCATGGCAAGAAAAAAATCAACCATAAAAAATATGCGTAGTCGTGTACGTGTTTGATTTTTTGTGCTCTGTTAAAAATTTTGTTTTTTCTAAAAACAACTCTTTTAAGCTTCTCCAGCAAAAAGTAACATGACAAAAATAGAGTTGAATCATGGATTCAAGTGATGATGAACTGGTTCGATTTATTTGAAACATGCATGATTTTACATTAGCGTGTCATTGAAGATCAAGCGTTTGTGCTCGATTTTAAATAAATTGATTTCCATTAAAATGAAAATATGTCAATCAGGCATGTTCTGTATTCCATGTGGAAGAAAAATGTTCAGAATTGTCATATCATTGTTCTTATAAATAATATTTTGCAACAACAATGCTTTGATAATTCTGAACATTTTAATTCCGCATGGATATACGATGATATTCAGATTGCGTTCGAAGAAACAACTGCATCCTTTCGCACATGAAGACTATTTTATTTTGAGTGCGTTTTTTTTTTTTGCTGAGTAGCGTCTCATTGGAGATCATGTGTTTGAACGGGTATTTAAATAAATTGACCTTCATAAAAATTAATGAATTGAACCCATGCAAGTTCCCTGATTCGGAGACGTTGCTTTTTTCATGTAAATATAAAACAAATAAAAATATTGCCGCAGCTGTGATACGAACCCGCGATCTTCTGACTTTAAGACATAGTCTCTACAACTGAGTCATTATCTTCTTATTTTTTTTTTTTTTTTTTTTGGTGGACTTAAAACTTGTTTTAATGAAACTGTGTTAATGTGTTGCTTTACTTCCGTTTTTGCATGCCTTTTTCGCTAAATGCAATATATTACCTAGTAATTCGCATGCGTAAATTTAATTCCATCGTATATATTAATAAAGCTGTAGTTTTTGAACTCATGAAAAACGAATGCGACGTTGCTAGTCAATTATGGATAAAATGCGTATTGCATTAGAGTATTTCCATTTAGCCGGGTGTGACCATTTTAGACAAATTTTTTGTTATAAATCAAATATATAAAATTTTTTACTTAAAAAAAGCGTTGCGGCTCGCAAGGACATTAAGTTTAAAGTCGTTGAATAACTGGTAGACACTGATAGATACGATTTCTGCTCAGAATGGTCGTCAAAAAGCTGCGACGGGTGTGACTTAGTTTTAAAGAATTATGACTTTCAGTATAAATTCTGTAAAATTTTTGCTATAAGGTACACAATAATTTTGGTATAGATATATGTTCAAAGTGTTTTTAATTGTGTTATGTATTTACTGTTTGACAAAAAATTATTTTTCTGATAAAAAACTATTTTTAAACTGAGAAGGGTGTGACCGACGGGTGTGACCTAGTACGAAAACTTAAAAAAATTCGAAGAAATAAATTTTTTTTTTAATATAAACAATATAAAGATAAACTCATAAGAAAATAATAAGACATTAATTTATTTGCTATCCGTTCTATTATAGACTGCAGAATACTTTAGCTGAATATTTTTTTTAAATTCAATAAATAATAAAAAGTGTATTTTTTTATTTTTTCTATAATTGTCATTCCCTAAGAAAACATCAATTGAGAGATTTTTATTAAAAATGAGAAAATTATTTTTTCCTTTCACAGTTGTGACATTTCTTGACGGATATTTTTTCAATTCTCTTTTGAACTTGCCTGAAGCTTTCACACTTCGTCAAGAAATGTCCGATTCTTTTACTTTATGTGTGTGTTTTGGGATAATATTGTGGCTCTGTTTGCTTGGTGTGCGTATGTATTGCGAAAAATAGAAAACAGAAGCGAAAAATGTCCAGTACAGATAGTCGTGTACTACACTCTCTACCTTTTCTTCCCCTCGCCTATATATCTTTTCTGTCGGGCAAGAAATGTCCCAAAGGTGAAAAGCCACATAGGGCCGTTTTACGTGGAATCACTCATTAATTATCTAGTTTTATCTCATTAAAAAATAACTGGGACATGGCTCAGCTGTAGAGAGCATACTTTACGTCCGAAGAGCCCGGCTTCGTATGCCAGACGTCTCCACATTTTCTTTTTTATTTATGTTTTTTATTACTATTTCGCATGCATGCGAAAACCAGTTAAAATCATCGAGGTTTCATCGGTCATATGCAGTAATTTGAATGAGGAGCAATTTATTTAAATGCGAACGCATGACCTCCACCAAAACGGTAATGTTAAAATCATGCGGTGTCCACACGAATTTGAACCCATGCTTTAACTCGTTTTTTGCATGTCTTTTTTTGCTGGGTAGTGTATATTTTTAATTCAATAAACCACGTTGTCGGCTAATGTGGTATAGCTAAAGTCGGCTAAAGTGGTGTAGTGTATCAAAGTACCTTTCAAGAAAATAAGCATGTCAAAAAGAGATGACATAAGAAAATCGGCAGTGCAATATATTATCCGCCAATTTTTGTAATGGTTTGTTTGAGTTTTTTGCTTTTTCTCCAATTTCTCTAAAACTTTGGCTTCAAAGACTTATTTACTTTGCCGAATGTAAACCTAACACTGGTAGTAGAATAGCAGCTGAAATCTGTTACAATCGAATAGTTTCTAAAAACTATAGTTAAATAAAAAATTGCTATACCATATTACCCGCACTTATTCTAAGAGCTAAAACAAACCTGGGCAATCATCACTTGTGTACACAGTATGGGTTCCATAATTTCTTCAGGTGTTCTTTTTTGACTGGCAGCCAAATCGAAATTTAAACTATATTGACCCAAATGTAGATAAATACCCGCAAAGAATCTTGAGAGAGGCAAATGAATAGACACTGGTTTTGAGGAAACATCATAGATCAAACATTTGGCTATATGACCGGCCACAGATCTCTGTTCGGTCTTGGCTTGATTTACAATAAAACCGTTTAGTAATAAATTCCGCATTACCATTTGATATAGTTTGACTAACACCTCTTTATCGGTGGCACACCATTCTAATACCAAAGATATTGTGCTGGCCAATTTGATGTGCAAATTAAAAGCACATTCCCATTCAGGTTCATAGTCCATGTGTTGACCTGTTTGTCGTGTTACCGATTCCATGCCTTGCATGGCATTCAAAACACGTAACAAACCCTTGCAGCCTTCTATGAAGCCCTCGCGCAATTCACTGGTCCAGGCATCCGGTTTAAAGCTTAATATATAACGCAAATCATAAAGTATATAAGCAGCTCTTTTAAAATGTGACAGCGTCGAAACACTTTTAGAAAAGTGCAGCGTTCTATTTTGTATAAAGTCCTCTATGGATTTGTGGTAAAACGTATGTAACAATTTAAAGAATATACCCTCGCGAGCAATTAAATAATGAGCGATACTTGGTACCGTAAACAGCTGAACACTTAATGAAACAATCGAAAATGAATGATCATGATCATCACTTATGAAATCCTGTACAATTGTGGCATAATTCTTGGAGAATTCCTGAGCCAAAGCCATTTTATTGTCGTATTCCATTAGCATGCCAGAAATTAATAGGCGGTGCCAACAAGTACGTGCCGTCTTCCATAATTCCACATCGTATTCCAATATATGACGTATACAATACGGAGCTTTTTTATCCATTATTATGCGGGCAAATATCTGACGAAATGTACTATGACGCACTAAAAACTCTTGAAACCAAGTCAACAACTGCAAAGCAAATTGCTGGCATGCCACAGCTCTAATGTGCAGAACGGAGACACGTAGCGATTGATTAGCTCTACTATGTGGCATGGGGATATTTGGCGGTACCGACTGTTTTTCAATGGCTTCTTTTAGAGCATTGCACTCGCCAAATGAGTCACACTTGACTACGGCTCTTCCCTCTCGGTCAATACTGGCCACAATTTCAGTGGCTTCTTTCTGTTGGACTTTGGCGATTTTCGTTAATGTCTGTATGACCTGATCGAATGTGTGAGATTCGTCATTGTAGAGAACGGTACAGAAATAATCATCGCCCGTACCATCACCATCCAAGCATTCGAGACTAGCTTTAGATTCGATTTCCAAGTAATTAACACAAAACGATAGAATGGCTACGAAAGCAATTTCACAGCGTTCTTTGATGGCATCTGTAATTATTGTACTGCTAGTACTGTTTTCCTTGCCCCGCTGGAATTAAAGAGAAAATAAATTTGAGTTTTTGTTAATAGAAAAAAAACTTAAGTCTCAAAAAGATAATGGCAAGAAAATATCTTTATTAAAAATATATTTGCGGTATAAGACAAATGTCTCTCGAAATCATACGCCAAGAATATGAATAAATTCCTTCACAGAATAAAAAAAAATTGTCAGAAAGATATTTTTTTTCGTATGAGAAAATTTTCTCCAAGAAAATTCTTTTATAAGACTAGATTTACGAGATGAAATGATTTCTAAAATTTCTTGCATGGTTCTTTTTTATTTATTTATTGTTCTAAAGAGGAGTAACACACTCAGCCACTTACAGCACAACCTAAATCAGAGCCTTAAGCATAGCGTAAGAAACAGGGTACGTTTTTAAACTACATTGAAAGTAAATATTTTGTGGTAATATGTACTGTGTTCATCTCTGACTCAGGTTGAACTGTTAATACCTACCAGTTAACTGATTTGGGAAAGGGATAGAGTAGGGAGAACAGATGGTGAAGTGAGATAGATATATAAAGCTCAATTCTTTTTTACAACTCTACCATAGCGCGTTTTGCTCATTTTCGGGCAGTGTTACAGCGCCTCTAGTGTTAAGTAGACGCATTAGCTTTTTTTAACCTATGAATGTATCAATTTTATCCAAAGTTATCTAATTAGTTTGGCTTAAGTTCATTTTCAATTTAATCTTTCGATCAAATCATTTTTTATTTAACAAAGAAGTTCTAAAGCATGTAAATATTGAACATTCAAAGAAAAATTTGGATGTACGGAAGGTTGAACTGACAGCTGTTTCGAGACTATCACAGTCTACTCATCAGTGCACTACCAGCGACAGTAGCAACAACACTGTTGCGAATCCATTTTATTTGTTTTACTTCGCCAACGATTTTGCTAGCATTACCGACGAAGGAGAGCGCTGTGATGTACATTAGCACAAGGATCGAGCCCATCATCATTTGCTTTATAGTCAACACACTAACTACTTCAGCCAACAGCACCATCAAAATAAGATGGGCAAGAAAAGAAAGTTGGCTAGAAGCAATTGTATGAAACGAAATTTCAAATGAGTTTTTGTCAGTGTTCTTTACCCCATTTGTATGCTCACATTTGCATTAAGCAAATCAAAAAAGTTTCATGAATAAAATTGCATGATACTTTATTTATTTACCAACAGGATGAACAGGGAAGCAAGTTGGGAGGAAGAAGTTGTATGAAATTAAATTTCAGATAATTTTTTTCAGTTTTCTTTATCCCATTTGCTTATGCACATTTGCAATAAGCAAATCAAAAAAGTTTCATGAATAAAACTGCTTGATACTTTTTTTATTTGCCAATAGGATGAGCACAGAAGCAAGTCCAAAGCGTGTGATAGGTAGTGACTGTCCGCAGGAAATTACAAAAATCTATGCGTTATATTTCAAATTTTTCGGAAAAATGTAAACATTTTCAGAGTAACTTAGATACGTTTTCGATTTCTTTAGAGAAAGTAATATTTTTTGACGGATTTGAAACACTTGATGCAATTTCGAATATATATTTTCGAGACTACCTTCGATTTTTGCGAGTTTTCTATTTATTTTATTTTTGTGTAAAATTCTGTATATCTGATGGATTTAATACACTTAAGGTGAACTTTGAAAAATGTGTTGAGCTTTAAAATTTCGGATTATTTTTGTATTTTTTCGGAGTAACTTAGATTTTTGCAAGTTTTTCTCTGGTGGGTCGATTTAGGGCACTTTTGTATCATTTTCAAATAAATATTGTTTCGAATTTCCAAAAAAAAATTAAAAATTTTTAGGAGTAATCACCTTTCCGGAAATCTTTCGTTTTATTTTAGAGTTACTTCGATTTTTCCGAGTTGTCTATTTTTTTAGTAAAATTGTGTGTATCTGTGGTGCAATTCACAAACTTATTTTAACGCTAAACAAGGCGTTTAAAGAAGTTAACACCAAAATTATTGTTTTTACTATTCGTTAAACTTTTAAGCACTACTCGCTGCGTTAACTAAACGGCAATAATTTTTGTGGTGTTATTGAACAGACAACATTCAGCTGTTCAGTTAAAGCACGTCGTCTTTTGGCAAAACTCAAATAGTTATTCGACAACAATATTCACACATATAAAATCTTTTATATATAAATAACAATATTTATATTGTTTAAACAATTAGTTTAACTTTTATTTCTCAAAATGAAAGAAATTCATGAAAATATGTTCGTGTACAAGCATAAATTCATTTGTTTTTTCTCTATTCCTCTTTGTGCTTTTCGTTTATTTTAATAGTGTTGGAAAGTGATATAAAATTTTAACAAATGCCTTAACACGAAGTTAACGAATCAAATAAGTGTTAATTCAAACAGTAATTATTGGAGACAAAATTACCTTTTATTTAAGCGTTAAAAGTTAGTGAATTTCACTACTGGTGTATTTACTAAGGTTATAAGGTGCATTTTGAAAAATGTGTTGAGTTTTGAGTTTCTGATTATTTTTCGGAGTAACTTTCCTTAGAAAAAATTATGTGTTTCTGGTGGATTTACACTTTTGGACCATTGTCAAATGAGTGCTGATTTTCGAATTTTCGAAAAATTAAAAATATTTAGGAGTAACTGCGATTTTTGCAAGTTTTCGATTTCTTTACTGGGGGTCTACATTAGCCATGAGCTTGCTATGAACATCATGTCGGACATCGCATATGGCTAATGTAGACCGCTCATGTCCATGTTTCGTCCATGCTCTGACATCGATGCTTGCACATATGGCTGAGCATCAATGTTCGCCATGAGATTCGCCATCAACAATCATTTTCAGTAGAAAGAAAACAGACAGAACAAAATTTGTTAAATATTGCATCTCTAATACACTACCATAAAATACATTGACAAGGCAGACCATGGACATCGCACGCACGTATTCACCTCAACAAAGAAGTTTATGAATTTTTTAATGTTGTTCTGCCGGCGTCATGTTCATGTCATGTTAAAGTCGATGGCTCGTGAAGACGTAGGGTTAGTGAAATTATGGGTTTTGGAAATTCCGGAAATCTTTGGTTTTTTTCGATAGTAATTTCGATTTTGCGAGTTTTCCATTTGTTAAGTAAAATTATGTGTTTATGGTGAATTTAAAACACTTAAGGTGCATTTTGAAAAATGTGTTGAGTTTTGAATTTTCGGATATGTTTCTATTTTTTCGGAGTAATTTGGATTTTTGCTAGTTGTTGATTTTTTTGTAAAATTATGTACGTGTTGAATTTCGAATTTTCGGAACACTAAATAAAGATTTTTAAGAGTAGCTGCAATTTTTGCAGGTTCTTGAGATCTTTAGTGAAATTATAGGTTTTTGGTGGACACTTGTGGTGGTGCATTTACAAATATGTATGTATCAGGCTTGGGGGGTAATGATTACATTTTGTAATTAATTACATGTTCAAATACACATTACATGTAATTTGTAATTGGTACGCTACAATTACAATTACTTATAATGTGTAATTGTCTGAAGAGCAATTACAATTACATTAATTGTAATTGAGGCATGAACAATTACAATTACATGTAATAGGTAGTTGATATGTAGCAATTACAAATTATTTTAATTTATTTTATTTTAATTTTTTTTTATTTTATTTTTATTTATTTTATTTTATTTTTTAAGATTATCAACTACAATTACATGTATTTGGGCAAAATTAATAGTAATTGCTCATAAAGGGGTAATAATTAACTTTAACAATAAAAATTACTATAAATGTATTTTATTACAAATAAAATCTATTATTTATTTATTTTTAATATCTTTAAAATTAACTGGAAATATCTAGAGCTCTAAAAGAGGATAAAAAGTAGAAAAATTACTTACATCGCAAAAATGAAAAATTTTTGCGAAAAATTTTAAACAGCTCCCTAAATTCATTAAACATCGTTCAATACACATTTGTCGCGAAAATCGCGAAAATTCGCGAAAAATTTAAAAATGGCAAATGGCCCTAAAATTGCTTAAAAATAGCTAATATTATACGGAATGCAAAAAACTCGGCAAAAATCACGCAAATGACGAAAATTCGCAAGAACTTGCTAACATCGAAGAAACAATAAAGTTTTATATGAACTAAAAATCGGTAAAACTCTAAAAAATCCAAGAACTGGTATAAAATCACTATTATCGCGAAAATAGCGAAAATTCGCGAAAAATTAAAGTATTGCAAACAAGCTCTAAATTGATTAAAAATAGCTAGAAGTGTATGGAATGCAAAAAACTATGAAAAAATCGCGAAAATTACGATAATTCTCAAAAACTTGTTAACATTAAAAACATAGAAAAGTCTTATAGTGATTAAAAATCGATAAAACTGTAATAAAGCCAAGAACCGGCTAAAAAATCACTTATCGCGGAAATAGCGGAAATGTGCGAAAAATTTCAAAACTGCAAATAAGCCTTAAAATTGCTTAAAAATAGCTAAAATTGTAAGGAATACAAAAATCTCAGAAAAAATCGCGAAAATGACGCAAATTCGCAATATTCGCGATAAAAGTATTTTTTCAGTTTTTGGTTTTTTAACAGTTTTACCAATTTTTTTTATCAATATCAGACACTGATATTTACCAAATTTTTGCGAATTTTCTTCATTTCCGCGATTTTTTCCGAGCTTTTTGAATTTCTTACAATTTTAGCTATTTTTAAGCAATTTTAAGGCTTGTTTGCAATTTTGCTGTTTTTCGCGAATTTTCGAAAAAAGTGTTTTGTGCCAGTTCTTGTATTTATTACTGTTTTACCGATTTTTAATCACTCTCAGACTTTTTAATGTTAAGTTTTTGCGAATTTTCATCATTTTCGCGTTTTTTTTTCTGAGATTTTTGCATTCCTTACAATTTTAGCGATGTTTAATACATTTTACGGCTTGTTTGCAATTCGGCAATTTTTCGCGTATTTTGAGAGTAAAAGTGATGTTTTGCCATTTTTTGCTGCTCGTCAAGCTTGTGAGTATAAAAAATTCAAGGCATTGTTTCTTATTCTCACAATCTGCAGAAATTTTTCGTCATTTTGGCTATATAAAAGTCTTCCAAAAATTTGAAAATATAATTGAGTATATTGTAATTAAATAAAATTTTCTTTGTAATTGTAATTGCAATGTTGCCAACACAAATTACTTGTAATTTCAATTGGTATGATTGCATTAACAATTACAAGTAATTTGTAATAGGCTTCCTAACATTACAATTTTTTATAGTTATAATTGGTGCTACAGCAATTACAATCAAAAGTAATTGTATTTGGTAGTAGTCCAATTACAATTACAAGTAATTTGTAATTGCACCCAGGCAATTACAAATTACTTGTAGTATGTAATTGAAGTGAAAATGTAATCATTACTCCCCAAGCCTGGTATGTATATGTTACATTCCGAATTTTCGGAGATATTTTGCCAATTTTCGATTCCGTTAGTAAAATTGTGGAAGTTTGGTGGCTTCAAGACAAATTAGATTTTTGCGATTTTTTTATTCCTTTAGCGCTTTTTAAAGCGCTTTGGGTACATTTTCACATGAGTGTTATATTTTAAATTTTGAAAAAATTTTCCATTTTTCGGAATACCTTCAATTTGTCGAGTTTTCTATTCTCTTAGTAAAAAAAAGTATGCATTTCTGACGGATTTAGGACAATTTTTGAGGAGTTATAAAAAACATAATAATAATTTCTGGCCCATTCTGAATGACTTGGTCGTTATTGGTTTAAGCAACGTTTGCCATAAAATAACCACATTCTACAAAATAAATTTTCCCATATCTGGTTCATTTATAACAATAAATTTTTACTTACCAAGTGCTCTTCACAATAATGAGACTTTTTCCACGCCTCTTCATCACCACAATCACAACAGCCACCGCCACCAGAGGTGGACATTTTGTATTTATGATAACGATGTGAAGATTGTTTAAAACAGTTAACACACAACACGCAGGTGGGATCCATACCACATTCACGACAACTGTAGGTAGGCTCCCCGATTTTAAACACTTTGCCACACACTGCCGATGTGGCACCTTCCAAGCGTAATTTTTCCAATACAGTATTGGGATTATCACCCAATATGAATTCCAGAAGAATATCAATAATGCCTTCTTTAGCACCAGCCTCTTTAAACATACATTTTACTGAAAGTACACAATGGAAATTGAAGCAAAAAAGACAAATTAATAATTCCTTAGAACTTCACAAATATGAAATCATAAAGAAAAACGTAGAAAATGTATTTCTTAATTAGTAAATTGTTAACATCTTATGGTTTATTATTATTATTCAGCCTTATTCCGTAACTATTTGTCGACATCACGTCAAGACAGTACCTAACAATGGGCTCATTTCTACTCGCCAGCGACATCAATTTACTATTACTGACAGCCACTTACTTACTACTCTCTAAGGCATAGCAAATGGGAAGAGGCTTTTAATAGTAGTAAACTTTTGTCGACAACGAGTAGACAAGTGCCAATTATTTGGTATTGTCTTGACGTGACGTCGACAAATAGTTCCGGAATAAGGGGAATTATTTTTTTTATTAGAAAACTAAAGTTATGTACTTAGAAATAAACATATTGTGGCAGCTTAAGCTTAAATATCACTTACTATTACGTTATTTATATGACTTAGTTTTTTTAATGACAAAACAATACAAAAATTAAAAGCCAATTTAATAAAAATTATTATAAAAGATAATAAGGAAAATTAAAATTTTGATTATACTGTTCTTAGACTAAATAAAAAAAACTTACAAGAACCATCAAGTCGTCGATTATTTTTCAAATTTTTAAATTCTGTTAGAACATCTCGCCCTTAAAGAGGAAACAAAAAAACGTTTTTGTTCATAACGGTGTACAAAAACAATAAAAACAATAATTATTATGGAATATAAAACTGATAACAATGATTTATAAACAAAATGTGTTAACAAACAGCAAAATTAAATATTTACACTTACTGATGCGATATTGCAGATTACACTTAATTAATCACAATATCGTTAAATACTAAAAAGTGCATTAAAAAATTTTATAATATTTTAAATGATTACTTTTTTTATTGTCGCTAGATCTTATGAAAATAATTTAATTTAATATTATTAATAAATATAACTATCAGGTATGTAATGGAAATTGATTTCGAAAACGAAGCAATTTAAAAAGGTATTTTTTTAATAATTATGGATGATAACTTCAAAATGGTTGGGCCGAGGTTAGACGATTTGAGATAAAGCAAGACAAATTTAACAGGTACGGGCATTTCTAAAACAATAGAAAATTTGTTTTAAAGCTACCTTATCAGTTGTCGAAAAACCTTGTACAACGGGTGGTATTATCATCGCAAATATCTTTTGAAGTAAATGTCAAACACCACACAGAAGGAAGTCTGTATATGGTGGTTGATAGTTTGAAAGTAATGGTAAAGTGATATCATGATCATTTCATCAACACTACTAATTTTGACGTTTAATGAAGTGAGTCAGCTGACGTAATGATCACACCTCTTAGATACACCTTGAGATCAAGTCACATTTCAAAGAAAAGAAATGAAATTAGGGTCCCTATTATGAGCAACATTCGATTTTCGATTGTTGTCGAATTAACTGATCGAACGAATTTTTATTTGTTACTATGGCGCACATTCGATAAAAAAATAGCGCTATTGTGAATTTCACTATTTGATTGTTCACAATAATGCCACCAGTGTTGCCACTGGAAAAAATTGTCCCACCAAATTTTCCACAAAAATTTATGAAAGCCGTTTAAAAAAGCCCAACAATTTATTGATTGCGTTTTTTAAAGCATTCTGGTATTCAAGTTTGAAATACATCTTCTTTAATAAAATTTTTGGGTTTATCGCACACGCATATTCCGATCAGAGTGCTCTTGATTCCGTACTTTTATTCCTATCGTTTTACCATCTTCAGATTCCGTTCATTTTGTATTTCAATTTTACAGCGACAAAGTTGTAACACCTCAAAAAGGTCCTCTAAACTTTTTATACGCAAAGCTAGCACTAAGCTTTACAATCTGCAGCATAATGTTATAAAAGTACACTGAATTAATTCAAAGTTAGGCAGATCGAATTTGAAACGATTTTCCGTCATGTCACGTCAAGTTTGGTTGATAAACAGACCGATTTCAGCTACATATGTGCCATCTTCAGTGTTTTATTGAATAATAACAACCTAATTCACAAAAAAAAATTTTTTGATTAATAAGAGACTTATTAAACGAATGTTTGTATGAAAATTTGTTTTATTAATCTGTTATGTCAGACATTTTTTTTATGAATTAAGGCATAAATCTTTTTTTTTTGGTCGTTGTTTCTTTTATAATTCGTTTGTATACCTAACTTCCTCCCTTGAACCCTTTGTGTTTTGCTCTCTATTTCTCTCTCTCTCTCTCTCTCACCTCAATTTGCTTTTGTGTGTCTCTCCCTTTTACCTGTCTCTTATTTTTGTCTTACTATTATGTCTATATATGTTTGTGTATTATGTCTCTACCTGTTACCTGGGGATTAATTGTCGCTTTCGATATCGAGCTGAATCGATCGAGTTTTCTTAGTTTGAGATTATGGCATTCGATATCGAACAATATAAACACATTGTTCGATATCGAATGTCATAATCTCAAACGAAGAAAACTCGATCGAATCAGCTTGATATCGAAGGCGACGATTATACCCCTGTTTCTCTTATTTTCGTCTTACTATTATATTTGTTTTTAATATTTTGTTTATAAGCTGCTCTATTAGTTATCTATCAGGTTTTTATCTCTACGTAATCTGTAAGTGTACGTTTCTGGTAATCTTTCTGTCTTGTTCACTGCCTACTACGTTGCCTGAACTATTGTTATCTTTTGTGTAAAAATATTTTAACGGTTCAAATATTATGTCTGAAGAAGTGTTTATTTGTTCAATTATTATTCTTCCGTAAAATTTTTTTTTGCTTGTATATTTCCATGTTCTCTAATACGTTCAATCGCCGTTCTTTATGTTGTGAATGTAATAGTTTAACTGTTTTTCTAATATGTCCTGGTGTGCATTTGTTGTGGAATATGTGCTTCGCGAAATTCGATTATGGTGTTGTTCCTCGTTCTCTCAGTTTCTTGTTGTAGTCTCTTATGTGCTCGCGAAATCTTGTTTTTATATTTCTTCCCGTGTTTGCATGTGCAAGTTAATTTGCACACTCCTTGTTTATCTAGGAAGTCCTGTTTTGTTTGTGCTGTTTTGTAGCATTCTAACCCAAGTTGTTTTTTGTTTGGAATGCTGTGTTAATGTAATGTAATGTGTAATGTTCCAAATATGTTTGAGACATGTTTGTCTCTCCTTATGGCCGCAACTTTCAATCGTATCTTTGCGATAACTAAATGGTGGTCACTGGCCGTATCAGCCACACGCTTGTTCCGCACGTCCAGCAAAGATCCCCGCTACGTCTTACTAATAGCTATGTGATTCTCGGTTCGATGGTCAGGGGAAACACACGTAACCTTGTGTACGTTCCTATGAGAAAATAGTGTGCCTCCTATTACCAGGTTGTCATTCAAACACAACTCTGTGAATAGCTAACCATTCGCATTCATGCTCCCACAACCATGCTGCTCCATTACTCGTTCGTAGACATTATTATCGCAGCCAGGTTGAGCGTTCAAGTCACCAATAAGAATCATAATATCTCCACGGTTGATGGCAGATAAGACATTTGTA
Source organism: Panzeria rudis (assembly GCA_956483635.1). NCBI lineage: Eukaryota > Metazoa > Arthropoda > Insecta > Diptera > Tachinidae > Panzeria > Panzeria rudis. The sequence continues at coordinate 58,774,826 of OY101448.1, read as the reverse complement.
AGACTGCTATAAAATTCTTCTTTTGCAGCAGGATCAGAAACGTCGGTCGGAGCATAACATTGGATTGTAGATATTTTTCTGACACGCGATCTTAATCTGATAGAGATGAGTCGATCAGAATGAGGCTTCCATTCAACAAGCGCGTCCTGAGCATCCATCCTTTGACAGCAAAAATCCTACACCGTTTTGGTGATTAGAGCCATCTAGAACACAACAGTCGGAGACCCTCAGTTGCATTCATTTCGACAGAATCAAGCCATTTCAGCAATCTCAAGCACAAGTAGTTTTTAAATTCTTTGCACAGCTGAGACAGTTTAGAGATTTATAACAGCGTGCGCACGTTATATTTTCTAATTCGTGATCCATATTTCATGCTAAAGGTTGTCGACAACCCAACAAACACGCAGGATTGATTTCAAATTAAGAATGATTTGAAATCAAACCTTTTCTCAAACGATAAACGTTTGAAAATGATTTCAAAATAACTTGAAAAACATAGCATTCTCAACAAAAAGGGGAAATTATTTTCAAATTGAGAAATTGATTTATTATCAACTCACTTTCAAATGTTTTTCTCAAAGGTTTTTCAAATGTGGATTGTAATATAATGTGGAACATAAATGAAATAAATTTTTTGTTTGTAAGTTCATATTTTAAATTTGTTTTCTTATTCAGGTTGTTACTAATGATAATTAATTTTTGATCACAAGCCAGCAAACAGTAAATATGTAATTTGCTTACATGTTGTAATAAATAGGGGAAATCACCCTTCGTAGGAAACTGCTATTGCAGACCTTGTAGGTCATGCAAGTCTAGGATATATGCTACAATATGCAACACAACAAGAACAAAATATAAGAAACTAACATTTCCTACACAGTAGCAGATATGCAATACTAAAAACTGTTGGAAACTTGTCTAGCATATATGCAATTAACAAAATTACTCAGAGAGACTCTCTGAGAGTGTATAAAACATAAACATGAAAATAAAATACAAACTAATAGTAGGCTTCAACAAGAAAAGTAAACAAAGTTGGTTTGTGTGTGTACGTTTATATTATTTGTTCATTTATTTTATGTATTTAAATTAGGGATGTAACGAATACCGATACCGATACCGATATATCGGCGATACTTCAGATTTTCCGATACATCGGTATCGGCGATATTTTACTGTCGATACGACGATACTTTTAAAAATTTTTCAGAGTTTTTTTTCTGACAAATTATTTATTTTTTGTTAATTTTACCATGAACTAAACTCATTTCGTTATTTTTTTAAATCTTATTAATATCAATTTTAAAAATTAATAATATATTATACTATTATTTTGTAAAAAAAATATTTATTTTTTAATAATTTTACCATGAATTCAAATTCAATTCGTTGTTTTTTAAATCTTATTCGAGCAAAAAAAGACACACCAAAGAAGTCATGAAAATGTAGAACTCGCGATCCGGAAGTATTACAAATTTGAATCATTTCTAATTAGTTTTACATATCCTTGCCATTGCAAGAAGTTCTGTTTTTCGATTAACAATCACCGAATTGGAAGCGATGCTCGGTCAAATTTCTTTTTCGGTGTTCTATAAAGATTTTTCCTCACGAAAAAAGGATAAAAAATTACCCATTTTCACAATTTTTTTATGCGAGTATGGCGAGTATTTTAAAATTATAAAGGAATTAAAATTTTTTCTAGCTTTTCTACTAATTACACTATGCGACAAATAAAGACTTATGGAAAAACACAAGAACTGGACAGTGCAGCTTCGATTTTCCTACAATGTGGTAGTAAAACCCTTTACTCAGTTTGGCGAATTTGGTGACTAATTTTTTTTTGTGGACCTCCAAAGTTTCTGAAAATCAGTGGGCCCTCAAAAAACGGTGTCATCAGTATTTGGCCAACAGCTAATTTAAATTTTATAATACCGCTTAACTATATATGGCAATAATGTAGCTAAGAGCCTGTTTAAGAGATTTTTTTAACATTTGATGCCAAAAAATTTTTTTCCTGAACTTTTTGTTGACAAAATTAAGGAAAAAATTGTTTTTTCACTTTTTTCAGAATAACTTACAGGGACTTGTAATTTTTAACTAACGATATTTGCAAACTTATAGTTACGGTAGAGCTGAACAACTTTTGTGAACATATCAATACAATCTGCACGTACATATCTCGGCACTCTAATAGCTCACACAGACCACTTTTTACCTTAAACATTGTAGTTTTTCACTATTTTTTTATGCTAAAAAAATGTTTTTTGTTAAAATTTTAAAAAATTATTTTATTCACTTTTTTCAGTATAACTTATAGGGACTCCAAATTTTTCATTACCATTATTTGGCAAAACAACAACAAACTATAAAAAATAGTAAATACTAAAATCAGCAACATAAGAAGTGGAACAATAACAAAGAAAGCAAAAAAATGCAATAAAAATATAGCCTAACTCGTAAAAACGAAAACTTTTAAGGTAGAAATTAGTTTTTCTGGGCTGTTTAGGGTGCCTAGATACATTCAGATTGTATTGACATGTTCACAAAAGTTGTTCAGCTTTATCGTAGCAAATATTGTTAATAAAAAATTACGAGTCCATGTAAGTTATTCTGGAAAAAGTGAAAACAAAACTTTTTTTCCTTAATTTAAAAAAAAGTGCACGAAAAATAATTTGTTTGCATAAAATGGTAATAAAATCTGTTTAGCGAACTCTTAGCTACATTATTGCCATATATAGTTAAGCGGTATCACCAAGTTTGAATTTTCTGTTGGCCAAAAGTTGATGACACCTTTTTTTGAGGGCCCGCTGATTTTCCAAAACTTTGGAGGTCCATAAAACGAAATTGGTCACCAAATTCGCCAAGCTAAGTATAGGGTTTTACTACCCCGTGGTAGTACAATCGAATCTATACTGTCAAGTACGTGAGTTTTTTGGACTGTTGCACTGTGTTATCTGCATATTTTTAATATAGATTTTTTGGAAGCAAAGAAAATGTAGCTCCTTTAATATCAATTTTAAATATTAGTAGTCTTTTACACTGTAATTTTGTATAATAAAAAAATTGCACTTTAGTTTTGTTAATCTAAGCTTGAACTCAATTTCAATATTCGTATCGGTATCGGAATCGGTATCGGCGATATTTATTTTTAAGTATCGGTATCGGTATCGGATCGGCAAAACGGCGTATCGTTACGTCCCTAATTTAAATATCAAATGTATGCATCTTTAATAAATGTTAGTTCAGAATTAATCTACAAATAATAAATGTATGTATGTATTTCCTACATGTTTGAAGAAGACACTCATTCTTTGTAGCAGAAAATGATAGTTTATATCCTAGAGGTGCAAATATGTCACTAAGAGTGATTTCCGCTAATATGTAACTTAGTTTGATCGTCATATTGTTAAAATGTTTCCAATTTAAGTTTCACTTTAAACAGTGTTTCCACGTTGGTTTATAATTTGAGATAACACCACATCAAATTGACAAAACATTGATTGTCAAATGTTTACATTCAAATCATTATCAACTTGAATTCAAGTGGTAAACAGAAGCCTTTGAAAAAGATTTGAGAATTATGCTTGATATCAAATGATAAAGTCATCTTATTTCAAAGGTTTGACTTCGTGTTTGCTGGGAATTAACCCGTCCGTTTAATCTTTTTGGAGGTTTCATTAATCAGAGAGATTTAAGATGAGCAGACGATTAGCCTACCGCATCCTGACCTGGTTCTGGGACTGCCTGATAAAGCCTCCAGGCTAGCTAATTACAAAGTGAAGCCGCACCTGACATGGTAATAGGGTATTCACTCGAATAATTTTTGCTCGAATAATCGAATAATTTTAAAGTCAAATAATGTTCGATCAAACAAAAAATTTCAATTTCGAGTAAAAATTTATTCGAGTAATTTAGGTCGATTAATCGAATAACTCGATTTAAAAATTGTATGTAAATTTTCTTTTTCTCAATGAGTTTTTGTAGATTTCTTAATAAAAAAAGAGGAATTTTTTTAATTTATATGACATTTGTCATTCAATTCGAACGTTATTTCATCCTAATAGTCCGCATGATCAAAAAATTAAGTACATAATGGGCCTGATTGTGTAAGGAGGTGGCGTAAACGCCTATGTCGTTTTTTGTAATAGATTAAAGCAACACACAACCCGTGTTATTTAATCTACTACAAAAAACGAGTTAGGCGATTACGCCAACGCCTTACACAATCAGGCCCAATATAGTAACAATAATAGGGAGATAGAAACCAACTGTAAATATCTTTTAAAAAAATTCGGAAATATAAACATCAAACAAAAATTATTTGAAATAAAGAAGATATTTCGAGAGCAAATAGTTAACTAGATGTTTCGTATTAAAATATCCAATGTAATGTTCGGAATTATAAAAGCCTTAAGGTACGGTCACAGTTGGCAAATATTTTCCGAAAAAAAACGTAGCCCACAGACAAGTTAAAATTGTATTTCCATTAATTACAATATTTTTTTAAATATGGGTTCGCATTTATTAAAAATAATGTAGAAATAGGTTTTTGCAGCATAATTAACCTTATTTTGTGATATAAAAACAAGTTAAATCAGAGTTAGCAAAAGCTCAGAGTTAGCAAAAGTAGTGGCTACGATTTTTTGGTCAAATATTTCCCAATTGTAACCGGACCTTTATTGTTACAAGTTAATATTTATAACAACAATAATGCTATGCCAATTCCGATTATTTTTATTCTGCATTGAATACAGGACAGGTCGGAATATTATTAAATATTTCCTGGCGCAAAATTTTCTCAAAGCGCAACATTTGAATAGTGAAAAAAACTTTTTTAAAGAATCAGTTTATGATAAAATTTATGTAGAAATGTTGTGTTTTCTTTTGTTTTTATTATTAAAATATATGAAAACGCGAAAAAACTTGTTTTGTTTGCTTTTTGTCCACAAAAATGTACAAAAAACCGATTAAATTCAAACATTTTCCGATTAACTCGAATAATTTGTTGCAGTAAAGCTTACTCGAATAACTCGAACGAAATAAAAGTTTTACTCGATTGCTCGAGTAATTTAAAAACCTCAATTTCGATTAATTGATTAATCGAACAATTGAAAAGTCGATTAAAATGAATACCCTACATGGTAAACAGACGCTTGCGAGCCACATTTATATAGCGAGCCGCTTGATACTACAAGGTGGGCCAAAAGAAGTCATCCGATGTTGTTTGGCTCTCATTTTTTTTCTAAATGAAAAACTTCGATAGACACGATTATTCCGCGTTCTTGGGGAGTGTATCGCTCCATGGCTTGTTCACTTGTATTCTACATCTGTCTAGTTCACCAATGTCAAAACAAATTTGACATTGTCCGCCATTGCAAAAATGAGCATCTTCCAATTGGGTTATTTCTTTTGGCCCACCTTGTATATTTATTAAGTTATGAGACATAAAAACGGCTTTTAGGGAATTTTTTTTATAAATACCCATCGATTTGGGATATGAGACTTAAAGAAATCTAAATTGTAATTTTTTACGACTCTCTAATGTACATATATATATATATATATTTATAATAAAGTCAAATAATTAATACTCACAGCTTCTAGCAGAATCTGAAATATAAGAAGAAAGTTTAAATTAGTTACAATTGCAAAATGTTTGCGTTCTCTTAATTATAATTTACAAGGACTAAAATAATGTTAGAAAAGTAAAGTCGAAAAGCAAAATTTTTAAAAAACTTGATTTTATGCAATATTTGCTGCAAATAAAAACAATTTTAAAAATCCAATAAATAACGTCTAATCTTTATAATTTTGCTTCTGTTTATATACATATATTATCTATATACTTTGTTGCAGTATTTTTTATTGTATCTTATTAATAATGCAATGACATAACGAAAGCTAATCTTATTCTATAATAAAACTGAATTTGAGAATTTTCTTTACAAAGTCCAATAAACTTGTTGCGTTCACAAAATAGCCCCAATGAAAAATGGCCCCTAATTTAAAAATGAAAAATGGCCCCAAACTTTTATATTGAAAACAACAACACAAATTTTGGGGCCATTTTTCGTAATTTTTGGGACCATTTTTCATTTTTAAATTAGGGGCCATTTTTAATAAAGTCGAAAAATGGCCCTAAACATAAAATTGGAAAAATCGCCCCAAATTATAGGAAAAATGGCCCCAAAAATCGTATGTTGTTGTTTTCAATAACGCCATACGCAAAAAGTTGACATATGGGAAATAAAGCCATATTTTTTTAGAACGGCTTCGCTGAATAAAGATTATTGTATAAACGGCCTTCGGCCGGGCTTAACAGTTTTTTCCTCTAGGTATATAAGTGCAGTTAATATCAGCTGGAGAGTGATTTAATTCTCGTATTCAATTTTCACGAAAAAGTTTTATATACATATAAGAATTAAAATCACATTCAAAAGAGCCACCTGACAAGTGGTAATAAGCAAAATACCGTGAGCACTGACGATGGAAGTGTAGCGGCTTCCGAAAGTGACGCTACTCTGTTCTGCTGTGTACGTTAAAAAATTAAGTTGATGCTAATTTTTCCCTTGTTACTTGGAATATTAATCATGCCCAATTCTTTCTGAATATAACGTTACGAACCTTAGCCTAATAATCAATTTCGATTCAGAAAAATGTGTATAACTCAATTTTGGAAAAAAATGTCTCTTATTCCCTTCTTCCAACTGCTGACGATTAAATTTAAACATCCAACTGAAAGTTACAAGTTCGCTATTATCTTCAAATGAAAACATGTGGAGTATAAAGTTTTTAATGCGCTAAATTCATACACACAGAAAAATTTCCATGTAAAATCCTCGAAAACCAGGTTAACTTAACATTTTTCGGTAGTGATTTTGCTTCATAGGTGTTTCATGATAAATCAACATGATTTACAATAATCTTGAAAGAAAATTTTTCCTTTTGACTTAACTACATTTCACGTTGATTTAATATTCCAGTACAGTTAAATCAAAATGAAGTTGATACTGAAATAATACGAAAAATCATATTGAATCAAAGTTAAATTTCGAGTTGAAACAACGTGAATTTGATATTGGAACAACACGAAGAACCATGTTGAATCAAAGTTATTTCAAGTTGAAACAACGTGAATTTGATATTGGAACAACACGAAGAATCATGTTGAATTAAAGTTATATCAAGCTGAAACAACATGACTTTAATGTAGCTATTTTATTAATTATTTTACTTACGTGATACGTCATCACAAACCTTTTCGTTGTAGCTGACTGCCCCAGCCAAGATTTGAACTCGTGCCACCTGCATGATAGTCCACGCGCAAACCACTGCAGCCACAACAGATTCAAACTTTTCTTTACTTATACACTAAATAAATACTATCGTATGTAAAATGCATTTCAATTTAATTCAACATGATTTAAATTATTATTTAACATAAAACTTATTTGAAATTAATGTTATAGTCATGTCGATTGAAAATTAAACTTAACGTTTATAACAAAATTGTTTTAACGGTGTTTTAAGGTTAGATTAATTATTTTCCGTTTAAAATTAATATGAAACAATGGTAATTTTAAACCAGCAGCAGTAAATATTCGCTGGTAATTCGTTTTTTGTCGTATACATAGACGACACATGTAAGAATAAACAACAACAAGTCACAGAACTAAGCAGAACAGTGAATTGTAGCAATGAAGAAAGCAAGTAAATACTAACACACTCAAACGACAAATTATTTCTTGTAAATTTAATATGATTTGCAATCAAAATTGCGGCATGTGGATTTTACATTCCTTTTTTCTGTGTGTTTTTTTTTTAGTTTTTTCTATCACGCACATATTTTTTATGGGCATGACTAATATGACACCCGAAATAGGGCGGTCACAATAATATATTTCATCATAACTCAATTGAATTCCTTAACTTAATTTTGAATAAAAATGAGCATGTGTCGATTTAAGTTTAATTTTGCTTGACAAAAAAAAAACAATTGTCGGCACTAATTTCAAAAGAACTCGGAAACAGTTGGAAATATAAACAAATATACGAGTACATGCCCAGCTTTTTGTTATTTAAATTTTACAAACTGTTCTTGAGTTATGATGAAATATATTAGCATGACTGCCCTATTTCGACTGTCATATTAGTCATACCCATAAAAAAATCTGTATGTTATAGAAAAAAAAAACTGAAAACGGATTTGATTATTTAGCTCATTAAAAACATATTTCACATGTTTTCATTTAAAGGATATTTTCTCTGCGTAACGATTTGAACTAGCAAAAATATTTAATTGCAGCTCTTAAATTTTCATTTAAAAATCTGCAAAGAGTCTATGTCTCTCGATATTTCCCCCTAATGTTGCAACAATAATGAAATAAATAAATTTGAAATATCGCTTTATGTCAAAAGAAAATTTTGTTTTAATATACATATAATTAAAACTGTAAATAATAATTTTATAATCATGCAATAAAACGGCAACGACACCGGTTTCATTAATGCATGTGATTGAATTGAATTGATTTAAATAAAACAAGTTTGATTTTAAGTTTTTTTTTAACAAGATTAAACTAAAAAGGAAAGGAAAGAAAAGTTTTATTTTCTCACACTCACAAGCGGGCATGTTTAAATGTGAATTGAAAGCAGAAAATATTGAAAAAAGACAGTGTTTAATTAAAAATTATTAAAATCTCTATCTATCTCTCTCTCTCTCTCTCTCTCTCTGTGTAGCAGTGTTTCAATATAGTTCAAGGTTAACAAAAAAAAAAAGTTTAGGTAGTCACACACCTTTTTGCCACTCATACTTTGTTTACATTTTCTATAAAATGTTGTTTATTTTTAAATGCAAGTTTAAAATTGAATTTGGATAAAATATTTTATAAAATCTTTAACAAACAAAAAGATCAGACAGCATTGATTCATTCACAGCGGAAAGAATTTAGTTTTTATACAAAAGCCGAATTGGCTGACATCATCACTGCATCGAAAATACTAGCGTTCATTTTAATTGTAGGAAATTTATTTATTAAAACATAAATGATTAAAAATTATCAAAAGAGAAAAAAATTAAAGGTTGAATTGATACTTAAATATAAAACCAAAAAATAACCGGTCAAAAAATTTGATTTTTGGTTTGAGCATTTCAACAGCATGAATATTGTCCTAGCAAAGATTTGTTGGTACGTTCGTAAATGCAATACATTTTAGTAAATTGTCTGCAAATTATTGCACAACAGTAAATAAAACGTGGCCGTAGTTGACTCTTCAATGATAAACTACATACCGTCTGCATTACTTTAAGGTAGTTATTTATACAAGTACATACTAGAAGTTATAAAAGCTTATCCCAAAGTTAAAAAGTTTTTAACACCCGAGGTAGTTAAGTTTTGGCCACTGGGGGGTGTCGCATTCGAAACCAATATTGTAAATCCGTTAGAGTCCTGAATTTCAGTACTATGTGTCATATTTCTCACCGATTCGATTAACTCACTGTTAATTATTTTTGACATCGAACAAAATCCGGGTACCTCAGTCTGAAATTGTTCGGTGTGTTACGACCCTCTAAAGCGGAACAACAAACCAGTTATGTACAATATTTGCAATGTCTGGTGCCATCTTAGAAGATGATCAGGTCTCATCAGCCACCGGAATAAGGTTGGCGAAATCACAAATTGACCTTAATTCAAAAAACAAACAAAAAAAAAACAAAAAAACAAAGCTCTACAGCTGAAGTACCCTCTCGTATCACAAGAACTATAACAACGTGTGGGAGAGATATAGAAAGAGATAAAGGTGGGGGGAGGACTTGCGTGTATAATTGAACGCAATGTAAACTACAAGTTGACAGTCACACCAACCTCTCTCAATCCCGACACGTTCTTGGAGGTAATGAGCATGTCAATAGATGCTGGAGGTATTGAATTGGAAGTCTTCAATCTATATATCGCGCCCGTCAACAGCATAAGGGCTAGTTACCACCCAAGCATCTCCCACCTACTACATGGCATAATATTTGCGACATCAATGCTCACCACGAGAGCTGGTTCTCACAGTTGCCCAACCTTGAGGCACTCTCATTGCCGTTTAGATAGCTTTTAGATCAGACCACATCCCCATTCTGATCGCCGTAGAAAAATCTAGCGACTTTGTAGTGCCGGATAAGCGCACGTTTGTGAATTACAACAAAGCCAACTAGAATGGATTCACAAACTTCGTTGACTATTTTTGTCCGACAGCTTCTCTCCATTGTGCCAAGGAAAAGGAGGAAGCCCTCAGACTCACTATTTTCAGGGTAGCAAAGCGTTTTATGCCAGCAGGAAGAGTACCATAAATTTATGGCTTTTTTTGCACTTTTTCGTTTTTGGTGATATTTTTCCATTTTTTTAGATTTTTTCATTTTTTGGCGATATTTTCAGTTTTGGCGGTAAGTTTTAGTGCTTTTTTTTTTTGTTTTGACGACTTTTTTCGGTTTTTGGTTTTTTTAGTTTTTTGCGATCTTTTTAGTTTTGGTGATTTTTTGCGTTTTAGCGATTTTTTTTTTAATTTTGGTGATTTTTTCCTTTAAGCGCTTTTTCAATTTGACGATTTTTTGTTTTGACATTTTTTAGTTTTGGAATTTTTTAGTTTTTGTTTATTTTTTTTTAATTTCAAGAGTTTGCCTCTTACGGTTTCCAAGATACAGCAAATTGTCTAAATTACATACGGCCATCCATGTTCTGTATTTCATGTGGAATTAAAATGTGCGGAATTATCAAAGCATTGTTGTTGTAAATTAATATTTATAATAACAATGCTTTGATAATTCCACACATTTTAATTTCACATGAAATACAGAACATACCCGATAGTCAAAATTAGATTAACTGATATAATACCCCTTAATTTTTATTGCTTTAAATATCAGTGTTAATTGGTGTAGTCTATTTTACAGACTAACCAATTAACACTAATTTTGAAAATTTAAAGTGTCTATATATACTTTAACATTTTTCGTTGCTCGCTTTAGACCACCCATTAATTTTTAGCTTTCATATATTTGTTTTTGTAGCGGCCAAAGTTTACGCATGTTCTAAGAAAATTCCAGGTCCGTAGCTCTTACGGTTCTCGAGAAAACAGTCTGTGACACACACATAGCAGACAGCGTAGCAAAAACAATAGGGTTCCTTTAAACTTTTGGTGTACGGAACCCTAAAAATGATCTCGCACCTATCGGCTCTGTTCTGCCGACAATTTGTCGAAGATCCGATCTAGCAGAACCAGTCCAAAAGAGCTAGAGCCCAGACGGCAAAAAAATTATAGAAGCTCTATTGCGGCCATCCCTAAAGGAGCATTTCTGGGAAACATATCGATAACGGCCTTAATCAACATACTAGCATGATGCCAACGGTCGTCAAATTCTGATGAAGCACTCCCCAGACACGTCTGTTTAAACTTTTGACTATACTGCGAGGATATTGCAAACGTCATCCCACCCGACATAAGCCCATGCCTGTAGCGAACGCTATGTAAATTTTGCATCAGAAATCGGTCACTGGACCCACAAAAAGTTATAGATGCAACAAAGTACTCAACACCGAACTTCTAACGATAGCAGGGTTAAGAACAGGATGAAGCAATGTGTTAAACAGCTACCAGAAACGTATAGTTTCCGTTACCTGAAGCATATATCTAGTTTGTCTCTAAATTCCTCACGATACTACACATTTGTTTAACTGGCAAGGTTTCTCCAGCTACAACCTAGGTTAGGTTAGGTTAGATTGAACAGGCTGCCGGTTTCTAAAAAGCGGCCCACTTTGGTCCTTTTGTTATGCCTGGGATGGATGATAGTAGGGAAATTTAAGAAGGTGCCCTGCCAATCACAGAGGTTGGGTCGGTGTTAATCCAACCCGAGTATCGTATGAATGAATTTATTCCCCTAATATCGCATTCCCCCCAGGTCTGCTAGTTCGGGTAGTGACGGATTTCCCAAATATGACGCCCTATTTATAAATAGTGCTGGACATCGACAGAGGAGGTACTTGACAGTCCCTTCCTCCTCCTCGTTTTGACCACTTCTGCAGAAGCTACAGCCTTATACCTATATTTCTTTCAGGAATGAACTCCCGACAACAGCACAGCTTTTACAACAACAACTCCTAGGCAGGGAGGGCGGAACTGAGTGCATCTAAAAAAATATATTAAAAGACGAAAGCTCATTTTCAATCTTCACGATAAATTCAATAATGTCGAGAAAATTTCTTTAATGTGTATAGCATCGATTTTGCGCCCGAGTTACAAAAAACTTCACTTTAGTAGAGATAAAATCGTATAAATAGTGTCAAAAATAGGTAAATATTCCACTTTCTTGTATCTTTTGACTTCTTCCGACTCAACTTTTTGATAGGTGCTCTTGTTTACCAGAAATTAACGTCATCAACATACTGATAAAACACTCCTAAATTTATGTGTACCGAACCCTATATTCCAAGTTTTTGATAGTCATAAATTCATAAATGTTGTACGTTATATTGTTGCCCCTTGGAATCGACCCTATCTATATTCAATAAATGGCAACTCAAAAAAGCTAACTTCTCAAAAGAGCGAAAAAACTAGTTATTTCGCTTAATATTGTAAAAATAAACAATGTACCTTCCTTAGGATGGTTTAAATATTCTTACTAATTTACACATATGCAAAAAATTTCATATTTGGCACTTGTTTGCGTACTTTTTTGAGATAGCATATTTTATTATACCAAAAAACAAATATTTTTCAGAGTTAGCACATATTGTTCAATTAAAAATTATATTAATTGAAAAAATGTGTAATTTCGAACATTTCGAGCTGTCCACCAGGTGGGTATATCACTACGGATATCATCTGAACATTCCAAACAACTATTTCTTGATTTTATGTTCTGTGTTCTGCCTTTAGTTATTCACCCCTGAATATTTTTTCCCTACAAATGTTTTCCCTGTCCCTTCTTTTGCGATCGTGAATAAAAAATCGAAAAGTTCCCCTTAATGCTTTTTTCACGAGGATTTTTTGTCCCTTTTCCCGTTTTTGTTCACTGTATTTTAGTAGGCGAAATGTATAAATACATCATGTAATTGCTATTTTATCCTTCCAATTAATTATTAAAGCTTATAAATATTTATTTGCATGACAAATTCAGTAAATAGTCTTCATTTATCTTAATACTAACACATTTATCTTAAAACTACCTCCATGCAACACCTTCCCGGCACTCATGAACTAATGGGTCGATTATGTATAGTAACCGAACTTCAGTTGCGTTGCCAGCTGGTAACTGGAAATTTGTGGTTGCCAGAAAATCATTAAATAGCAACTGAAATTAACAGTTCTCAGTTGCCATCCGTAATGCCGTTTTTGGCAACTGGTAACCCAACTGAAGTTCGGTTGCCATCCATAATCGACCCATAAGTTTCGCGATGATGGAATAACAAATGATTTTCCCGCGTCCGTAGAGAATCATTCATCGCGTCCAAAATATATAAAAACCAAGTTTTACTTACGCTTGAGAAAATTTAATTTAACACCAAAAGACTATTTGATTGAATTAGCCTACCTGCAATGGCTCGGGTACTCAAAGGCATTGGATGCATTTAGCAATCCTGGACGAACAATTCGATTTTGTTTAGATTCCTCATGAAACAAAAAAAGGTAATTCCAATTCTTAGCACTGCATTTTTGTATTTTTTTAACAAAAATTTCTTTGATTTTTAATTTATTTTATTAAGCTTCTTTCTTTCTTATTTACATTCACTAAGAACTGATAGCGGGAAAAAATGTTCACGGGAACTTCACGATAGCAATTTTATGAAAATTTCATGGGAACATAAATTTCACTTGTTATTGGCTATACGGGTGATTATAAATTGTGCACACAACGCGGGCTTGTGCGGTTCAAGTTCGACATTTGGAGAAAAGTTAATAATCACCCTTATCGCGAATAAAAGTTCACGTGAAATGTGTTCCCTTTCCCTAAAATTGTGATCGTCAATTTTGAATTGTTGTTCTATTACTGTACTATTTTGCTCGTTGTGTTCACCATTTTTTGTTCATAGGATATATTTCACGTGGACAAAATGTTCACCTCTTTTTCCCGATAAGGGTGAATATGTACACTCTAAAACACTTTTGTTGAAAATTAGGTCGATATTAGTCGGCAACACTTTACAGATTATTATCGACCTAAAATTACACACACATTATTTTTGAACAAAATGTTTTTACTAAAAAAAAAGCGATTGGCTGCATGCAGGTTTGAACCGCGACCTCCTGACTAATAGGCTGACATATCTACCATTCAGCCATAGCCGTATTATACTTTGTGTTACATTTTTTCCATTTGCTCTAAATATGTTTAATTTGAAAAGTTTTTTCTTTAATAAAATAACTACAAAATCGATGTAATTTTAGACAAGGAGAAATTTTCAACACAAATTTAGACAATATATGATCGTAAATTTGAAGTAATGTTTTAGAGTGTATATCTGATGAATAAATTGATCTAATTTTACAACCGGTTGTCCGATTTGAACGAATCGCAAGTCAAATGAAAGACTAGTTATTCTGCTTTAAGAAACTTTCTAAAAGTATACTGTCTTCATTCAAAAACTTTGTGCAAGTTTGGTAAAGTCTAAAACAAACTTTATTATGCATGTTTAAAAATGGTCATATCTTACAAACTCTCCACTCGATATCTTAATTTTTAGTATGTTTGTGTTCAGTATGTTCCATTTAATAAGAGTTGATGTAAATTTTGCTATAAATAACTTAGTCAAGTTAGCACTTATTTTCTATTTTTTTTTTTTTTTTTTTTGAGATAACATTATTACAAAAATGTGTGTAAAAGTCGCAAAACTTAGCTTTTAGCTCTGAAATTTTCAGTAAACGTGGAGAACACGTTAATACACTATTTGCCATCGAAAACTCGTTTTCTCCAAAAGTTTAGTTAACACATTTTGAATATAGACCCTCGATATGCAATTTGTGCTATTATTTTGAATAGTACTGTATATATGTAAAAATATTCTAAATACAATAAATGAGTTTTTAAATCTTATAAACTTTTAAAAATGTCAATATTAGCTAATGGTAGTAAAAGTTCTTGATTTTTTTTGCCGAATATTAGGTTCGGTTCGGGTTCGACCTTAAAAACCCTGTTTTGGTCGGACTCTACTTTATTGGTAATATTGTGGATGGTGGAATAACTTCTATTTAGTAATTCTCCAACATTTCTTAACCACCTTTTTGCAAATTCAAACAAACCCAGCAAAAAATAACATGACAAATCATGTGTATAATCATGGGTGCAAGTGATGACGCATTGGTTCGATTTAGGTGAAACATGCATTATTTCTACATTAGCGTGTCCTTGGAGATCATGTGTTTACATGAAAATTTAGAGAACTTGCTCGTCATTAAAATGAATGAATTGAAACCATGCAAGTTCCCTGATTCGCTGACGTTTTTTCATGTATATATAAAATAAATGAAATAAAAAAATATTGCCGCAGCTGGGATACGAACCATGCTTTTCTGATTGTTAAGATACGCTCTCTACCACTGAGCTATTGCCTTCCTATTTTTTGTTGGAGCTAAAACTTGTTTTATGAAAATGTGTCAATGTGAATGATTTAATTCCGATTTTGCATGCCTTTTTCAGTGGATATTTTATGCAATATATTACCTAGTGGAATTGCATGCGTTTTTAATGAGTTCAAAAATTATAACTTTATTTATGATTTACGATGTCATTCAGAATGCATTCGAAGAAACAAGTGATCAAGACGAAATCATGAAACACTATTTCATGTCGAACGCGTTCATTTATTTTTTGCTGGGAAGTTACCAACTGTCTGTCCCATTTATATTTTGACACTTTATTTATAAAACAAACAAACCTTAAAATTTAACTTTTAATTTAAATAAGGAAACTTACACCCTTTCACAAAAGGACAAAAAATATCGCTACTTGTCCCAGTTTCGTTTTGAGCCACTGTATGCGTAGTAAAAAAAAATAAATAAAAATAAAACCTAACGATTAAGCCATCGCGTTTTATTTTGTGCGATAGTGTATATTCAATATTTAGCATTTTTATAACATACGAGTATAATTATGGTTTTGCTGTTGTTGACTTAATTATTTCCTTAAATAATTAACTCACTTCAGCATTTTATAACACACCACAGTAATTATAAAAGACAAAAAGTTTCTTTTTTATAACTAGAATAATTATTAAACAGCAAATGCAATTTTATATTTTCAACGAATTCAAAGTTTCAACAGTTGCTTGTACATACTTTTTATATTTCTGTTTGATTAATTATGAATTATATCTCATAAAGGTCAATAAACCTTTGCTCTACAACTTTTTCAAAGATACATAAATGATTTCATAATGTTTTTAATTTTGTTTCTGACATTTTTTGGTTTCACTCCATTGTTAAAGAAATCATATTCATATTTTTGTTAATCTCCTTTTTTTTAAGCCAACAAATAAAGGTGGTAAATTATTTATATATAAAAAGAAAAATAATGCAAAAAATAACTGTGATCCACCAAAAGAAAATGAACAAATAAAATACCGCAACACATTGTAAGAATTTGGGCAATAAATTGGTTGAAAGATTCATGTTTGGACAGTAAAAGTCACCACCGTCAAACAGCGGAATGCATAGAGAACACAATGAGCTTTGATGATATTTCAACACTACCAGTTGATAAAGATGTTTCTTTTCCTTTAAAAA
Source organism: Panzeria rudis (assembly GCA_956483635.1). Classification (NCBI taxonomy): domain Eukaryota; kingdom Metazoa; phylum Arthropoda; class Insecta; order Diptera; family Tachinidae; genus Panzeria; species Panzeria rudis. The sequence continues at coordinate 58,758,062 of OY101448.1, read as the reverse complement.
ATTACGATTTTTCCTAATAACTTCTTTCTTCATAAGAATGACGAAAATTTTGTTTCAATTGGCGTAGCCGTTCAAAGTTATGAGAGAGAGAGAGGCCCTGAAGGAAGGCTACCAAGTCACCCCTTTTGTTGCACAGCTTTGATGACTTTTTGGTGACATTGGGTGGTATGCGAAAAAATTAGTATGTAGTAACAACTACTGGCAAAATTAAGTCCCTACTTTACTTTCAATGCAAAAAAATATATATATAAGTGTTTACAAGAAATGGCATGTCTTAAAGTGACAACCTAGTAGGTTCTAGAATCCTCAGTATATATTTACTTTCGGAATGCGAAAAACATACAAAAGTAAACAAGTAATAATTATGCACTTAATAATAACAAGTGTGCTTTAGTATTGTCTTAAAAATTAGTGCTTTGGTTTAGTGGTCTACTAATCGGTTTCGCGCGCATAAATTGCAGCCTCTCCCCCATATTTATAAAAATTTATTAAAGTTAATGTTGGTTTACTGTACGAATTTTGTATGGGAAAACCGGTTTTAATGATGTGTGTGAAGATAAATATGACGAGTTAAATATGTTTTCAAAAAATATTGCATGCGAGATTTTTTTATATACGTATTTTAAGCCCTTATGACACTACGATTTTCTTGCATTGTTTTGCTATAGGATTGAAAGAAAGAAATAGCAAATGATAGAAAGAAAGAACTATACAAAATGTAAACAAAATGTAATGGCTTCTTTAAGTGCTGCCTACTTTTTATTTACAATAAAACGACAAAAGAAAAAAAAGTTGAAAAAAAGAGGCGCTAAGTCGCTGAATTCGTGAATAAACCGCTAACTTGGCAACACTTTAATGTTTCAAGCTTGAAATGTCAATTTTAAGTTGAACATTTTTATATTTTTTTTGACAGGCCCCCATTTTTTATCGATAACATTAGTAAAAGCTTTGACAATTTGGTATTTATCTTAATATAGCTGAACTCTTTGCACCTGGTAAAATTTCCTATTATATTCTATTTGCACTGTTCTCCAAAATTTGAAAAATGAAGAAAAAATGTAGTGTCATAAGGGCTTTAAGAATGTATTTCGTATTGAATTTTGGACTTCTTCTACAAACACGCTCACTGTGTCCAAACCCTTCTTCGTCAGGGAATCAAACCTGGCGGAAAATAAAGGTGAGGAATAGGGCTAATAAACTGCGTTTACAATTTATTTCAAAAGTATTTGTGAAATTTTTTTTATAAACTTTTTAAAATATGACTAAGTTAATATTCTCTCATATGGATTCTCTAAGGGATATGCCCACTGTGCCCAAACCCTTCTTCCTCAAGGGAATCGAGCCTGACGGAAAATAAAGGTGAGGGATAGCGCTAATATACTGCGTTTACAGTTTATTTCAAAAGTAATTATTTTGGCTTAAGTTCGGTTTTAATTTAATTTGTCAATTATATTATATATTTATCTAGAGATAAATGTGAAGCATGTAGACAAAGAAAATTTTAACTGTGCAGAGGGTTGAACTGACGTTTCGATAGCTCCCGCTAATCTCATCAGAGTTCTTTACCGCTTAGACCACTCGACCAAAGTCGGGTGTTTGCAGTCAAGAGCTGAATATCATCTGCTTTTAATCAATTCATACTGTCACTCTTAGAGCTGTATTTCATTTGATAGTTATTGATATTCAGTTTTTCTTTGTCTTGTATTAAGCTTTCGAAACGTCAGTTCAACCCTCCGCGTACTCAAAATTTTTTTTGTCTACATGCTTCACATTTATCTCTAAATAAAAATATAATTTAATTGAAAAATTAAATTAAAACCGAACTTAAGCCAAAATAATTAAAATTTCTTTGGATATAAAGTTTATATCCAAAAAAAAAAATAAAAGCCTAACAGACTTTAATTTTGTAGAAATTTTATAAATAAAAAAATAGTTTAAAATAAAATTAAATTGTTCAATTAATCAAAATTTGAATTACTCAAAATCCTGATTAATCAGTTAATCATAAATTTGATTAATCAAAATCAAAATTATTTGAATAATCATGAATACGAATAATCAAAATGTTTGAATAATCAATTAATTGATTAATCATAAATTTGATTAATCAGAATTTTTGATTAATCGATAAATCGCACATCCCTAATATAAACCCATATAGTTCGACTAAACTCATAACTTAATTTTTTATAAGCTTTTGAAAATATGATTTACTTTCTTTTCGCATACTGAGTTCAAGTGCGCACTAGAATTTCGAAGGTACTGCACTCATCTGAAAGTACTTGACTAGCTATCATCACCCATTGTCAACGAATCGTCTACACTTTTTATTTTCCCTTTGATGGGAAGAGAAATTTTCATAAAAAATCTAGTAAAAAGTTTCATAAGTGTTGACTAGAATTATTTAAAAAAAATGCACTAGTGAATCTCTCATAGCAATGTCTCAATGTGGTCCTATAAGAACTATGTACCTAGTCAATAGCTAGTCAGTAGTTCTGTAGTACGATTCACTATTCAATTTTAACAATAGTTGTCATTGTTAAAAAATTTAACAAGCAAATTGTCGATATTGCTACTCTGTTATATTTTTAACAATATTTGCTGTTGATTAACTAACCACAATAATTTTTCTGTTGTTAATGTATAGATAACGAGTCAGCTGTTCAGCCCTAGCACGTACTTTATGCCAACAATTAAATTTATTGTTCTACAACAATATACAAACATATAAAAGTTTTACGTTTCAAAACCAATTTTTCTATTATTTAAACATTTAATTTAAAATTTAGTACACAAAAATAAAGACATTGAGGAAACAAATTTTCTGTACAATGTTTGGAAACTTTTCAAAAGTATGGTTGAAGTCAACTGATGATTTGGTAAAGCACCAATGAAATGCATACAGACATTGCTTAACCCTCAACAAATACATCTTTATATTAAATTGCTAACCCAATGGGCGACTAATTGAAGGTTAGGTTGCGTTAGGTTGAACAGGCTGCCGGTTTTTAAGAACCGGCCCACACTTGGGTCCTTTGGTACCTTTGTGATGCCTGTGATGGATAGTAGGAAATTTAAGAAGGTGCCCTGCCCATCCCATAGGTTTGGTCGGTGTTAAACCAACCCGAGTATCGTATGAATGAATTTATTCCCCTAATGTCGCACTCCCCAGGTCTGCAAGTTCAGGTAGTGACGGATTTCCCAAATATGACACCCTATTTCTAAATAGTGCTGGACATCGACAGAGGAGGTGCTTGACAGTCTCTCACTGTACCTCGTTTTGACAACTTCTGCAAAAATCGTTATGAGGAAGATTTAATCTTCTGGTATGGGCACCAATGAGACAGTGCCCCGTTATGACCGCTACGAGTATACGGAGCTGTTGATGAGGAAGCCGAAGTATGGTTGCAGATCTTGCGAAGTTATACTGGGGCCAGATGGATCTGGAAACCTCACAAGTGATTTCATTTGTCCATCTGGTTTGCGCTTCTCTAAATAGTTGGTGCTGAATCTGTATTTTGCAGCTTTTTAGTGAGACACCTACTAACAAGTCGATGTCATTGTTCTGTAGGCGGGCGCCAGCCTCGGCTAGACCGACCGCGATAGTGTTAACGGGCACCGCAGCGGGGCCCGGTACCCAGAAGAGCCCTAGGTTTGTATGTCTCGCCATCTCATTCAGGGATGCCCGGCATTCTTTGACCAAATCCGATATTGTGTAAAGACCAGATGGAGAATGTAGTGCAGCCTTACTATCGGTGCAAATTCGGATGTCCTTATCGAATACCCTGTAGTACCTTAACCAGTTGGCCGACCTTTTGATTGCCGATATTTAAGCCTGGGTGATGCTACATTGATTTGGTAGCCTAAAGTTTATCCTACGTTGCATGTGTGTTATGTGTATGCCCCCGCCTACTCCAATGCCCGACTAAGACCCGTCGGTGTAGATCTCGAGCACATCCTCATATTGGTGTATGCACTCTATCTCAGAGGATGTGCCCGAGAAGTCCACCACGAATCTCTTGTCGAGCAGCAGAGCAGGTGAGCAATAATCAGTGTTGTCGGGAAGATCTAAGATTTGCCCTAATATCGTCGCATAGCCTACGTTATCCCGCTTCCATGCAACTGAGGCATTTAGTCTAACCGCCGAGTTCGTGGCCAGTTGTTTGATCATGAGGTCGGCAGTATGGTGAACTGTGCTTTGGATGGAGTAGTATGAGGTGCTCCCGTAATCAGCAAAGCAGATGTTCGAAGAACCTTTTCAATTATTTTAGAGTATGTGACTTTATTTAAGGAATACCACCAGACGACAGCCCCATACATTAGTATGGGCTTAACACCATTTCAAGAAGCCAATTGACGTTTATGGGACTTACGCCCCACCTATTGCCGATCGCCCTTTTGCAGGTGTATAGAGCAATAGCAGCCTTGGCTAACCTAGCTTGAACGTTGGGGTACCATGAAAGTTTGGAGTCCAGTATAATACCGAGGTACTTCACGCTGTCTGATAACCTCAGGGTGACTCCGTTGAGAGTCGGTAACGTGAAAGTCGGTGTCTTGTATTTTCTCGTAAAGAGAACAAGGTCCGTCTTTTGAGGATTAGCATTAAGACCACTTTCAGCGCTCCATCTACTTATGATACTTAATGCCGACTGAAGACGTTGAGATAGAGTATCTAGAAATTTACCAGATACTGCCACTGCTACGTCAGGCTACGTAGGCTACTGATTTAAACCTCATAGAGTCTAGTTCCACTAGTACCGAGTTTATGGCGATATTCCATAGGATAGGTGACAGAACACCTCCCTGGAGAGTACCTCGCCTAACCATTTTTTTAATAGTCGTTTGCGCCATCGTAGAGAAAATTACCCTATTTGTCAAGAGTTCTCGTATGAAGCCAATTGTTGACCGATCAATGTTCAGTCTTTCCAGTTCCACAATAATGGACTCAGGTCGTACATTGCTAAAGGCGCCCTCTATATCTAGAAAGGCCACGAATGTGTTTGCCAAGGATTTTTCAATGAATCCTGATTTTTCAATGGTGTAGAAAAATAAAATAGATTCATATCGAAATAAAATTGGGCGAATATCTAAAATAATTAATTTAATAAATAGATTTCTTAATGTTATCTATCATTTTCTCTGGAATGACCCATATATTATTTTGTAATTTTATTGCATTTATAATTTTTTTCTGATTATAAGATAAGGTGCATCGAACGATCTTTGTGCAATCGTTAACTTGTTCTTTTTATATGACAGTTTTATTACATTTGCTGTAATATTTTGCATCTATCTTATTTATTTTTCATATTAAAGATATGACCTAAATTTTTACTCTTCCATAATAAAAGTCAACAAACAGAAGTGTTTTTAAAGAAAATAAACTCATAATATAAGAGTAGTGGGTTTCCTTTGCACCCACTCGCAAATCAAATCTACGAGAGGCAGATGATAAATATTTACAAAATCAAATAAGGACCACTAAGCATTTAAGACAAAGAACGTTAGGATAGCAGGTTCCTGGTAGAGGAAAGGCGTTGAGTTCCATCCCACTTGGACCCAAGACTTATGATCTCTTTGTGATATCTGTCGAAGGTAAAAAAGAAAGAAGGTAAAATGAAAGAAATGAGAGGCGTAGAGTTTTGCAGGTGCAGTGTTGGAAGGGTCGTATAAGAATTACACCATATGGGAGTCAGCGAAGGAATCTCCTAATATAGAAACTTTATCTTTCCGAGTTTCATTTATTATAACTCGCGGAGGCTACTGAAGGATCTATTTCTTGTCCAGAAAGCGAATGCTGTGTTCTGAACCATTTTTGCGAAACACTTTTGATTTATTTTTATATCTTTAGCGAAGTTACGTGTTTCATGTGGATTTAAGACATTTTCGAATGAGTGTCTAACTTCGAATTTTCGGGATAACTTTCATTTTCGAGTTTGTAGTCAAATCAGCCTCTTCATAACCTGTAGTTTTTTTGCAAGACTTGGGTAATATAACTTTATTGAAGAAATGTACAGAGATTACGTGATTTACGTGCATGATCACACGCGACTATGATGCGCTCAATGACGCGATCGTGCATGAATGTATCATAGCCCAGGAAGGTTATTTGAAACTTCTAGACAAAAAAAAACAAATCAAAAATTCTGAAATACACGGGCCTAATCTGTGTCAAAGAAAATTATTAGAATTCCCATTTATGGCAACAATACCTTAAGAATTCACATTATTTTATTTTTTCTGGGACACAGAGCAGACCTGATAGTGAGTATATTACCTAGCAAAAACTTTGCTTACTGGTAGGCAAAAAAGTATATGAGGATTTAAGTCGTAACTTCATATTTTTGTTTGAGAAGTCCCAAAATAAGGGGTACCCCTTAAAAATGTATTTACATTGCCACAGCAATTAACTACTTATTATTTGGCTTACTTGAAGCAAAAAAATAAGTACTCAAATAAAGAAATTAAAATTAAAAAAAATTTTATACACATTATATTGTACATATTTATATTTTCCCATTATTTTTTTCATTTTTTTACCCAGCTGGGATCGTTCAATTTTGAAGACAAGTTCTTACCCACTCAGCTATTGTTCACTTATAAGTTTAAGCGACAAAAATTTGTTTTCATATATAAAAACATGTTGACTTAAAAAGTGGTTGTCTACTTATTTTATTAATGCATACATAATAGGATAAAATTTTATTGAGTTACAGGCATTTAAATTTAAAATAAGAAAGTGCGACTTTGGCTCGCACACGAAGGGTTTCGTATATCCTTTTTCGTTTAATATTAGTTTTTTTTTATTTAAAAATTTTTTTTGGCGATTTTTTTTTTGTTTTTTTGGTGATTTTTTCGTTTTTGGCAATTTTTCTTTTTTTTGCAATTTACTTTCTTATTTTCGTTTTTTCCGGATTTTTTCAGTTTTGGCGATTTTTGGTTTTAGCTTTTTTTTCTTTAACGTTTTTTTCGATATTTGACGATATTTTTAGTTTTAGCGATTTATTTTAGTTTTGGCGCTTTTTTCTGTTTTGGCGCATTCGTTTCGGTTTGTGGATTTTTTTCGGTTTTTGGTGATATTTTTTAGTTTTAGTGTTTTTTCTTTAGGGTTTTTTTTTAGTTTTCGCACTTTTTTCGTTTGGGCGGTTTTTTCGGTTTTTTTTAATTTTTTTTTGTTTTGGCGCTTTTTACCGTTTTGGTGTTTTTTTTTTATTTTTACAATATTTTCTGTTTTTAGAGATTTTTCAAGTTTTAGTGTTTTTTTTTCGTTTCGTTGACTTTATTTGGTTTTTGGCGTTTTTTAGGTTTTTCGGCGATCTTTTTACTTTTGGTGTTTTGTGTTTGAACGATTTTTTAACTTTTGGTGATATTTTTCCTTTAGGCGCTTTTTTATTTTAGCGATTTTCCGTTTTGACATTTTGTTAATTTTGGAATTTTTTAGTTTTAGTATTTTTGTTTTTCATTTCAAGTTTGCGGTTTCCAAGATAAAGCAAATTGTGTAAATCATATTAACTGATAGAACACCCTTTAATTTTTATTGCTTTAAATTTCAGTGTTAATTGGTGTAGTCTATTATACAAACTACACCAATTAACATAAACTTTGAACATTTATATTACTTTAATATATATGTCTGTAAATTACTTTAATATTTCAACATGTTTCTTTGCTTTAGAACACCCTTTAATTTTTAACTGTCATATATTTCTTGTTGTAGCGGCCAAAGTTTTATATATTCTGTGAAAGTTTCAGGTCCGTAGCTCTTACGGTTCTCGAGAAAACAGCCTGTGACAGACAGGCAGACAGATAGACAGACAGACGGACGGACAGCGTAGCAAAAGCAATAAGGTCCTTTACACTTTTGGTGTACTGAACACTAAAAAGTGAGTATTTAGACGTTTTCTTATAAATCGTCATTATAAGTTTTCAGCATTAAGATGGAAAAAAATATTTCATATTTTTTATGCCTTTAGTTTAATAATAATTTTGTGGAGAACACATGAAGCATAAAATCACGGAACTCCGGCGAAAAATAAGAATGTTATAAGGCATTAAGTGGAAAACGCTGCAGTATCATCGGTCAAAAGGATGTTTGTATGGAAAATAAAATCGGTTTTTTCACTTAATGGCTTATTATTTATCGGATCGCTTTGGTTTTAAGCTTCGTTTATTACGTACAGTATTCACCCGCATTATGTATGTATGTCGTAGTCGAATTTATGACTACGACAAAATGTCCTAGAATAAAGAAAAGTTTTAAATAATACGGTGAATGTCTTTTACATGTAAGATTCAACATGTAGGCTTAAATATATATATATATATAATTTTTTTTTTATTAATAAAGCAACTTAAAATTAAATTTAGAAAATAGTTCCAATTTCCAACTGAAGTAGAAAGAAGGCTAAAAGATATGTCGAAAAAAAAATTGTATAATTTTTGTATATAATTTAACAGCATTTAACTTTCTGGAGATGTGTGTTTGTAGTTTAAAGGACATAAAATTCATTTGTGAATCCAAATTGATTATTAGGCTAAGGTTCGTAACGTTTTAATTCAGAAGAATTGGGCATGATTAAAATTCATTTTGTTGCATGGTGTAATTAGTCATAATTTGCATCAAGATTTATTTGCTCATCAAATATTTTGTTATACATAAATGTTTTTTTTTTTCAAATATAAAAAATTCGTTCAATAGTACTTGAATTATAAGCTATGTACATATCGACCCCTTTGCGTGAAGTTATCGTAACCGACATTTTGAAAAAACTAATTTTTTATTGAAATCAAAATTTTATGAGCAATTTTATGGTTTAAAATTGCAAAAAGGTTAAAATTGTTGATAACTTTTGAAATACAGGCTGTAAGGATTTGATTGTAAGCGACAGTTTATGAATATAGATCATGTTTAAATACAACAAACCCCCTTCTCCTGAATAATTTAATTCTTTTCGCTTAGATCATTTCGCACAAAGTGGTCGATATATCTATGGTCACAAGCCTTAACCGTCTAAGTCGTTTTCAAAATTTTTCGGTAGAGCTGATTAAAATGTCAAAAATTCGCTTCCAATCAGTCGTCAGTTTGCATTTCTTTAACTTATTTATAGATAATTTTCGCCTTTAAAAAAGTTACAAACTTAAAAAATTTGTAGCGATTTGATTTGGACCCATTCGCGTCTAAATCAAATCGCTATATATACAACTTTTTCGTGAAAATTGAATACGAGAAAAATAAACCGATGGCAACGCTGGGAAAGTGCAGTTCAATATCATCTTGAGAGTGATTTAGTTTTCGTATTCAATTTTCACGAAGAAGTTGTATATATAAGAATTAAAATCACATTCATCAAAGCCACCTGACAAGTGGTGATAGCAAATACACGTGAGCACTGACGATGGAAGTGTAGCGGCTTCCGAAAGTGGCGCTACTCTGTACTGCTGTGTACGTTGAAAAATTAGATTGATGTTAATTTTTCACTTGTTCCTTGGAATATTAATCATGCCCAATTCTTTCTGAATATAACGTTACGAACCTTAGCCTAATAATCAATTTGAATTCACAAAGCAAATACGTTCGAAATAATCATATTAATAAACAATTTTTGATATTTAAAGACATATTTTTCTTCTATTTTAACGTTTAATGTTCTATTTGTATTTTTATTTACATATTTTTGTTGAGAAACAGTAACTTATCAAGATTTTCGCTCAATAATCTTGTGCGGCAAGCTTCTGCATTCATTCATACATATTTTAATCTGAAAATAGTTTCGTATTTTTTCGTGTCAAGTTGTGACCACCGATATATCATCACCTAAAATCCAAAAGGACGTAAGCGACAAAAAAAGTTAAAATATACTTTTTTGATTAATTATGATGTAATTAACCAAAATACATCTTTCCTTAAAATGTTTCTCATTAATCTGTTCTGAGGTAGCATTTAATGAAATTATTGATCATTTTTGAGTCTTTTTTTGACTCCTCTGCTCGATTAAAATAATCATTTATGTGCTCATTTTCTGATCATAAAAGATATTTTTGTCGGTAGAAAATGGTACCCTAGCCGGGACTCTTCTGAAAGAGTCTTTTATGACTCGTGAATTACGACCCATTTTCGGGCAAGTAAAATAAAAAAATTTTATTTTAACTGAAAATCGAACCAAGCTCCTTCGGATCTGTAACCTTACGCACCAACCACTCAGCTAAGGTACTGACTGCAATATCGACAGCGCAAATGATTGCGCACAAGTCGTTTTCTAAGCATTTATGGGACTCATTTTCGAGTCTTGTTTTGAGCGCGCAGCTGCTTAATCACTTTGTGATCGTCTAAGGTAGTCTTAAGATTAAATTTCGAACATATGCATGATCAATTTATGATTGCGCACAAGTCGTTTTCTGATCATTTGTGGAAATCATTTTCTAGTCTTTTCTTAAGCGCACAACTAATTAATCACTTTTTGATCATCTAATGTAGTCTTAAAAGGCTGAGTTTGGTGATTTCTGGTAAAACAATCTTCCAAATGCTATGTGGGTTTAGTCTCAAATTTAAAAATTTATTTGTTTCTCTTGTAAAAAGCCATAAAAATTGTATCTATAACCTTTTGTATTTTAGATGACGATATGTATGCCATCCATTACATCGTTCTATGCAATTGCAAATAGATATTTAATTGGTTTGTTAGGTTTACGTCACTTAAAAGTTAATTTTACCATCATTGTCTAAGAATTACTTATCTCAACTACAGAATAAGAAAACTGGTTATCAAATAGCCATAGAAACTTCGAAAGAGACTTAAAACAAAACAAAACATAACAAAATAAGACATACGAAACGTAACGAAAAGAAGAAATAAAGAAAACGTCATTGTTTTATGAACATGATAATAAATTTGTATTCAATTTATACAAACATACAATATAATGAGTATCTTTGTTGCTTATTGCCTAGTATTTTTGTGTTAAAAGTAATAGTAAATTAAATACATAATATACGGAAATTCATGGCTTTTTATGGTGTTGGCGGAAAATCCTTCAAGTATACAAAAACACAAAATTTATTTGATTTAGCCACAACAACATGCAACAATTATTATTAGACAAAAACAGAAAATACTTTAAAATAATGTTACTATTGTTATTATATTATTACTTAAAAATATCATAACAAGTTTTGAACCACAAAACCTAAGCCGCATAAATGAATTAGTGAAATAAATAATAGTCATATACTGGTTGTTTGTGTATATTATTAATTTATTTATTAAACAATGACTTGCAATTTTTGCAATATGTATTGTATTACTAGGCGGACACTCTTAGATAGGATAGCAGTTCCAGAGAGACTCTATAACTTGAATAATAATAAAATAATTTTATTTTGCCACATATGTATATTATAGGCGAAATGTTCTCATTAAAAAACCAGCGAATGAAATTCGTTGATATATGAAAAGAAAACAGATTAGAATCGAAGTTAAATGTTCACTAATTTCAATAAACTTTTTTTATAGCTGGTATATTTTCATGTGTGCGAAGATAAATTTAAATTTAACTAGCGGAGACAAAAACCAAACTTTTTAGCAGAGTAATTTTTGCAGTTAACAGAGCACTGTTGTTAAACATTTAACAGTCTTAGTAAAATTTGATGAAATTAATTTAGGAGGCCAAATCGAGGAATTGGGAACAGGCCAATACTAATAAGTTTAATTAAAATATTGTCCAAAAGATGCTTATGAAATTATAATAATAGCGCACTCTTCAGAATATTTAATATAATACAAAAAATGTTTTTAAAATATATGTTTTCTTGGGAAGATTAGTGGTCATTATGGAAGAAGGGTAAATTCTAGACCTAGAAATGGTGACACAGGTAGTGCTCTAACTTGCAGAAAAGGTGGCATATCTGAAATCATATTGTGTCTGTGGAATAATGAGTTTTAATATATTAATTTAAGCCAAATTTCTTGAGAAGATTAGTGTCATTATGGAAGAAGGGTAAATGGCATATCTGAAATCATTATGTGTCTGTGAAATAATGAGTTTTAAAATTTTACTTTAAGCTAAATTTCTTGAGAATATTAGTGGTCATTAATTATGGAAGAAGGGTAAATTCTACAGATATCCCACTACATAGAAATGTTGCCCGATGTAGTGCTCTAACTTGCAGAAAAATGTGGCATATCTGAAATCATTTTGTGCCTTCCCTTCTTCCATAATGACCACTAATCTTCTCAAGAAATTTTGCTTACAGTAAAATTTTAAAACTCATTATTCCACAGACACAAAATGATTTCAGATATGCCACATTTTTCTGCAAGTTAGAGCACTACCTGGGGTACCATTTCTATGTAGTGGGATATCACTAGAATTTACCCTTCTTCCATAATGACGACTAATCTTCTCAAGCAAACATTTATTTTAAAAACATTTTTTGTATTATATTAAATATTCTTAGAGTGCCCTATTATTATAAATTCATAAGCATCTCTTGGACGATATTTTCCATAAACTTATTAGTATGGAACTGTTCCCAATTCTCGATTTGGTCTCCTAAATTAATTTCATCAAATTTCAGTACGACTGTTAAGTGTTTAACAGTGCTCTGTTAACTGTAAAACTGGCTCTGCTAAGAAGTTAGTTTTTTGTCTCCGCTAGTTAAATTTAAATTTATCTTCACACACATCTAATATTCTTATAGTCTCGTATTCATTAAGAGTTTTCTACTTAACAGATTTTCTAACAACTTTTCAGTCAGTATCGTAAACTACTTGGATCTTATTTATCCAAAGGATAAACAATGTGGAATGACTGTTTAATGTCTGCTTTTCATAATTAGCTTAACCTTTGTAATTCAAAGTTTGGTATTTGATATCAACCGACATATGTAGCTGTAATTACGGATTTACACATATGGTGGTTAGCTTAGGTATATACATATAATACACTGAGTGGTATTCTTTTAGCACCTGCGTTATATTTTATACTTGAAATTTAATACAACTTCATAATAATAAATTTTCACTACGTATCGTATATACATGTGTACAGATGTACATATTACTATTTAATTTCCTTTTATTTTAATTTAAAGCGAATACCTAAAGTCAAGATTAAACCTCCAACTCTTGAAGTAAAAAAAATATGTACATATATTTGTACATATGTTTGTTGTATCTAAACTAAAACCACAATTACAATAAATTTCAATCATATAAAAAAAGCATCTAAGCTCGCGGTTTATACAGTTAAACGTTTTTTTTTCATATATATTTACTAGTAATATTAAAAATACTTTCGATTCTCATTAAAAATTGTATTAATTACATAATATTAAAATTTACATTTGTACAAGCTCTCTGTTGAATTAGTTCATAATTTTTCTACTAAACATAATTAAAATTTCACTAATTTTTTGCATCATTGTGTAGCATTTAATATAGTAGGATGAATGTGAAGATAAATTTAAATTTAAAAAGCTAAGACGCAAACCAAAATTTTTACCCGAGACAATTTTGAAGTTAACAGAGCACTGTTAAACACTTAACAGTCGTAGGAGTATAATGTGAGTTTTTAACATTTTAATTTAAGAAAATTTTCTGGAGGATTGGTTGGTGGTCATTGTGGAAAAATGGAGATGTTTAGGAATATTCCACTACATACAAATGGTGCTCCAGGTAGGGGCCTAACTTGCAGAAAAGTTGGCATATCTGAAATAATTTTGTATCTTTGGATATATGAGTTTTAAAATTTGAATTTAAGAACAATTTCTGGAAAATATTAGTGGTCATTGTGGAAAAATGGAGATGTGTAGAGATATCCCACTATATGCAAATGGTGCTCCAGGTAGTGGCCTAACTTGCAGAAAAGATGGCATATCTAAAATAATTTTGTAATTTTGGAATGTGTGTGAAGTTAAATTTTAAAATATAAAACCCTAGACACAAACCATAGAATTTAACAGAGCTCTGTTAACAGGTTAACATTACTCTATTAAAAATTAAAACGTAGTGAATGCTTTTAAAACTGAATTTTTTTTGGGAAGAAGTCAACGTGGGCGGAAAAAAATTATGAGGAGTTCCTTGCCTTTAAATCCTCATCATTTTTTTCCGCCCACGTTGAATCCTTCCCAAAAAAAAATGTAGTTTTAAAAGCATTCACTACGTTTTAATTTTTAACAGAGTAATATTAACCTGTTAACAGAGTTCTGTTAAATTCTATGGTTTGTGTCTAGGGTTTTATATTTTAAAATTTAACTTCACTCACATAATCTTGGATATGAGTTTTAAAATTTCAATTTAAGAACATTTTCTGGAGAAGATTAGTGGTCATTGTAGAAAAATGGAAATGTGTAATGATATCCCACAATATACAAATGGTGCTCCAGGTAGTGGCCTAACTTGCAGAAATGGTGGCATATCTGAAATAATTTTGTAACTTTGTATATATGAGTTTTAATATAGTTATTCTATTCGATGAATACTTTCAGGAATCAAAGCTTTTATACTAATTTGTGAATAACTCTGAAAGCGTTCATTAGGTCTAAAAACTATATTACGACAGCTTGAAGGTAATTTTGTTATATATCTTTTGGTGTATCGTGGAGCGAAATCGGGCATATCGTTCTCGAGTTAGAGTAAAATATATTGATATATAAAACATTTGGTGTGAGTTGGAGGAAGTTTGTTTCCGGTTTCTACTTGCGAAGACTCGAAATTTTATGTTATCATTTAAACTTTAACGCGACTAGGCGCGATACATAAACAAAAGCATTATTTCGTTGAAAAGTTACGTCTAAAAGAAGGTCTACTAATGACCACGAAATTCTGAAGTAAAGAATAAATTGAATTAGATTTGCACTAGTAAATAGCATTAACCCTCCACTTCCATGTGCACGTCGTTTTCTTCCTGTTGTTCGCCACATGGATATTTGTGCACAGAAACTATGTTAGGCAGAAAAGCATACCTCAGCAAAGCCGCTATTCGACATATCTAGAGGAGAAAACATTAAGCCCGTCCGAAATCTCGAATACGAAGCGTGATATCAAAAATTTGTACATGGACTTTTCGTCTTATTTTGTCAAGTTCTATAAGAAACCACCAAAATTAAAAAAAATATTCTAAGAAAATTCTAACTTTAAACGTCGATGTCTCGAAAACGAAGATAGATTGCATATCAAAAAATGTTATTATGAATTTTCATCTTATTTCGTCGAGTTCAATAAGGAAGCATCGTCAGAACGTGCCGCCGTAGAAACCGTAGCACTGCCATTTCTACCTTTCTAGAGCTACTATAGATTAGTCATGACCAAGGAAACCCCAAATATGCAATTGCATGTTTTTTTTCCCTGTGCGATGTATGTAGGAACAAATAAGATATTTATATGTTTTAGAACTTTTTACGAATTTTGGCATCGATTTGTTAGTGCATATTTTTACATATTTTACGTTTAAAGCAAGTTTTTAGATATTTTACACTTAGTCGCATATTTAGGGCATTTTTATATTTTTTTCTAGCATATTTGGCTATTTCCCTGCATATTTTGACTTATTTTTAATTTTAATAAGCATATTTAAAAAAAACAAAAGTCAGTTTTGTTTCTTTTTAAATTTACTCTAATGTTTTCCACAATTTCCTAAAAATCTTTCTCATTCCATTGATTTATTTCCCAGTTTATTCATAGCTTTAAACGTTTTCAATTATGTGGTTTGGAGGATTTTTTGAGCAATTTCAATTTTGTAGATATTGTTGGCTTATTTGCATTTCAGAAAAAAAAATAGCAGGACTACAATAGTCGCGTTTTGCAAATATTGAAGCTATTTATGCGATTTTGCTGATTTGTTCCTAATATGAACAACAAAATGTGTCTTGGTGCCCTACATTTTATATTCGGGCAGCTGAAATGCCAGATTTTCA
This sequence comes from Panzeria rudis, assembly GCA_956483635.1. Classification (NCBI taxonomy): domain Eukaryota; kingdom Metazoa; phylum Arthropoda; class Insecta; order Diptera; family Tachinidae; genus Panzeria; species Panzeria rudis. Next base: position 58,742,149 of record OY101448.1, on the reverse strand, counting down.
TTGTTAAATCGAACCCCGCACTCATAAGGAACCAGAATATATAGGTGGCATGCAATACCGTCCAACGAAATAGTATCCATAGACATTGAACCTTATCGTGTTTGGCGTTTTTCGTCTTCGACTACGACATTTTTGTAATAGATTAAACAAAATTGTAATGTGCTATCTTTAATCTATTACAAAAATGTCGTAACCGAATGCGAAAATCGCCAAACACGATAAGGGGGATTATTACCACGCTGAAAAGGAAATAATGACCATAAAAAATGCAAATCAAGTTCATGCAAATGGTACTATGTCGAATATGTCAAATAGTGGCTACGCTATTCGAAATGTTGATTTTTCCCCATCAAAAAGGATAGAATGTCCATGGACGTAATCTTCTTGGGACATTAATGCATGCCACCAATATATGTACATAATTCGTGGTGTCGAAAATGATTATTATATAAATTATAAACGAAAGTTTCAAGAGCATATTTCTTTAAAATTTGGGAACATATATATTTTATTTCTTTATGAACAAACCCAACCCGTGAAGCGATTAGCTTGTCACCGGAAAACACCCAGGATCTATGGCGGGAATCTGGACTGAAAAGCTATCATCGCTACCACTCAGCTACAGGGCCACATTTTATTTATTTATTTATTTATTCAGTTCGTAATATACAAAGCCATTTTGGGCCATTAAAAATATATATTACACAGTCTTATGTATCGTATACCTAAGTAATTACATGTTGAGAAAAGAAATTAGAAATAAATCTTATATTCAAATAAATCAATAAGCTCTCAGTTAATTTCTTTTTAACAGTTCGTATAACTTACTTGCCTCCTCAGGCACACACATCCTATGATAAGGTAAGAATGATAATGAAGTGAGCAAACACATTTATATACGGTCCAACGAGAGAGAGAATAGCCATAACGAACACAAATCCTATATCCAGAAGCAAGACCATTAAGAGGACAAATGTTTAATAAGTTTACGCTTAAAAACAATATTAGAGTGCGTAAAAATACGCAGCTGTAATGGCAGGCCATTCCAATAGCCGGTGGCCCTGACGAGAAAAGATCTAGAAAAATCTGATCTAAAAATTCTTGGTAGATTGAGATGATTCCTATTTCTAACCAAAAAAATATGAAAGGAGCTGCATTGTGCGACCGGTTTCCCACTTTTAATTATTCTATGGAATGTACATAAGGTACGAAGTCGCACATAATCATCAAAATAACAACCCAGAAAGTCATTTACAAAACCAGAGACATTGTCCTTACGTCGGACGTTGTAAACAAATCTAGCTATGGCATTTATCAGGCGCTTAAATCTGGTAAGGAGGAAACCAACAGTGACGGTTGTAACCTCAAAACCATAAATGATTTGCGACATGAGCATTGCATGCTCTAATCTCTTCCTAACATGTAAACGGAGAAAGATGTTGGAGCAATAAAACTTTCGGAGCGCATTAAAACTCCTACCCGACAAGGCATCGATGTGATAATTAAACGATAGCTTGCTGTCAAGAACCACGTCCAAGCATTTGTGGCGATCAACAAATTGAATCACATCATTATCAAGAAGGATTTCTAACTCAGTAAAGAAACGGGGTTTGGGTCCAAACATCATAGCCTTAGTTTTGAAAGTATTTACCGTTAAAAAGTTAGCTCGGGTCCAGTGCAAGACACGCCCTAGGCACAAATTAATGTCGCGTTCTAGGGAGTCATTAGTCTTCTATCACCTCTAAACAGGAGAAAAACATCATCAGCGAAGAAAAAAAAGAAACGCAGCCCCGGGGATCAACGGCGTTAGAGAGGTCATTTATATAAAGAATAAACAACAGAGTAGCCTTGAAGTACACCAGAGAAGAGGGGACGAATGTCTGATGCAACATATTTAATGCGCATAAAACAAATTTTTTGGCCATATTTCCGGTTTCCCTGGTCATGACATATTATCATGGTCGAAAATCTTTTAAACATATCCTTTGTGGCGTTCCGGTGCTTAAAACTCATATCACTAGCAGAAAAGCCACATTTTAAATGGCAAGTTCATTACAAAAAAAACCATCATCTATGTGTATATCAAGTTCAATAAAATATAGAATTGTGGTTAACAACACGTTCTTTTTTTTTTTTTGTTATTTGACCACTGCATCATCATATGAATTCCAACATTTTAATTCGATATTTTATTAAACAAGATTTGATTTTTAATTTCATAGCTGAAAACTTAAAGGTAAAATAGAGGTTTTCAGTTCAAATAAAAAAATTAAAGCAAATTTTGTATAGCAAATGTGCATATAAATATAAATCCGGGTATAGACTATACATATTTATCTAACGGTACTTACCCACACCATTATCATTCTGGAATTCGAAGTACTTTCTGGATTCTTTTTGAAAAAATTCAATAAAATCTTTTTTTTCTAATGTACCAGACAAATATTTAACTCGCCAATCTTTTAAGGGTGACTCGGAGGCTGGTGTCGGTGGAGCCACAACATCATCCGAAAAACTATCCATATTGATTTGTTTTGTAGCAGCGCTTTTTCTTTTTCTCTTTTTGCAGAAATGTTTGTAAAATCAGACAGTTTTTATTTAAATTATTTGTAATTCTTGATAATTTATTACAACTTGTTCTTTGTGCATTTAAAATTTTTTCTCAAGTTCTTTTTATTTCTTTAAAAAATGTTGGCAATTTATTTGCTTGCGTTTTTCTTTTATGTGGGCAGCTGTAAAAAGAAAATTTAAAATGAAAATAAAAACTAATGGAGATGCCAGACGGTTTAATGAAACAGAGTTGCCAAGTATTAAGTTAAGGCGTGGTGAAAATTTTTGTGAAATTAATTGTCATTTCGCCACTCATTACAATCAAGGCGAATTCAGTACCAGGGGCTAGATTCCGCAACATTGAATTTTTTTACCAGTGAACACTTAAACCCACAAAAATTCACCGCACTTCTTCCAGTGAAAAAATTTAGGCTCTAGTGTTTACTATAACCGTCAAAATAACACATTCTCACCGTTGCGGGTGAACAAATCAAAAGTGAACACTGAAATTGGTGAACACTTCAAAATTCATCGTTGCGGAATCTGGCCATAGGTAGCCTTATCATCACAGATGATCATCAGCTGATTACACCCCATTAGTCAAACTCTATATAAGAAAAGAGAAAAACTTTAACCCGAACTGTCCAAGCACATATAAAAATAGTCCTACACCTACTTTGTATGTGTGTTGTTTTGATGATAAGGCCACTTGATATTAATTCGCTTTTATTACAATGCCATTTACACGCAATTTACATTGTGTCTTTCTCGCCTGGCTTTAAAGGCAGGCTTTTTTAGTTTGAGAGAGAGAGGTGGTGAGAAGCTAGCAGGCAGCGTTCTCAACTCAGTGCTTTTTGCACCGTTTTTAGTGCTTTTACATCTTTTCGACGCGAAACATTTTGAAGTTAGTGCTCGGTGCTTTTCCAATCTACTTTTTGGTGCTTTTTTCTGTGACGGCGCCACTAAACCCAAAATTCAAAAATATATTTCTTGATCTAAAAATTTGTTTGAAGTGTAAAATTCGTTGTTAATACAACTATTTCCTGAACATGCTTTTTGCAGTCTTGCAGAAGAACTAAAAAAAGTACATTAGTGCAACTAGCTGTGCTTTTTCATTTAAAAACGTTTACTTTAGATTAATTTCAAAAACTTTCGACACGAAAACAAGAGTTTATATTTTTACCCTCTCTGACATCAACAAAATTTGACATATACAGTATATTGTACTTTTACGTGCGCATCACATGGTGTAAGGATTAGTCCAATATTTCTTATGGTTTCTATTTTATAGCCATCTAAACTTTGGAATTTCAGCAATTTTTAAGAAAAGTTCGTCATATTGAAGATTGAGTAACTTTAGAGCGGGTCATGATATATTAATATACTTGTTGTCTGCTCTTAATAAGTATTGATTTAATAGGACATAGCTTCCTGCTATAAGGGCCTCTAAAATATCTTAAATATCCTGGAAAAGGCATTTTAATTTTCTTTATTTCTTTACAGAATGTATTTAACTGACAGGTTTTACCATACAAAGTACTCAGGTTGGGATGAAAACAGATTCAAAAGTTACAGTTGTTTCTTTATGGTAACTCGAAAATTTCTATGAAAAACGTGTAAGCAACAACTGTAAAAACATCCATTTGAATACATTGAGCCTTTTTTTGTAAAAAGTTATATTGAAAGTAGCATAACTTTGAAGCTCGTCATCAGATTTTAGTAATTCAAAAATTTAGAAAAAATACAGCTATAATTGCTTATATTGTTATTACTTACATATTTGACGTAGAAACTATCGGGTTATCATAAAGAAATAACTGTAACTTTTGAATCTGTTTTCATTCCAACTTTAAAACGTTGCACAACAAAACCCTGTCAGTTAACGGCATTTCGTAAAAAAAATTACACATCAGGAAGCTGTGTAAAGAGGAGACTGAAACCTTTCGAATGACACCAATATTATTCATATCTGATGACGCACTCAAAAATGTTATTCAAAAATCCAGACCTTTTCGAAATTAATCCTGCATATCGTCGTTGCTCTGACTTGTAATCAGTTATGTGACAATTTTCGAAATTTTTTTTATTGCACCATTCTTAATAGTTTTTAGTCATACATCTACCCAACAAAGCGTTTAAGGAGATCTTGATGGGTTTAGAAGTTAAAAAAAGAGCTATATCAAAGCCATATATACGAGTAGAATGATCCTAAAAAAAGTTTATATGCTTAAATTCAAAAGAGATAAACATTCCTTACGATGAAATTTAAAATTATTTATTATACTCTATAAACAAAAACAGCTATGTCTTAAGAAATAATCTAAATCAAAAATATTACTTTATTAAAAATGCTTTAGAAAAAATTAGTTATGTGGAATTTTTCGAATAATTGTACTATACCTCCCCAATGTGCAACCACCCCTTTGTTTTGTGCAAAATACTTGTAGTAATTCAAAAATTCCTTTAATAAAGCGCTTAAAACACTTAAAAAACGCAAGGCTACCATATAAAACAGTTTTTTTACTCTCCTGAAAACATTGTAAAAAGCACAGAGCAACGACGATATGTATATAAGAATGTTTTTGAATAAAACGAAAAAAATTATATTTAGTGCTTTTTTTGAAAAATTACGCGCTTTTTTCCTTGTTTCCTTTTGGAAATGTAAAAGTTGACGACGCTGCTAGCAGGGTAAGAAAAAAGGCATGATGAACATTATCCAATAAGCAGGTCAATGCATCTCGACAGCTGTTTATTGTTTACCATCGTAAAGATGTCAGACTTCATATATAAAAAACAAACAAAATTTTTTATATATGGAGCTTGTTTGACATCTTCACGATTATGGCATTTTTGTTGTAGAGATGCATAGACCTAATTAATGGATCATGGGCACGAATTGAAGTTTTAGGGGTTTTGGATATTTCTCTTTCTCATTTTCGTACTCTCAGTATAATCGAAAAAAAGGCATGGAGAAAAAGTCTGTAATGTAAATGTCCGTGACTTTTCGTAGAAGTTTTAAAAGAAAATTGTCAAAAAAAGGCAGGCTAAAAAGGCACAGTGTGAAAAGCCACTTAAGGTCCTAATCAGTTGCCACTTTAGTCTGATCAGACCAATGCAGGTGGATTTATTTTATTTTTAGATAAATTGGTAGTTCGGTTGGTTTGTTGCATTTTTGTTACAAAAAAGTTTTTAAATTTTAAAACTCTGATTTGATTATTTTCAGTAAAACTTTGTAAACATAATAAACTACAACCAAACCTGGGCGCCTGTCACAACGCATTTTATTAAGAATCTCATATTTCTCTCAATATTATTTAAGTTTTGAATATTAAGTAGCAATTGTATATGGAAATTTCCAGAGAATCTTCGAATTTTTGTCTCGTCACCAAGTAATTAAGCTTGTAATTCAGAAACATGTAATCCGATCTTTCTTTTTTACCTGCAACCTTTTGCGATTTTTTCACTTCACTAATGAATTGCACTGCTAGTTCACCATCAATGGAAAGATTTTTGTCATCTTATGGTTTAATATGAAGTAACCTTAGAAATCGTCTTAGATTGGCAAAAGCATTAGCTCTTTGAAAAATTTGTGAAATTTAAATGTGCGGAATTATCAAAGCATTGTTGTTATAAATATTAATTTGCAACAATGCTTTGATAATTCCGCACATTTTAATTCCACATGAAATACAGAACATACCCGCGTATGTACGTGTTTGATTATGAATTTTTTTATTACACAATTTTACATATTCCGGTCAACTTTTGGATCAGAGCCGATGAGAACAAATTTGAGGCGCTGAATTCGAATATGTGTTTTATTTTCTTTCACATTTTACATTTCTTCAAAAAAACTAGCAGTTGAACGCCTAATGTTAACATAACTGGAGAACGGTTTGTGCTATTCAATTAAAACAAAAAATCAAAACTCGGTAACAATATTATTTTTCAAGTCGCCCCAACATTGTTTTTTAATATGGTAAGTAGTTTCAGAGATATCGTAAACTTTTTATAAAAATTTTATTTTTAAAAAACTCATCAAAAATTAAAATCAAATAGAAATTCCATTATTTTTAACATAAGTATATAGGTATGTTTTAAACATAACAAGCCATATTTCATTAAAATCGACCTATAAGACTCGGTTTTATTTACAATGAAATGAGGGAGCTCAATTGATAATAATTACGATTTTAGCATAACACAAAGTAAAATGTTACTTTATATGACGATCGTGATTTTTAATAATTGAATTTGCTCACTTAATTGTGAATAAAAGCAAAACTTGTGGGTCGATGATATATGGATTGTTTTGTTTGAAAAGTCTTTATCTATATGATAATAGAAAAATAACGGATATTTTTTTGTATATTTATTTTTTTATGAATGAATTAAAAACAAAAATGTTTATAAAATATATTTTTTGTCTCTAAAACTACTGAGCAGATTTAAAAAAAATTGGCGCGACTTGAAGATAATATTGTTGTCGAGTTGGATTTTTTTTTGTTTTATAGAGCATTTACACTGTCTCGAAATCTAGTACTTACGAGATTTCGAGCTAAATCTAGTTGTTTTTTACTAGATTTCCCATACAAAACGAAATCTACTTTGTAAGTAGATTTGGACGAAATCTACTCAAAATATAGTATTTCTATTTTCTTTAGACTACCCTGTACAACATTTTTATATAAACGGTGAGTGAATTAGCTACGCTCTACAAAAATTTTCGAATAAAAGTGTGTGCATTAGCTAAGGTGGCACTTGTTGGGTTACAGTATAAGATAAATATCAGTCAAAGTATTTATTTTTGGATGCGAAATCTAGAAAAATGTCACAAAAAAGCTTAGTGTAAACGATATAGATTTCGAAAAAGATTTCAAATCAAATCTACTAGATTTCGAGACAATGTAAATGCCCTAATAATTGAATAAAACAAACCGTTTGTTAACTTTTTTTGTGCAGCTGCTTGCTTTTTGAAAAAATATTATATCTCGAAAACTAGAAAAAAAGTACTGTAGTTTCGGACTGCCGCACTTAAATAAGTTACAGCTTTCAGTTGTTCTGATCCAAAACCTTGGAAACTTGCGTTATTTTCATATATTTTTTTGATATTATATACCGTCTTTGTTTAAATTAATAAGTACAGAAAAATCCACTGGGTTAAACGTACACACACAAATGGGCATATAAATACATATGTATGTATTTGTGTTATTCGTTTCAATGAATATTATAATTGTTTTATTTTTCTGTAAATGAAACGTCAAGATTATACCATCTTTGTTTAAATGAATATAACGTAAAAAACCCACATGGGTTTTTTAAAAACCCGGGGGGGTTTTGCGTTACCCAGTAAGGAGCCAACCCTGGTCAGAACTGACTGGGGGTCTCCACGAGCAATAAACTTGGAAATAATTATGTTCTCATCTGTCAAATTCTATTTCCAACATCATATGTTCACATGTGGACCGCAGAAACATTTATTTGCAAATAAATTGCGACATAATTGTTCAAACTTATGTTCAAGAAATAATGTTGAACATAAGCTGTCAAATTTTATTGGCATTTGTTGTTTGCGTGAATTAAACAAAAGAAACTTGTAGCTGTGGTAAAAATACATTGTTTTTTAATTAAAATAAAGAAAATTAAAGTAAAATAGTTTTAAACAAAATTAAATAAACTAAAATAAAGACAAAAAACATCGATCCATTCACAGTGAATTTTTTCAATTTATGTCCAATACCACAATACGTGCTCTATAGCTCAGAACATAAGCCTGTACATGAACATATTTGTGCTGTTATTCTGCCGACGTTATTTCTTATGTTCGGAAATAAATATTGCGCGTGGAGACGTGCAGTGATGAATTTTTGACTGTCACTCAAATTCAATAGTTTATCTGCCGCCTCTAACACAGTTTGACATTTTGCTTATGGTACCAGCATGCTGAGACCGCGTATGGTAAAATTATATGTCAAACTAAAGATTTTGTCCCTAGCCTGTCTTTCTACTTTGAGCAGGTTATTTTTTAATATGTTTATGGTCGAATAATTTTGATAAGCTTTCATATGATACCCATATTGTTACACCGAATCAAAAATTGACCAAGGAAATGCCAGGGGATTATTCCGTAATGCGATGCGAAAGGAAAACTGTTCGCATTTGTATATTATTTACATTGCAATGCGAAAGCATTTCTTTCGTATCGAATTATAGAGTAATCCCCCAGATCTATTAAATTTTGTAGGTCCGTAAATCCGAAAATATGCATTTCCGAGGAGATGTATTTAACTTTTTGCCTTAGAATGAAATTTGGTTTATTCGGAGGAATGTCGCTAAAGTAAATTTAAGCCCAAAAGAGTATTTCAGAGGACATGAAACTGTGTACCCCTTCCATATTATTCAGGAAACACAATTTGCATGTGTAAGCCCAGCAAATAAACTTTTTTAAACAATTTGCCTGGCAACTCTGTCTTTCCATATAAAGGATTTTTCCAATACATCTCTTCTATCCACACATATGCATATATGATTACATATTTATTACTTAAATTACTAATTCATATTTTGTTTATATGTTTAGCATTATTATTATTTAAGTAATTTATTTTTATTCTTGTTTTAATAAATACTATTTGCCAATCAGCTGACGTCAACAGCGCTGCTGTTGTTATACAAAATATGTAGTGTAAAAGACCTGTCAAAAATATTGGAAGCAAAAAAACAAAACAGCCACACACATGAAGTTTAAATTATTATTATCAACTTCTTTTTTCACAAAAATTGATAATTAAAAAGGAAAGTTCATTATAAAGACCAAAGCCAATATCACAAAACACTTATGAAGGTCGTAGATCATATTTAAAAAAGGTTTATAAAGTTTTATCATTAACCCACAAAATACATACATGCAATGTATTTTTTATTTTTTCCAATACACCTATTTTTTATGAACATAATGCAAAATATTTAGCATATATATACACATACATAGTTTATATATGTACATACGCATGTATGTTATGTAGGTGTTTAACTTTTCACTTTTAATATGCAAATTTTTCCTTTTTGTTCGGATATTTTTCTATATTACATTGTGTTTGCGAAAAATAAGTTAAAGTGGGAAGGAAGAAAGAATAATCTTTCCACGTACATATCGATAATAAAAATATGTACATATGTATATGATATATGTATACATAGATATGTATATTCTTTGTTTTTGAAAGCCTTTGTTTGCTTAATAACAAATTTTATTTCCTTAAAACCACATGCAAATTATTTTTGACGAAGTCATCACTTTTGTTCACTTAAAAAACTTTTCCAAACTTTTTGTTAAAAAATATTTGGGGTTATGTTCGCAGCAGCAGCAGCAGAAATGCAGCAAATTTAATGAATTACACTCTCTGGCCACTTAATTTTTCGTTCAAATCCACTAAAATCCCATTCCTTTTTTGTGTATAACAATTTAATTTTGTTAAAATTTGCTAACATACAACCTTACACTTTATTTTCTTTTTAAATCAATTATTTTTTTTTCTCCAGCATTAAACTAAAAAAAGTATTTTTGTTTTTGCGTATTTGTTTAAAACAGAAATTTTTCAACTTAGGTTGTGATATTTTCTTTTTTCTGCTTTTATTCTTTTGTTGCTCTTTTAATTTTATTGCGAAATAGCATTATCGCGATACACACAAAAAGTCAATTATATTTTATTAATAAAAACAATCAACATTTACTTCTCGATTATAAAACAAACTGAACAAGTTGAAGCACAAAATAGAACTGAAAAAAGTTTAACAAAAACAGAGCAGGCATCAAAAACAAACCGAATAGAGTTGCATCTGTTGTGGTAGACTTTTCATTGTGGTGAGTTTTTTTGTGTAATAAGCAATTGTGTAGCTTTTTTCTAATTAAGTAAAAAAAATTAATTTAAAAATAAATAAAAATATAGGTTATGTTAGGATGGGTAGTGTTGTACCACACATCCACTCGGATCCATTGTAATTCCCTTGCATTTGTACCCGTTATGAAATCAACTTCCTTTTTACCCGGAAATAGCGCTATTACCTGTCATTAAGCCACCTACTTCCCATAATGAAGCCCCTGATATCCTACAGTTTGCACTTCGCAATATCACTATTGCTCTCATGAAAACGTCTGCCACCTAAGCCTGTGTCGTTGCGACCTCGGCCAAGGACAAATAATATGCTCAATGGTTTCTGGTTCCTTTTCATCCTCGCACATCCTAAGGATATTTTGAATGCTAATCTTTCAAATGCTGGTCCTCGTTCTGACCGAGCATTGACCAGTGAATACACCTATTACGATCCCTAGACTCGAGACTACAATCCTCCCTACACCCCCATTAAAGGTTGGCTCTGCTCAACACACAATTACTGAGTTCCGTATAGTAATGACAGATGGGTAGTTTAACCGAGCTGTAACACATTTCCTCATCTAACGCCAACCCTATTCTTACCAGCTCATCGTCAGTTTTGTTTTCCTCAACATTGCAGTGCCCAGGAACCAAACATAGTCTGACACTATATATGTCCATAAGCAAGTTGAGGGCTCTCTTACAGTCACTAACTAGTTTCGACTTGACACTGTGTCCCTTCAAATCTTTTAGCGCCACCTGACTGTCGACGTAGAAGGTTACCTCCTTGCCTTCTGAGGATTGCCATGATAGACACCAGCACCCGTGCCTATTACCATTTTTGAACAGTCTGTAAAGACCGCGCTACCCTCGTAGAGCCTATCAGATTAAACTCAAAAGTCCCTATTCTGAATTACCAATGAGGGTGTATTACTAAAATAAATTTCAACGTCCTTAGAGTCTGTGAACCCAGGAGTTACGGAGACGCTCCCGCTAAAACTGATATCATTTAAGATTGCTGTGTGTCCTCACCATACATGCCTCTAATTGTCCAAAGAGGCACCTTACTGTAGGTCTTACCACAAAATCCTCTATGGGAAACAGATTAAGAATGACATTCAAGGCAGCTTGAGGTGTGCTCCTCTGGATACTTGTGATAGACACACCTCTGCAACTTAGCAGTAGTCTCCTACGAGTCTTCTTCCTCAATGACTCCCAGCACACCACACAACCATTGGAAACAATCGGCCTGACAACGTATGTGTAAATCCACTTTACCACCTTTAGTTGCAGACCACAGTTCTTTCCAATGGAGTTCATGCATGCGTAGTAGGCATTAATCCCTTTCTCTAGCCTTTCCTGGGTGTTCCTTTTCCCTGAAAGCTTACTATCTAGGATAAAACGCAAGTATTTAGCCTCCTCCGCTAGCCTTAGCTCCTCCCCTCCAATCCTTGGCAGTACAAAGTTGTCTATTTTGTATTTCCTGGTAAGGAGGACTAGCTCAGTTTTCTCTAGGTTGACCCCCAGTCCCTTGGTGCTGGTCCAGGAAGATAGTTCGCCAAGCGCCGACTTCATGAATTCACGGATAGTGGGATGAAGTTTGCCCATTACCATTAAAACAACGTCGTCCGCATAAGCGACTATCTTCCGGCCGCTCCTGTCAAAGCGCCTAAAATTACGTTCCTAAGGTTACGTACCACAATATAGGTGATAGAACTCTTCTCTGTGACGTGCCCCTAGTCCCCATTTTTCTCAGGTTTTCGACTCCCATACTAGAGTTGATAATTCTGCTGCTAGGCACGAGAATTATCCACTCCACCAGAAAGTTACGAACGCTGAGTATTTCCAGCAACCTCTATGCTTATATTTCTAAAGGCTCCCCCAATATCTACGAACGCAGCCAAGGTATAATCCTTGCTGCAGTCCCCGCTCAATAGCACCAACCACATACATCATGAAGACCTTCCCTTTAGATAGGCATGCTGAGCACCACTGATGATGCGCGTATCAACCGTGTTTCTAAGATGCAGGTCAATCAGTCGTTCTAGTGTTTCAGGAGAAAAGACGAAACATTGATCGGCCTGAAATCATTCGGCTTTGAGTGGCTCGCTTGACCCGCCTTGGGTATAAATATGACCATAACCTCTCTCCAGCCTTTCGGTATAAGCCCCCGCACCGGGAAATTCCACTGCATGGCCGGAGAAATACCACCAGGGCCCGGTGATTTATAACGCCCAAAGCTATTTATTGCCCATGCAGCTTCGTCCAATGTTAATATGTCATCTACTGTCTCACCAAATTGTGGTACCAACAAGGGGTTAAAGTTAACCTCCGTCGGTACTTCATTTCTTACTTCCTTACAGCCAGGATAGTGTATGTCCATAAGCACAGAAAGGGTCTCTATTGTACAACACCTTATGGCTGTTCCAGTCTTCAATCCTGCCTGTGAGTTTCGTCCTGATGGACAGCCTCCTTACCGAAGACCGCAGATCCCCCAGATACTTGGTCCACCACGAAGGCTGCTCCCTATTAGCCAGATAAACCAATGGACAGGATAGCTCAAAACTTTCTGTACAAGCGTTAGTGAAATACTCCACCTCCTCTTCCACTCCCCTTTGTGTCTCTACACTCCTTGGAGTATCTCTTGCTCTAATGCCAACAGTGAGCCTGTAGGTATTAATATTTGTCTTTCTTGGATTCCTGTATGGGTTACGCCTTAGTCCTGCAAAGGTGGACTGAAGGATATCCTACTGTAGCCTGAAAACGTACAGTATAACATCTGATATATCTCTATTCCGTGGGGACATTATTATTTATTATATTATTATATCCTGTGATTCCTACAAGGAACAAAGGGCCACAACAAACTGATTCCATGCAGTTCTGTTTGATGATGTATGCTTAATTTCCCTCTAGCTAAGATGCCAAGCTGGCGCCTCCATGTGTGTAGCGACCTATTCTTCGTGCTCTGCTCTGAGGTGTCCAGTCAATAGCTGCTTTTGCAATGTGTCCCGACGGTCTGCGCAACGTATGCCCAGTCCAACGCCACTGGCGATTGAATATTTCTATCTGGACTGGCTTTTGATTTGTTCTACGCCAGAGCACTGTGTTCGATATGGTTGTGGGGACATTACCCCTGTAACAAATAAACATTTTGCAAGAAGTAATAAAATCAAACACCACCTCACTTATTTTGTTAGCATTGCTGCTTCCCCACTGACTATGGTGTGCATTAGCGCCACAGCCGGGTCACAAAATATTGGGGCTGTTCTGAAAATCACGAGATGTCAAATCACGGTGATTTCAAAAAATTTATAAAGGCTAAATTATTGTTTTCGTAAATTGCACGATTTATAGGGTTGGAAGTTCGAATAAAATGTTGTATTGTAAATGACAAAAACTTAAAATACAACAAAACCCCGCTAACATATTAGTTATTAACAGTTTACTTTTGAAATCACGTGATCTGAAATCACCGTGATTTTCAGAACATGCCCGTATACATGTATTTTGTTGGTAGAAATACCCCAGAAATATGTCAAATCCATTATCTGTGAGTAGCACACATTCATAAGCTCTCTCAAATTTACTAACCCATGCCCGTTGTTGATAGAAAAATCCCAGACATGTGTCAAAATCTATTGTCTGTGTGACGCACACATTCTCAAATTTACTAAAACAGCTGTTCTTGTAGTGGTACCTGTTCAATATACCTTGAAATAAACAAAAAGAAAACGAAAAATGTGAAATTTTTACTGACTAAATAACACGCTAAAAATGTTTAAATTGTAATAAAATTAAGGAGTTATGGCTTATTATCAAAAATATATTGTGAAAAAAGAATTGTGCGTGTATAAAAGTGTCATAGATTTGTTTTATAAATATGAGGGTTTTTGCAGTGATTTTGTGGTAGTGTTTTTTTATACAGCGCGTGTTTACACAACACATGCACATGATTGATTATTTGTGAGATTTTGCAGTAATTATATAAAATAAAATGTAAAAGATGAATGAAAATTAACTGTAATTAATTAATTAATAATATTTTCAATGTAATTTGTGCAAATATATGCTTATTTAATTAGTTCCATTCATTACGATATTAATTCGAGTGGAAAGAAGCCGCAAAAGAAAACAAAATTCAAAGCAGTGTGCAACCGATTAGAAATATCTTCCCGGTCATGCCATTTCTGTATATAATGTGGCCGAGTACCAGTGCAACACCCCTTGATCTCGCATAGCCCCCGGTGGATCTACACAAACCCTGCTTCGTCCTGGTCACTCCAGTAATGACCGTAAGGTCCCCATGGCTGAAAGAATTAAACAAAATTAAATTTGTTTGCTAAAACGCAAGACCTAAAGGGCCCCATACACTACACCAGTATGCACGCGCAATCACATGTTGGCGCCAGTGGTTGGGTCGTGTGTGGGCGTTTGCTGTGATTGTACGATTTGTGTAGCGATGTCAAACAGAGTTTGATATTTTGCTGATGGTACCAGTTTGCGGTATTGTGTATGGTGAATTTAGCTCAGTTGAGAGAAGTTGTCAAAGAGTAAACATCGGGATAAAACACATTTACTTGAATAAATTACTCATAGTTTAAGAAAAAAACAAAATATATACTGTAAAGTCTTTCTGAAATAAAACAAGTAATTTCTAAAAATTTTTTAATGAAAAGACATGAATTTTACTTAATTTCTATTTTTAAAACAATACCAGCAATGAATGCGGTGCGCACTAAGTACAACAACTCATCAGTACAGAATTTTTAAGAAAATGAATATTGCACCAATATGCTTGTATGGTATGTGTTTCGAGCACGATTCAACATCACTTGTTTGTGCCAGTATACTGGAGTAATGTATGCCTTGCTTAAGCTTGTCCTCTGTTACCGGGACAGACAATGTGTAGTCCGTGACTCTTAATCTGCAAACCCTATTTTTATTAATCCAGGGTTCTTGCATGAGAGCCACGTCTACCTGCGATCTGTTGAGGAGTACTGTTAGCTCGGATGAGGATGACTCGCTATGGTGCAGGTTTATCTGCACCTCTCACAGCCTTCTTGGGATTATCCGATTTAGGATATCTAAATCTGACAGTCCCCAAGCCAAGTTTCATAACACACCACAGCACTCGCAGTCTCTACAGAGGCTTCTGATTCACGGCGATCCGAAGATCTTTACCCGCGTTCTCTTTACAATCCATTGAGGCGAAAGGCTTCCACGGGTTTGCCCTAAGAGGTGAGCTGCCAGTACTGAAAAAACCAGTTCCACTGATATAATGGGTGGTGGGAACCATACTGTCACCAGTTCGAATAGGCAGAGCAGAGGCCAAAATCACCTCCAATTTCACCTCCGGCCGAAGGTCTCCACACCTGCCAACCACTTATTTTAGGAAATCAAATGGTTTCTTATTATACGCAGTTGACAAGCTTGACGCTCTCGAGCAGCCCGCGCCATAGAATTGTAGTTCTTCTTCCTTCTCTGCTTCCGCTCGGCCGATTTCGTCTAGAAGCCTAACTTCCACCTGCTGCTATAGCTCAGGATCAGGTGCGGATAAAAGGGGGAGGAACGGGATATCCACCCCCCCCACCAAAACGAGTAAAATATACCAAATTTCTATTGAGTTTCGCAAAATAACATGTTTCAGTTAGAAGTTACCCCACCCGCCAAAAGATCAAGATGTATATCTACGACATCTGCCCGAAGGCCACATTCCTGGCTCGTCAACTTTCTAAACTTCTACGACGTATAGGGCTGCTCGTCCCCAGATATGGCCCACTTCGGTGCCTCCTTCCGGGGGTCCTTAAGAGAGCCAGCTGGATCGACGACCTTCTCCTTATTAGCTGGCGGTGCCCTGCCAGGCTTAACGGTCAAAGACCTGATAGCCTGGACAAACATGATGCCGCTAGGTCTCTTATAGGTTACCCTATTTTTGAAGCTGGGTGTACTTGTCGATACCCCTAACACTCTTTCGAGATGCTTCCTGGGTTGTATCGATCCTCACATCCTTCTCCAAAGGAGATGGTTTACCAGGATTGCACTGACAGGGCCATAAATTCGTTGGAATTTTCTCGCACCCTACCTGTGCTTCCTGACGAGATGTATCTCCTAATCATTGTCACTTCCAACTCGTTGTCAGACCCCAGAGACAGATCTCCCAGCCCCTGAATGGCAGACTGAAGGGTTTATCCACCCCCTTCTGACTCGTGCACGAGAAGATTCTCATGCACGAGGGTCAGCAACTCGTCTCCCCCCGACGTATCGTCCAGAGCCCACGTCAACGTCTTTAGATTTTTTCCTTGAATTGTGAATTTTGTTCCCACGAGTATGTGAGTAATTGAAAAGACCACCCGCGCAGTCACGGTGTGCGCGGAATAGGCAAAAAAAATCGTCTACAACCAACCCGTGCCATAGGCGTTGGAGGGGGCGACTGTTAGGGACAAATTTTCTGTATACCCTAAACTAGCCATTCAGATGATCGGCACAGCCCCCGAGCACCTTGACCTTAAAGAGTGTGTCTGTGTCTTAGTACCATACGATTAGTAGGCATAACGACGTACCAGAGACTTGTGGTAGTTAGCAAACCTTTTGTATGCAAGATTTCAAAGTCGCTGCCCTTGATTCAAGCAACCACATCACGAGTCCTTTGGTTTCCTGAAGCTAGGACAGTCACCACAGTTTGTACTTAAGCCACCACGTCACGACAAGATATCTATCCAGGTACTGTGGAAAATAATAAAAATAAAATAAAAAACTAATAACTGTATTCCTAAACCCCACGATTCCTAAACTGCCATAATTGCAAAATATTTCTTCGTATTAATTTAGACACGATATTCCCCTCTTACGTATTGAAATCAGACGAAAACTCAGACAGTGTAATGACAGCTTAAAAGAATGCAATACAAACGTTATACATTCCAAAACTAGAAATGTGTAAAGCAGTGCAATTATAAACTAATGGAAAAGCCAGATCAAATACCAAGAGACCAGATGTTATTATTTTTCTCTGATATATATAAAACTATTATCAGAACTACATAATAATCTGTGGTCAGAATAAATATTTATCGTCGTTAGTGCAAGTTGGCATGGCGCCATCAGCTATTTAATATTCAGACGATACGACACCTAACCACAAAATAAACAGAAGTGTAAAAATGTGACAGGTAAAAAATGCTAGAATCAGGTTTTTAAAATACGCGGTAAAATGAGAAAAATATAGTGGGCTGGTTTTACGAACAGAGGAAAATAAACAAAAACTAAAAATATTTAAAAATTTTAGTGACCCAAAATTACGCTAGAAATGTTTAAATTGTAATAAAATTAAAGAATTACCCCCATATGCAAAAAAATAAAGTGTCTTTGAAATGTATGTTAAAACAAAATTTCCATAGAAAAACCGGTTTTAACATACATTTCAAATACACTTAATTTTTTTTTGCATATGGGGATTATGGATTATTATTAAAAATACTTGTGATAAAACAGTTGTGTGTGTGTATAAAAGTGTTAATGATTTGTCTGCTTTTTGACGGTGTTCACACAGGTCAATTTTTGTTGCCCAACTTTTGATTCAGCTGGGAGAAAGACAGAGAAATACTGTGTTGCTTTCTCTGTTTTTCTCGCGGCTGAATTAAAAGTTGCTCAATAAAAATTGTCCTGTGTGAACCCCGTCTTACACATATCAGTTTTTCTTGAAGCAACTTATTTTCTTGTTAGAAAGAGCGAGGGGAATATATATTTTGCATTCCTCTGTCGCTCTTTCTCACTAGAAAATAAAAGTTGCTTCAAGAAAAACTGACCTGTTGTAAGACGGGGTTCACACAGGACAATTTTTGTTGCGCAACTTTTAATTCAGCTGGGGGAGAGACAGAGAAAACTTTGTTGCTTTCTATGTTTTTCTCCCAGCTGAATTGAAAGTTGCGCAACAAAAATTGCCCTGTGTGAGCTCCGTCTAAAAGCGGAAAAGGTCAACGCTCAGACGATGCAAGTCTTATTGATCAGCTTCTTATTCAGCTATAAGAAAGACAAAGAAATGAGTACAAATTTCTCTTTCGCACTCCCAGCTGAATAAGAAGCTGATCAATAAGACTTGCATCGTCTGAACGTTGACTAATGGGTGTTTTTGCAGTGACCTTGTGGTGATAGTTTTTTGTTTTCTACAGCGGATGCTCACACATACATACACATGGTTGATTATTTGTGAGATTTTGCCGAAATTACAGAGACAAAATATAAAAGGACAATGTAAATTAATTATTTATTATATATTATTTATTATAGAAAATAAAGTGTTGAAAAGAAAAAAAAGCACCAAAAAGAAAAATATCGTAAAAACTGCAAAAAATCACCAAAAAACTAAAAAAATAATAGCAAAAACGAAAAAATCGCCAAAACAAAAAAAAAACAAAAAACACCCAAAATTAAAAAGGAAAAAAATTGCCAAAAACGAAAAAAGCGCTAAAACGAAAAAAGCAATTTGTGAAATACCAGGGTATGTTTGTTCGAATTTTAGCTCATTACTTTGCCATCAAAATTTTTGCTGGCAATCAGTTTCAAATGTTTTAAGACTTAAATTACTTACTTAAAATTTAAGTAATTCAATTGCATTTAAATAACAACGCAAGTTCATGATATTCTGCTAGTCTATGAACATGTTTTAATATAAGTACATATTCTGGTATGTGATCGGTGAAATCGGCGCCGATTTCCAAACCCAATTCTACTGAAAGATGACTTATTTACGTTTTTTATTTTTTTATATCGTAAAAAATATTCGAATAAAATATTTTAAGCCTTGAAAGAAAATAATAAAAGGGATAAATAAGTCATCTTTCAGTAGAATTTGTTTTTGAAATCGGCGCTGATTTCAAATCGAACGATTTCCATCACATACCACACATTAATTTATTTTTGCACAGTGTATTTATTAACATGTTTAGGTATTCATTTAATACAACTAAAAAAGCTTTAGGGGAAAAGCTTTTTAGTTTTCATACATACCTCAACAAACTAAAGTTTGTAACGCGGTAACAAGGAACGTAAACAAAAGGATATTAATTCAGATATTTAACAAACTAGATACGCATTAAACAAAAAATAAATAAATAAATTGACGTCGACGAAAATTATTTAACATTTTCTTGTTCTAACTTAAGAAATGAAAGCGACACAACTATTGATTTTAACAGTTAATTGAACAATTAAAGTGAAAGCAATTAAAGTATGAAAAAATCAATAAATTTTTGTGAAACGAATAGAAAAAAATGATTCAGATCAATTCCTTGAACTAAAAAAGCACGTAACAAAAAAAAAAACTAATAAAGCTAAATAAAATTTAAGTAAAATTAAAAAAAAATCCCTACAATTAGCTTCTAATTTATTTTTTCGAAAAAGAAAATCGAAGTTCATTGAATGTCAAGGTCAGTCAACAACTTTAAAGGACTTTTTTTAAACTCATTTATGTCCTAAAAAAAATACTTAAACATATACAAACACACAAACAAGGAAACAAGTAATTTGTTCCGCTATGATATTGTTGTCTTTTATATTCTATTTGTTTTTTTGTGTTTTTCCCTTGTGCTCTTTTTCTTAGAAAAGCTGTGAAACAGTAACAAAAGGACTAAACCAGTTAACAAAGTTAAAACAACATGGCAAATGTGGCAAGCCTTGCAAATAATACAAAAACAACAGCAGCAACACTAAATACTCCAACAACACTGGTGTCATCAACATCTTCAACTGCAGCAACAACGACGATAACGACAACATTGTCAAAACAAAGTGCCGCTAGTTTAGTTGCTAATGCATTTTTAATGGAAAATCTTAATATAACAACCTTGTCATCACAACCACCATCATCACCAGTTTATCAGCAACATATTGACTCACTAGATGCCAACAGGGCGACTAAGAAGTCAATGCCTATTTATATGCAACACAATTTATTAGAAACAGAAAAACTAAAAAATGACAAAAATAGATCGTCTTTGTCAGCGCCTTCAACTCCTTTGCACTCTTCTTCACCGCTTGATACTTCTGCCTTTGGTCCGGCATTAAATGAACCCCAAAAGCCCCGTTGGTTGTCATCGTTACACAGTGTTATTTTTATAATAACTTGTGCTTTGGCCGTTTTTATCGTTTTTCGTAATGTCCTTACATGGTAAGTAGTGGATTGCAAAGAATATGTCCTTTAAATAAAAATATGTACGTATGTGGAATATAAAGAGTGTATGTATTAATGTAGGAAATTAAAATCCATTTTCAGTCTTTTTCTATCACGTACACATTTGTTTTAATTTGCGCCATTATTTTTTGAGTGGACAACCCAATTTTTTTTTCCGAAATTCTTTGATGTTTGGCATAACTATAGTTCTAGTAGGTATAAATGTGTATGCAAAGAAATTTTTTTTATAATGTTTATTTGTCGAGTTATGGGGCGCGAAAGTGTTGCCGTTTTTGAAAAAAAAAATTTTTGGAATTATTGTTTCGAACTAGAAAAAAATAAAACAAAAAAATTAAAGCTTGTAAGTGATTTTTATAGGAAATCATCTGATCTTTTCAAAAAATATTTACTTAAAAAATTTTTTTTCCATGTTCAGAAAGAAAGAAATTTTCATAGCTTTTAAACTTATGAATATCACATTATCAAACTTTTGCAGTAGAATGGGGACACCCTAGGCTAATTTTGTCGTGGGACACAGGGTTGGAACTTAGTTCCTTACGTTACTGGGCTTATTTTTGAAAAAAATATATATCGTTTGTGTCCTTCATTAAAATTTTTTTGGCAGTGTCAGAGAGGCAGAAATCGCCCCTTAACCCCCCCCCTCCCCCTCTTGGTCCTATTTTTTAACAAATATAAAGCCCATGAGTTCTTCCAGACTCAGATCTATTCATATTTTAAATTTCATTAAAATTGGTTAGATAGTTTCGGAAGGGCAGAAATTGCCCCTTACTCCCTCTATTATTAAAAAAAAAAAAAACATATCACCTATGCGTTCTTCCAGACTCCGGTCTATCCATGTTTTAAATTTCACTAGAATTGGTCATATAGTTTCAGAAAGGCACAAATTACCCCTTACCACCCTCCCCCCCCCCCCCCCCCCCCTTGACCCATTTTTAAAAAATATATAGCTGATGTGTCCTTCCAGATAGTTTCAGAAAGGCAGAAATTTCTCCTTAAACCCCTCGAGGTCCTATTTTAAAAAGTATATATAGCCGAGGTGTCCAGACTCTGATCTATCCATGTTTTAAATTTCATTAGAATTAGTCAGGTAGTTTCAGAGAGGCTGAAATTGCCCCTTACCCCCTCGTGGTCCTATTTTTTACAAAATATATAGCCTAGACTTAGATCTATCTATGTTAAAGCGCAACAAAAAAAAAACAAACGTATAAATTTACTTTCGCATTTATAATATTTCTAGTAAGGATACTTAGCAGACACCTTCAGCTATCACTGCCACGAACCACTTAAGCAATCCACAAATCATTTAGCAAAGACACAAGCCATATCAAAGTTTCCCAAAAACTTGGCCCAAAATCCCAGGAATTCCTCGTAACTTCGCCAGAAGAATACGGCAACACTGAAATACTAAAAATGTTAACCATTTACAAGAATTTATATAATTAGCAGACACCTTCAGCTAGCACAGCCACGAACCACTTAGGCAGCCAAAAACCATTTAGCAACGACAGAAACCATATTGGAGATTCCCAAAAACTAGGCCAGAAATCCCTAGAATCCCATAAGTTTACCGGCAATTCCCTGGAAAATTACAGTAACACTGAAAATCTAAGCAAATCTGCAGCGCCAGCACCATTATGCTATGTAGTTTTGACCAGTATTCGCGGCCAGTATTTGTGACCAGTATTTGGGACCAGTATTTGTGACCAGTGTTTTTTCACTTTCCAAAATTTTTTATTTTACCCCCCAAGCAATGATTTTTGTTATTCAAAGGATTGATGTACATGGCGCGCCATAAGGAACTTATGTTCCGATAAAACACGTCGAAGCTAGAAAATTTTTAATTTCAGTTGGTCATTTCTGGTTTTGAACATGAAAAAACAATTATTTATGAATAAATTTTTTTTGAAAAGATCAGATGATTTTCTACAAAAATTACTTATTTTAATTTTTTGGTTGTATTTTTTTTTTCTAGTTCGAAAGAATAATTTTAAAAAATTAAAAAACGGCAACACTTTCGCACCCCATAACTCGACAAATAAACATCATACAAAAAAAAATGTCGTGCATACACATTACTAACTAACACACATACTAAAACTATAGTTGAGTTGTCCGCTTCAAAAATAATGCCCCATATGCATGATTAATATTTCTACTAGGTACATCAGTATCTTTTACCCTAACTCGAGAACGGTACGACCGATTTTGATCAACAAAATGCCAAAGTATGCATGAAAAAATTATCTTCAAGTTATCTTAATATATTCTTTTATCTGATCAACGCTTTCGGAGTTATTTACAAATTAATATAGAAAAAAATAGCTTTTTCATGCAAAATTAAAAAAAATCGTTCTAAAAACTAAAAAAATATATAAAACTGCAAAAACTTTATCTTTTAACTATATTGTTCTTAAGTGCATGTGTCTTACGAACAAAATAATTTATAGATCATGAAAATCGATGGGTAAATGTTGATTTTTATTAGCAATTAAGTGAATACAGCCAGACAATTAAAAGGTACTTCCGGTAATAAATTTATTTTCGATTTCAAGCAATTTAAAATGAAAGTACTTTTTAAGTGTCTGGATGTATTCACTTAATTGCTAATAAAATCAGCATTTATCCATTAATTTTCATGATATATGGCTTATTTTGTTCGTACGACAACTGTGCTTTAGAATAATAGTTAAAAGTTGGCTGGCATGGGTAATACATTTAATTTTCCAATTACTTTATTGTTAAACCCAAGGCGAATCTACACCGGTTGTTGCCGGGTGTTGGCGAATTCAATTCGCTTGGACCGTTGTTACTCCCCGTCCACACATGCGATTTTTGTTGCAGCAATATCTGAATTTGTGGGAGAGTTTTTAAATAGAAATATATACCATATATATTCCTCTCTCGCTCTTTTGCACTGAAAAATTAAGAATTGCTGCAACAAAAATTGTACGTGTGGACCGGGACTTAAGCTTCATATAAAAAAACTGTGAGCAACAATTTTTTTAATTTTTTATATGGAGTTTGACATGTATGCATGCGGTGCAAACAACACGAGCAAAAAATAGCCAGCAGCCGTAGTAACGCCTCCTTGTTGTCAATTCGCCTTGGATAAAACCATCTTTAATCCCGGTCCACACATGCAATTTTTGTTGCAGCAATTTCTGAATTTGTGGGAGAGTGTTGAAATAGAAATATATACCATATCTATTCCTCTCTAGCTCTTTCTCACTGAAAAATGAAGAATTGGTGCAACAAAAATTGCACGTGTGGACCGGGACTTAGGAAATGTTGACAGCAAAATTATACACATATATTATGTACATATACATACATACATATTTTTAACTTTACTTTATCAATTCCAAGTGGGTATCAGGGTTGTCAGAGTTTTTCCGACCTATTTCGCCAAATTGGTTTTAAAAATCGCCAAAATCAATTTTATGTAGTTTTTCTTAATATATATTTGATAATAAATTTGTTTTATGTAATACTTTTTTAACATAAACTTCTATAAAATGGTCGTATTTAGCAGAAAATCGCGAAAAGTAGAAATAAAATCGCCAAAAATTATTTCTTGTAAATTTTTCTCATCCAAATTCAAAACCCATTAATGATTATTATTATTAATATAAGAAAAACGACCAAAATCACATTGTTTTAATTTCTTGCAGACGAGTTTTGGTGGGATTTATTTTTTAATATACTCTTTAAGCAAAGTAATTTTCCCGAATTATACAAATTTTTAACTTCAACTTTGTTAAAAAATCGCCAACAAATGTATTTATCGCCAGAAAAATCGCCATGTCACCAAATCAAAAATGTTGACGCCAAACAAGTTGAAAAGTCGCCACGTTTGGCGAGAAATCGCTATATCTGACAACCCTGGTGAGTATGACCCTGTCGAACTTTGCTTATTACAATCTGAGTACATAACAAATGTACATAAACATATCCGCACGTACCAATGAATATAATAAATTATTTTCGCACTCTTTCATTTTGAAAATCTCTTGAGTTGGATGACCACGTTTCACTCAATTTCAAAAATCCAAACAAATTCTCTGAGAATTTTGTATTCTGCTTCCAGTTTTTACAGCTTTTTGCACTTAATGCAAGCAACGTTTTTGTGTACAAATGAGTACGAGTACATTCTTTTGCAAGTGAAAACTACGTACTAGAGCGAACTTACATTTCTAATGCATACAGGTCGGTTACTTGTTTATTTTTCGTATACATGAAAGCGATACAAAAATTTATGACGCAGATCAGTCAGTCACTTTTAAACGATCTGAACAAATTGATTTAAATTGAAAGTTTCTTCTCATTTTTTAACTTTTAATAAACAAAATACAAAAATTATTATAATTCAAAGATTTCAGTTTCTATTAAATTATGGAAAAGATAATGGATTTTCCTTTATTTCCCACCAGGCATTTACAAAGTTTTTGGGGAGCATCCGGAGATTTTTGGCAAGCGCAATGGGATAAATTTATCGATATAACTGGTGAGTATTTCTCTAGATTTAGCAATTATTTTTTTTTAATTTAAGTTTTTTTTACACTTATCTTCACATATTTAATTAAATAATATTTACACATACTTACATATTTAGATATAAAAAGGGGGAAATCAAGCTGTGTAGTTCGCGTTTTAAAAGGCGACTTATATATGTGATAATCCAGATGAAAAAGGACCTTATCTCCCGGAGCCCGAAACTGAATTAGCTACATTTCCTAAAACTAGATAAAATTCTGAAAAGAATGCCGTTTTTTATCGCGAAATTCCAAAAAATTTTCCGAGATATGAACTTTTGAATATAAATGTAAAAATATGATTTTGAGTAAATTTGAGCAATATTGTGAAAGATATCCCTGTAGATGTTGGGAAAATCTATTTTCAGGTAATTTCAAGGAAAATATAGGAATAATTCCACTTTTAAAGTGAGGGGAACATGTCTGAGCAGTGATACCAACCATAATCTCAAAATGTACAAAATTTACACAAACACTTGTTTTTGGCTCTACTGAAAATTCTTGCTGGGAAGATAAGGTCCCTTTTCATCAGCATCATTACATATAAAGCGTAGTATGCAGCTCTGCCTGAAATTCAGGCTGCCATAAGAAGTATGTGTAAAAAAAACAAACTGAAATTCAGGTTGGTAAATTTCTTAAAGAAATTTCCTTTTACTAGTACGCAGTTCCAAAAGAAAAGTACACGGAATTTTGGCATTCATTGTCTATTACAGGCATGTTATAACAATAAGTGGAGATTTTTTTCCGTCAATTGAAACAAAAATTAATGTTCAGACAATTGTTTGGTCACGGAATTTTTGACATTTCTAATTTTTCGTACATTGTAACTAATTTTTAGTGTTTTTGTGTGTTGTAAATTAAAAAATATATAAATTTGTGTGTATGCAAACAAAACTCTGTATATAATTCTACACGATTATTTTTCCGTGTAGAATTTCAGTGAGAACTGCATACTACGCTTAAAGGTGAAGAGAGAAATTTTCTTTTATGTATATGATTGGCATCAATTTCGAAGATTATTGTCAAACTAGCCCTTTGTTGGAGACATAAAAGGCGAATCTATACAAAGTTTTTGTCAGTGGTGAATTCAATTCGCCGTAGTCAACAAGATTTTTTGAAAGTAGATTCGCCCATGGTAGAATAATATACAAGGTAGGCGCATAACTAATACAAATGTACATTTGAGGTCCGAAATGTCAAACATTAATAGAGAGTGTATGTGTGTGTTTGTATAACAGAAGCACCAAACATACGTGTTGTATTGTGTGAGCAACGTAGTTATTTCACATATACACATTATTTGATAGTTCGTACCACGAAAAAAAAAATCAGCTGGCGTTCCAGGGCTACCTTGTATATTATTCTACCATGGATTGGCCTATGGTAGAAAAAAGTCCACATTTATGGGTTTCCGCTAACAGTTAAGGAGATATTCGACAAGAAAAATTAAAATTGTAACTTTTTTACTCACACTAGTTTTGCTAATGGGGAAATCAAAATTTTTTTCAGATTTGCAAAAAATAAATTTTTGTAGATTTGTAACAAAATTTTTAATATTCTGAAAAAAGTTTGTTTAAAAATCACAACGCAGTCAAAAGTTATACGCAGTTTAAATTAAAAATTTGAAAAAAACTCGATTCTTCCCCCTTTTTTTTGCAGAAAAAATACTTGACCCATATTTATATACTCTAAAATATTTCTTCAAATTCACGATCATATATTGTCTAAATTTGTGTTGAAAATTTCCCCTTGTCTAAAATTTCATCGATTTTGTAGTTATTTTATTAAAGAAAAAACCTTTCAAATTAAACATATTTAGTCCAAGTGGAAACAATTTAACATAAAGTATAATACGGCTATGGCTGAATGGTAGATACGTCAGACTATCAGTCAGGAGGTAGCGGTTCAAACCTGCACGCAGCCAATCGCTTTTTTTTAGTAAAAACATTTTGTTCAAAAATAATGCGTGTGTAATTTTAGGTTGATAATTATCTGTAAAGTGTTGCCGACTATTATCAAACTAATTTTCAAGAAAAGTGTTTTAGAGTGTACCAATTTGAAAGGTAATACTATTAGACATTCACTGCAATTCAACTTGAGGAGTAATGTGCCCTTAAATATTTCCCAAAAAATTATTTGCGCCTGGCTGAAAATAAGAAAAATACAGCGAAAATACTGAAAATCCCCTTTTTATGTCTTTTCTTCCTTGGTATTTAGTACATTAATTCCTATAATCATGGAAAGCTAAGAACTGTGCATTTATGAATCTATAAGCGCACAATACTAGTAGAGTTTTTCTTTTCCCGGACTTTTCCATTGCCCGGGAAAACGGCTCAGAAAAAATTATCAAAAAATAAGTCAAATTTAGGGTGATATATATTTTGTACTTTACTAGATTGATTTTATTAAAAATTTGCACTCATAAAATCTATTAAAATGAAAGAAAATACAGATATAAGACGACAGTAGGGACGCCAAATGGCACTGGTTTTTGTAAATTCCGGAATTCGAGGTTTCAGAATTTCAAATCTCGGGATTTTTCTTTTTTAATAAAACATTAGGGTATTCATTCGGTTAACCGGTTAAATACTACCCTATTAACCGATCGGTTAATTTAAAATTGGCTATTTTCGATTAACGGTTAAACCGGCTAATTTCACTAGGTCACAAATAACAAACTTTTGTCTGTTATTTGTTTCTAGCATACTTTTTCTCATGGATTTGGACCTACTGAACACGAAAATGAATTTTAAAAATTTTTCTGTCGATTGGTTTGCGAGATACAAATTTTTTAATTTTTGGAGGTACACTTACTATTTTGAGCATGTCTTTAGTCTTCTTTGACCTATTTTATCCTACTACTACTCAAATTAAAGACAATTGAGCCGTCTACAACTTATTCTCAGAAAATTTTCAAATCGGGTTAGTAGTTTTGATGTTGGCGGCTTAAAAAGGTTAAAAAACTGGGTTTTTTTACTAAAAATGTGGCTGAAAAATTCATATAAAAATTCATATAAAATATAAAACGCGATGTTAACAGCGATTTTATTTTTTTTACGTATAGCTGACACTTTTCCAAAGAAAATAAGCCCTTACTTAACAAAATCTGATGACAAATGGCCGACTTATTATTTTTTTGGTAAACGACCGAAATTCCGCTATTTCACGATTTTTTGATTTTCATTATTTGCACAGCTTACCTACCCAACGCAAACGAATAAATACATTTGAACTTAATTTAAAATAAACAAATTAGTCTTCGTATATTATTTTTTAATTTATTTACAGCACTACATGCTCAATGTATCGCACAATTAGCTAAACTAACGAAATTAAACTAACTAATTAAATTAAGCAAATCAACGCACAAAAAAAATGAGTAAAAACAAAGATATAAGTGTACATTTTATGCCATGTGGAAAAACTGCTGACTTCTTTGTTTTTTGTATTCGCTGCAATCGGTCTCACGTATTAGGGTCCAAATATAGTCACCCATCATAGCCGTGTCATAGATGCCCTGATAGCGTCGTTCCATAGCCTTCAATTCCTGATGAAAGCGCTCGCCGTGTTCGTCGCTCACGTCTCCTAAATTCTCAGGGAAAAAATCCAAATGAGAATGCAGAAAGTGTATTTTAAGTGACATGTGCACTCCCATGGCTTCATAGTTCTTTACCAGATCCTCAACTATGTCCTTATAATTCGGGCTTTTGTTGTTTCCTAAAAAGTTTTCCACAACAAGCCTGAAGGAATTCCATGCTGTAAATAAATTAAAAAATAATATACGAAGACTAATTTGTTTATTTTAAATTAAGTTCAAATGTATTTATTCGTTTGCGTTGGGTAGGTAAGCTGTGCAAATAATGAAAATCAAAAAATCGTGAAATAGCGGAATTTCGGTCGTTTACCAAAAAAATAATAAGTCGGCCATTTGTCATCAGATTTTGTTAAGTAAGGGCTTATTTTCTTTGGAAAAGTGTCAGCTATACGTAAAAAAAATAAAATCGCTGTTAACATCGCGTTTTATATTTTATATGAATTTTTATATGAATTTTTCAGCCACATTTTTAGTAAAAAAACCCAGTTTTTTAACCTTTTTAAGCCGCCAACATCAAAACTACTAACCCGATTTGAAAATTTTCTGAGAATAAGTTGTAGACGGCTCAATTGTCTTTAATTTGAGTAGTAGTAGGATAAAATAGGTCAAAGAAGACTAAAGATATGCTCAAAATAGTAAGTGTACCTCCAAAAATTAAAAAAAAAAAATTAAAAAATTTGTATCTCGCAAACCAATCGACAGAAAAATTTTTAAAATTCATTTTCGTGTTCAGTAGGCCCAAATCCATGAGAAAAAGTATGCTAGAACCAAATAACAAAATGGCTGTTGCCTAGTGTTTCAGTCGATTAACCGATGTAACAATTTTCATATTTTATAAATATGTAGTATTATAACGTATTTTTGTGTGTTTAATTATTTGTTTCGTCTCATATACAAATGGTATGTGTTTAGAAATTATTTTTCATGTAAACAAAGAAGTGTGTTCAGTAATCTTAACTTAAGTACTAAAACTTTAAAATCTATGGACGTGGCAAAAGAGCTTAGTAAAGAAAGACTCTGCTACTCTAATTGAACTTGACGGAATTAAGTTTCTGTTTAATAATTTAATACAAGCCAATAAAACTGGTGCCAACGATTTAATTAAAAATCTAACCTCCACTTTTTGACTTAATAATTAAATGGTTTTTATACTTAATTTCTATTTAAATAGAAAATTCATTTTTATAGCTCATATTTAAATATAACTTACATCTCCAAACTTGTACATTTAAATTCGATTTAAGTTTTATAAATTACCATCTGATTTTGACCGCTTGTTGTTCTTGTGGAAACAACAAAAATGTGGCCGCTGACAAGTTAACTCTTGTTGCCGAGTAATTTCGGCTTTCTTTGCCTTTATTTGTCTTTTCGTGATTTTGTAAGATGTTTTTATTCTTTTAAAACATTGCAGAAACTCTCCATTATTCGTATTTCCTGATTGAATTTTTCTTCTTTGTTTTTGTTGAACAGCTGCTTTTTTGGGAAATTTACGGGAAATTTGTGGTATTTTATAGTGCTACCATATTTTTATCACAATTAAATAAGAACAACTAAATACGACTGAAAAACAGAAGTTGTATTTAATTACAATTTAAATTATATGAAAATTAACTAAATAAATATTTAATTACTAAGTCAAAAACTGGCGGTAAGGATTAGATTTACAGTGGCGCTCCTATTAGGGATGATTTGCACATAATTAAAGTGACTCGGCATAAGAAATCTTGTAAGCCCTACGTTTGAGGTATAAAATATGTTCTGCTTTTTTATGTGAAATATCACGGGAAACATTTTTGTAGAACATTTTAATTCTCTAACTCTACGCCGTGTGGTTCTTTTTGTCCCTTTCTTAAAAAGGGGGGGACAAAAAATCCCCTTTAGCTGGCTAACATTTTTTCATACATAATATTTTTCGTTTTTTTTCTCCGATTTCGGTTCATTATGACTTAAAAGTTTTGAAATCGAATAGGCTATTCAATAAAAATTTTTAACTTTGAATTTTTTCTTTCTTATTTGTGGTACAAAATTTAATAAAACTCAGTAATTTTTTATCCGACTATACACTATTCGACGAGTAATTTTTAAGCCTTTCAAACAATATATAGATAAAGAATGTCGAACCTGCCTTTGACTCTGGATGACCCTTTATAAAGGGAAAAATACATCGAAAAACAAAAATTTACCGTTATCTGGACAATGACCGAAATGAAAAATTATTTTTTATTTTTCTCGTATTAAGCACATCTAAATTACCCCAAAAATGCATAAGAAACTTTATACCTTTTGCTTGTAAAGTAGCGTTATTTTTTTATTGAGAAAGGATTTTTCAAAGCACGTAATAATTGAAAAGACAAAGAAAAATTCTTGATTTTGTATAAGGTTCGAATTTAACACCATGACATTTTCGAAATCAACCACGATCTCATCATCGGAATTCTTCTTATACCTCTCGGCCACCACGGCCTCCAAAGTCAAGCAGATAAATCACCATTATTTGGCATCTTTTTATCGTTTTGAAAATTTTTATCTGATATTTATTTTAGGGGGAGTTAAAGTTCCCCTGCCTAGTGGCTCGGCGTAGGAAATCTTGTAAGCCTCACGTTTAATGTGTAAGATGTTTTCAGTAGGGAGGTAACGATACGCCGTTTTGCCGATCCGATACCGATACCGATATTTAAAAATAAATATCGCCGATACCGATTCCGATACCGATACGAATATTGAAATTGAGTTCAAGTTTAGATCAAGAAAACTCAAGTGCAATTTTTTTATTATACAAAATTACATTGTAAGAGAGAATATTTAAAATTGATTTTAACCCAGTATAAAAAATTGGAAGTAATTTTAAGGAGCTACATTTTCTTTGCTTCAAAAAATCTATATTAAAAATATGCAGATAATTAGTAGAAAAGGAAGAAAAAATTTTTAATTCCTTTGTAATTTTGAAAAATACTTGCCATGCTTTTTAAAAAATCGATATTTTAAAGAACATTTATCAACTAATATTCTTCTAAATAACTTAATAGCTTAATTATTAAAAGTCTTCTAAAAGTTTATATTTGTTCACTTAAATTTCCATGAAAATAAAGTTTTGAGTTTAAATTCGCATAAAAAAAATTGTGAAAATAGGTAATTTTTTATCCCTTTTCCTTGAGGAAAAACCATTATAGAACACCGAAAAAGAAATTTGTCCTAGCATCGCTTCTAATTCGGTGATTGGTAATCGAAAATCAGAACTTCTTGCAATGGCAAGGATATGTAAAACTAATTAGAAATTATCCAAATTTGCAATACTTCCGGATCGCGAATTCTACATTTTCATGACTTCTTTGGAGTGTCTTTTTTGCTGGAATAAGATTTTAAAAACAACGACTTGAATTTGAATTCATGGTAAAATTAACAAAAAATAAATAATTTTTTTACAAAATAACAGCATAAAATACTATTAATTTTTAAAATTGATATTAATAAGATTTAAAAAATAACGAAGTGAATTTAATTCATGGCAAAATTGAACAAAAATAAATTATTTGTTAAAAAAAAACTCTGAAAAATATTTTAAAAGTATCGTCGTATCGACAGTAAAATATCGCCGATACCGATGTATCGGAAAATCTGAAGTATCGCCGATATATCGGTATCGGTATCGGTATTCGTTACATCCCTAGTTTTCAGCACTTTTATGTAAAACAACGCGAGAAACATTTTTGTTGAACATTTTTGCCCTTGTATTGGTCTTTTTGTCTTTTTCTTAAAGAGGGGGGGGGACCCCCCGCTTTATCCCCGTCAACGGGGATATAGTGGTCTGAAATGCTCTAAAAAAATATTTGACATACAATTCTGTCTTCACAGATTCCGAAGTTTCACCAGAGTCAACTTGAACGCCAGGAAATCATTCAACTTATTCAACTTAAAAAGAGTTTAAGGGTTAATTTATTAGTTATTGCTGTGCTCAGCACTTTTATGTAAAACACAACGAGAAACATTTTTGTGGAACATTTTAACCCTGAAACTCTTCGTTGTATGGATATTTTTGTCCCTTTCTTTCTTTCTTTCTTTCTTTCTTAAAAAATGGCCAAAAAATCACCATCAGTGGCGATAGTTATCCTCGTAATTTGTACAATTGATAAAATTTTTACTTTCTGATGCATAAATACTTAAGAAATTATTAAATTTGTTTATCGTTAATAGCGCTTATCTTGTGAATTATATGATCGTGTGCACATTTGAAAAACAGATTTATTTAAATCCAAATTGGCTACTGCGCAGTGTATCTATGTATATGTAATTAGCGTGTTAGTATTAAAAACCAGTCGTAGTGCATACGTTCTTTCAAAAAAACTTTCTGATTTAAGCTTAGTTTTTGTTTTTTAATTAAACAATAAGAGAGTTCTCTGATACATATTAATATCAGACTTTGTTTACTTTCTTTATTCATTTCACTCACAACAACGATAAATATTTTATAAATTACAAATCTGTACAAGACTCAGTCACTCACTCACTCACTCTCATATCGCACCCATTTTTTATATTGAAAGCAAAGCCCAGCAAATAATTTTTTTAACGTAAAGTAAAATCATTTAGTTCGAATGGATTATTAGTAACGCCATTTGGACAGAAGTGTAAAATAACTCAACTAGCTTTTAGGGCGGTGTCACGTTCATAAAATCGTGCATTTATTTAGAATTTCATTCCAGGGTTTTTTAAACGTACGACCTTTGAGCTTTCGTGAGTAACATTTTTTCAGTCACGTGAAGATGCATGAAGTTTTTAGACATGAGCATGGATGATCGTGAGTCAAAATTGACAGACGTTCCCATGTAGTTGGTATGTGCGGCTACACACACCAATCGTCTGCATCAACCCTCTCAATATTCGGAGCCAGTAAACATTACTAGAGCTATTTGGTAAGGCATAGATTAATTTGGAACGATTTTCCGTCATCCCACGTCAAATTTGGTTTGTAAACAGACCGGTTTCGGCTATGTGCCACCTTCACTGTTCTATTCTAGATTAATGTCCGATAGGTCGTTCAGTATATGTTTTCCTAAAATAAAATAATTTCGAAGAATATAATATGGCAGATATTAGGGGAAAAACTGTTCCTTCCCCTTTTTTTCTGACGGCAATTACGGCATTATGCATTGTAGGGAAGTCGTATCTTACTAGCCTGCTGCCTACTAATTGCCCAATGACACGATAAGGAGCGTCTAGATTTTCTTTCGGTTCTGGGTTATTGCCTCCGAGGGGTACGGCTCTCCACCTTGGTGACTAACACATATTTTTGAGCTGTGCTTCCTAGGGAAAAGGATAATTGCTGTTGCCATACATTACCATTAGCCAATTACCCAAAAAACTTATTTGTTAACAACTAAAGGTGGTTTTATACTATCTGTGTTTTACATCTGACTTGTAAAATTTCCCACTGCAAAAGCTATACATGTCGTGTGAACCTTTTGAAACATTGCCACCTGAAATTTACAGAACTAAAGTCAGGCGACAAAATTTTCAATTAGAGCACGTTCTATTTTCGTCTGACATCAGCTGCTTTGATTTAACAAGTATGTGTTGGCGTCACTTAGAGGTTATGTCAGATGCGATTATACATGTACGTGTGAAAGCAAAAATTAAAAATTGTCTGTAAATGACAATTTTGACAGACACGCAAAGTTACATGTGGGTCTCAAAACTGACAAGTCAGATGTAAAACACAGATAGTCTAAATCCACCTTAAGTAATCTCGGAAATAACAACGCAACGGGCGTCCATATAAGTATTCAAAGGAAGTAGGTAAACCTGTGCAAGTCTTATAGAAGGTGGAAAGCCACCTAAGATCTTCCGGCTAAGACCAAAGTCGATAGAAAGTTAACGTCTAGGCTAACTTTCCCACTGCACGTTGGGACAGAATTAAAAAACTACCGGATAAAATTAATAATATCGCTGTCACTTGAGGGGTTTTCGAGGGTGCTGAGTTGATTTCTGGTATTATTTTGGCCAACGGGCAAAGAGTATCTACGGGGGTGGAGGAGGGTAGCGGAGTAAAATTAAACACAAAAACGTAATGGGTATCGTTTTATGTGTTTTTGGGTGCTCCGATTTCAGAACGGGTTTTGAGGGTAATTGGTTTTTGCTGATAGTACCTTTGGCCAATTACCCATAAAACTTATATGTACTACTCAATCTCTGGAGACAGAGCAACGGGCGTACATATATTTATTTAAGGAAGTAGGCTTGCCTACGCGAGTCAGTAAGGAGGTGAACAGGCACCTATGGTTTACCCCAAACCAAAGTCAATAGAAAGTTAACCTCTAGGGGTTTTCTTTTGAGGCTTGACCAGTAGCTTGAACTGGTACCACGGGAACCAGTTGCCCCACAGATGACCTGCCTTCCGAGGGTAAAGAGATGATACTCGCCGTATGAGCGAGATCATCTGGGATGATATCGCCGGAGGACTTCGTCTCTCACCCTTATCAGGGAGGATGATTCTGTGTCTGGTTGTTGGTGAGGTCTCCTTCGGGAGTCTACGTGGTGGCTGTGGTTGCCATCAAAATCACTGGGAGAGATGTTGGTTGGACTTCGGTTCACCAACAAAAAGCCTCTTTGTACTGTTGCTAAACCGACAGAAGTTACACTCGGTAGTGCTTTGTGGCGGGTGGAAGGGGAATATTTTGCTGGGGGCGTCTACACATGGTGTAGATACCTGCCAGCTTCTGTTTCCCTGGAAGCCTTGTATACATCGCGTTAAGCTGCTGATGTAACAGAGATTAGATAGCTCAAACACTCTAACAAGGTGTTCATGCATGGAGGGGAAGGCCATGTATGAGAAGTTGCTACCTGTGTGAGCCTTGCAAGCCACACAAGGTGTGCCTTCGGGGTAACTCGGGGATGGTGGTGAACACTTAACTTCACTGTGTGTTTTGATTAACACCGTCAGATTAAGCCGTAATGGCAGGAGCTGACGCTAATCAAAGTACATCTGTATATAATATAAATGGTTTGTAACTGTTCAAAAGTGTGTTTGAAGTCTACTGACGATTTGGTAAAGCACCAATGAAATGCATATAGACAATGCTTACACGCAATTTACATTATGCCTTTCTCGCCTGTCTTTAAAGGCAGGTTTTTTAGTTTGAGAGAGATAGAGAGGTGGTGAGAGGCTAGCGGGTAAGAAAAATGGCACGAATTGAAATTTGAGTGGTTTTTTTTTATATTTCTCTTTGTAATTTTCGTACTCTCAGCATTAAGCATGTGTATAATTGTCAAGAATGCCATGAAGAAAAAGTCTGTAATGGAAATGTTCGTGACTTTTCGTAGGGGTTTTAAAAGAAAATTGTGAAAAAAAGGCAGGCTAAAAAGGCAAAGTGTGAAAAAGACACTTTGCCATCAACAAATAAATTTCATGTCTAAATAAAAGTATAATTTAATTGAAAAATTAAATTAAAACTCTGACAAGATTAGCGGCGGCTATCGAAGCATGTCAGTTCAACACTCCGTGAAGTCAACATTTTTTCATTGTCTACATGCTTTACATTTATCTCTAAATAAGAATATAATTTAATTGAAAAATTAAATTAAAACCGAACTCAAGCCAAAATAATTAAATTTCTTTGGATATAAACCCATACAGTTCGACTAAAAACTCATAACTTAATTGAAAATATTTTACTTTATAAATGGAGTGTTTTATTAAAAATGAAAAATCTCGAAATCCGAAAAATCCCGATAAATCTTGAAACGCGAAAAATCCCGGATCTTAGAATTTAAAATTCCGAAATCCCGAATACCGAGATTTACAAAATACCACCCCCATTTGGCAACCTTATCGCCCGTTGAGGGATTTTTCTTTGGGCAAGTTTTCCTCCCCAATGACAAATATGTATAAGATTTCAACTAACTTTTTCAGAAAATTTTTAACTACGACCAGTAATAGTTTTAAGTTTGAAATGAATTCGAATTCAAGCATTTCAATTTCTTCTTTATTTAGGTGATGATCCTTTGATCTTTTGGGTGATTGGCACTAACATCTTTACTATGTTGGTTTATTGGTTGGTTGGTGGTATTTACACCTTTATGGACTTAACAAATCGGCCAGCATTTTTGCGTAAATATAAAATACAACCGGGTACAAATGAACCAGTTGAAAGATCACGTTTGATTAAGGTAAACATTCTATAAAATTTACACCACAATCATTTACATAATTTTATTAATTTAATAAATTTCAGGTTATTTCAAAAGTGATCAGCAATCAAATATTTATTGGTTTGCCCATATCTTTTCTATCTTATAAGTTGATGCAATTAAGAGGTCTTAGTTCAATACGCGAACTGCCCACATTTCACTGGGTGTGTGTAGAATTGACCGTGTGCATTTTAATGGAGGAGATCGGATTTTATTATTCGCATCGTTTGCTGCATAATAAAAATATTTATAAATTTATACATAAACAACATCACGAGTGGACTGCTCCAATAGCTGTTACAGCATTGTATTGTCATCCGATTGAACATATTTTTAGCAATTTATTTCCACCATTTTTGGGAGTTTTCCTAATGGGCAGTCATGTTGCTACCGCTTGGTTATGGTTTGCCTTGGCCATACTCTCAACATTAAATGCTCATTCGGGTTATCATTTGCCTTTCTTTCCGAGTCCAGAGGCTCATGATTTTCATCATTTAAAGTGAGTTTCTTTGTTTAGGAAATTTTTTCTATATTTTCTTTGCTTAAAGTTTCTATTCTTATTTCAGATTTAATAACTGTTTCGGAGTGTTGGGTGTTTTGGATCGTTTACATGGTACCGATAGTTTATTCCGAGCTACCAAATCCTATGCTCGTCATCTCATGATGTTAAGTTTTGTACCACCGCGTGATGCTTTTCCAGATTCGACCATGAAGTGAAATGATGAAAATTATTCAAATTCGTTTAAAATGAAACAACACTAATTTAAGGAACGGAACGGAACGGAACGTAAAGAAAAGCTTTAAATTTTGTAATATCTAATTACAGTGAAAACAAATTCATACAAATAAATCTACTGTAGATTTAACGTACGAGTATTTAGCAAGACTTTTGATAAAAATTCGTTTACGATGTTATCGAAAAAAAAAATATTAAGAAAAAACATAACAAATTATTTAGTAAAACGATACCAAAAATATATTCTGTATTTGTGTGTGATAGGCTAGTTAAGTATAAAATATTTGGTAGTTTTAATTAATTGTATTTGTAGGTCTAATAAATATTTTATATTTGTAATTGGTATATACAAGGCTATAAATCATATTCATATTGTATGTACAAATTATGAGCATTGAACAAAGATATAAAATAAAATAAAAAATGATTTTAATTTTTTATGATTTCTTTAATATTTCAATTGGGTCACAAAAATGACATTGTACATCAAAATGAAAATTTTTCTAAATAACATGGTTTTAAGGACTGATCCTGGTGGAAGGGACGCAAAAAAATGTACGTGTTACGGCGCTTTGAATGTTTACATCTGGTACTCATTTACACCGAAAACAAAATATTGGAAATTATAACCAATTTTATTGGTTGTTAGAATTAGACCAACCCTTAAAAGACAGTAAAATCAACCAATGGGATTGTAGTGTATTGGATAGTGTACTAAATAGGGATGTAACGATACGCCGTTTTGTCGATCCGATACCGATTCCGATACTTAAAAATAAATATCGCCGATACCGATTCCGATACGAATATTGAAATTGAGCTCAAGTTTAGATTAACAAAACTCAAGAAGTGCATTTCTTTATTATACAAAATTGCAGTGTAAGAGATTATTAATATTTAAAATTTATATTAAGCCAGTATATAAAATTGGAAGTAATTTTTAAGGAACTACATTTTCATTGCTTCCAAAGAATCTATATTAAAAATATGCAGTAGAAAAGCAAGTACAAATTTGTAATTCCCTTATTATTTAAAAAAATCGATTTTTAAAGGACATTTATCAACTAATATTCTTCTAAATAGCTTAATAGCTTAGTTATTAAAAGTCTTCTAACAGTTTATATTTATTCACTTAAATTTACATGAAAACACAGATTTTGTGTTGAAATTCGCATAAAAAGAAACAAGTTCTGAAAATATGTAATTTTTCATCTTTTTTTGAGGAATCATTATAGAACACCGAAAAAGAAATTTGTCCTAACATCGCTTCAAATTCGGTGATTGGTAATCGATAAAGAAAAATTCTTGCAATGACAAGCAAATGTGGAACTAACTAGAAATTATCCAAATTTACAATATTTCCGGATCGCGAATTCTACATTT
Source organism: Panzeria rudis (assembly GCA_956483635.1). Lineage (NCBI taxonomy): Eukaryota > Metazoa > Arthropoda > Insecta > Diptera > Tachinidae > Panzeria > Panzeria rudis. The sequence continues at coordinate 58,703,100 of OY101448.1, read as the reverse complement.
TCATGACTTCTTTGAAGTGTCTTTTTTTGCTGGGAATAAGATTAAAAAAACAACGAATTGAATTTGATTTCATGGTAAAATTAACAATAAACAAATTATTGTTTTTGCAAAATAGCAGCGGAAAATATTATTAATTTTTAAAATTGATATTAATAAGATTTAAAAAATAACGAAATAAATTTAGTTCTTGGTAAAATTAACAAAAAATAAATAATTTGTTTAAAAAAAAAACTGAAAAAATTTTTAAAAGTATCGTCGTATCGACAGTAAAATATCGCCGATACCGATGTATCGGAAAATCTGACGTATCGCCGATATATCAGTATCGGTATCGGTATTCGTTACATCCCTAGTACTAAACTATTAACTGGGACGTCGCAGGTTCAATGCGTACTAACGCTTATAGCTGCAAGTGTGCTTGTTTTAGAAATATTAAAACTTTATTCTTTGTAATCTTTCGGTCTTAAACTTAGGTTCTATCAATTCTTCGCATGTTCATAAACTAACGCCTTTACCATCTCAACCAAGTCTAACAAGATGACGACAGCACAAAGTAAAGATATATGTGTGTGTGGTCACTTGCTTCCCTGCAGACAAAATGAGTAACAAGTGTTTAGAAATATACTAGTTGCTTTTTAACTCAGACTAGTTGCCTATCTGTCCTTTTTTCATATATTAGATTGTCATAGGAGCACAACTACTTCATTTGTATACGGTTATATCCCAGTTGGAATACCAGTTATTGTAAAGTAGTGCTCTTACTAGTTTTTTTATTTATGGTTTTGTATTTCTTAAAAAAAAATTGGCTCAACCGGGGTACGAACACACATTCCTCATATTTCAAGACAAGTACTCTACCCACTGAGCCACTTTCTAACTATTTTTTTAGGAGCTAAAAACATGTTTTATGTATAAGTCGTATACCTGAAAATTGTGTCCTTTTTTGACTAGTATCGTTACTAGTCTCGATACAACTAGTAATATAATTGTCCTTTTTTACTAGTATTGTTACTAATCTTGTTACAACTAGTAATATGACTGTCGTTTTTTTTCTATTATCATTACAACTAGTATATGACTGTCCCAAAGCGTATCTGGTTGTAAATTTAGCTGCTGGGTTGATTTAAATCAGAGCCTGGCAAAGAAAAATCTAAATAAATGAACAAAATTTTTTGTTTAAGTGTTTCGGTGTTTAGTTGCATTGTTGATAGGTACAAATGACTGTTGTGCTCTTGTTGTTGTTTATTTTTATTGTTTGTGTTGTGTACATGTAAATTGTCGTCTGTGTACACGTAAAATTTAAAAATAGCCAAAAAGAAGTCGGCAAACGTCATGGCTCACGTTTACACATCGCCTGCGCCTGATTTAAATACAGTAATTTTTTTTAATAATTATAATATTTTTTTTTTAAATAACTATTGTTGTTATTGTCATTTTAAATTGTTAATTTCAACCATAAAAATTGGTAATTTTAACTACAAAAACTGTTAAAAATGAAATAAGTAATTAAAGGGCTTAGTGCAATAACTCGGTAAGCCACATGAAATCGAAAATTGGTTTTATGTGCTCATTTCCTTGCTAGGTGCCATATCTTTGCATCATACAGAAATTATTGGATAAATTCTAGTGTTTTGCAACTAATTATGCTGCGTATTTAAAGTAGAAAATTCCAAAAACCATACAATTTTAAATTTTGTTGAAAATTAAAAGGCGATTTATTTCAGCTTGAGAGTGATTTAATTCTCGTATTAATTTTCACGAAAAAGTTGTATATATAAGAATTAAAATCACATTCAACAGAGCCACCTGACAAGTGGTGATACGCAAATACACGTGAGCACTGACGATGGAAGTGTAGCGCCTTCCGAAAGTGGTGCTATTCTGTTCTGCTGTGTACGTTGAAAAATTAAGTTGATGTTAATTTTTCCCTTGTTCCTTGGAATACTAATCATGCCCAATTCTTTCTGAATTTAACGTTACGAACCTTAGCCTAATAATCAATTTGGATTCATTTCATATTTTGTTTTTGTGGCATATCGAGTTATTGCACTAAGCCTCTCAGTTGTAACCATTAAAAATAATTTGAAACGTGGGGTTTTCCTAAATTTATATTTATTTTACAATTCAGTAAAATATAATTTTTAAATTTTAAAATTCGGTTCCCTCGATTCTTCGCATGTTTATAAGCCGACGCCTTTACCATCTAAACCAAGTCATCTTGTAAGTTCGTTTAATTTAATTTTTCACATAAATTATTTTACCTTTAAGAAATTTATTATTTGACATATTGTCATAAATTTATTTTAAAGAAATATAAAGCATGCACCGAAAAATTTCCATGTAAAATCGTCGAAAACCAGGTTAAATTAACATTTTTCGGTAGTGATTTTGCTTCATAGGCGTTTCATTTTAATTCAACATGATTTTCAATAATCTTGAAGGAATATTTATCCTTTTGAATTAACTATATTTCATGTTGATTTAATATTGCAGTACAGTTAAATCAAAATGAAGTTTATACTGAAATAATACGAAAAATCATGTTGAATCAAAGTTATTACGAGTTGAAACAACGTGAATTTGATATTGGAACAATACGAAGAATCGTGTTCAATCAGAGTTATTTCAAGTTGAAACAACGTGAATTTGATATTGAAACAACACTAAGCATCATGTTGAATTATAGTTATATCAAGCTGAAACAACATGACTTTAATGTAGCTATTTTATTACATTATTTTACTTACACGCAATTTACACGGTGATTTTTAAGATATGTCTTTTTTTTAATTCTCTTTTAAAGTTGCTAGCAAAAACTTTTTGCATTTATACAGTGATTTTTCACTTCATGTCTTTTTTGTACATAACAGCATAACAATCACATAAGAGAGAGAAAATGCAGATGGAACTGAAGAAATATATGAAAAAAATCTCGAAAACAGAAATCTTGTCTTTTTTTCTACCCCGCTTTCTTCTCTACCCCGCTCACTCTCAAACAAAATAAGACGTGATTTAAGACAAGTAAAAAAAAATCACCGTATAAATTGCGTGTTACTTGATGGTTATTAGCATAGACATCAGAAAACTTTTTGATGTAGTTGTGGCTGGCCCAGCCAAGATTTGAACTCGTGCCACTTGCTGGATAGTCCACGCGCTAACCACTGCAGCTACAACAACTTCAAACTTTACTTTAGCTATACACTAAATAAATAACTATCGTATGTAGAATGAATTTAATTTTAGTCTAACACGATTTAAATGATTATTTAACATAAAAATTATTTGAAATTAAAGTTATAGTCATGTTGATTTTAAAGAAAATGTAACGTTGTATAATTTTACATTTAAAATTAATATGAAACAATGGTAATTTTAAGCCAGCAGCAGTAAATTTTAGCTGGTAATTCGTTTTTTGTCGTCTACATAACCGACAGATGTAAGAATAAACAACAACAAGTCACACAACTAAGCACAACAGTGAACTGTAGCAATGAACAAAGCAAATAAACACTAACACACTTAAACGACAAATTATTTCTTGTAAATTTAATATGATTTCAAATCATAATTGAGTCATGTTGATTTTAAATTCCCTTTTTTCTGTGTGTGTAACAATTGAAAAAAAAAAAACGAAGAAAATTTTGGCTGCAGCGAAGGTTGAACTTATACATCATGATGTTTCGAGACCAATCTCGATCTCATCATCAGAATTTTGGTCCGCCTTGACCTCACTGCCAGTAACGACAGTTACAGTCAAGTATGTAGTTGAATATCATTTACCTTTAATCAATTAGTTTTTGAGAATGTCTACAAGAAACATGGCTACATGTGTCGAATATCTCGTTTAGTTTTGGAGATAATTGCGTTCGATTTGTTACGGGTTAAATAATGTATGCTAAAATTTTTGTAAAAAGCGTTACGAAGGGGGGGAGGGTATAAAAACTCCGAAAATAACGTTACGTATATTAATAAATAGTTTTTTATTTGGTCCCGGTAAATGGTTGATGTTTGTCAAATTGTCCCAATTAAGATTTCGGCATGGGTCTTAAAAAAGTATCTCCAATAGGGCTCTAAAACACAACCTCTCATTTCACAAAATAAACAGAAAAGAAAAACACATATAATCACTTTTAATTTCACTATCAACAATTAAGATTAGCTTATTAAAGTAAAGTATTGGGGGCTCTGATAATACATATAAAGCCATTAGCGTACATAAACGTATTTTAGGGAGCAAATATTGATTTTTGTTATTGCTGAAAAATACATTGAAAAGATTTTTTAATTTTCGAAAAAAAACGTACACAACTGCATCAGTTAAAGAAATAATAGCGGAGTTCACTGTTTAATGCAAATGGTCTTACGAAAGTGAAAATGCAAAATATCGTAGCTTTTTTATGAAATTTTGTGTTGGATTAAAAAAAAAGAACGAACACACATACTGCTTAAGCCTTTTTCGGCTTTTCTGCAGAAACACCCAGGGCCTTGGCAGGAATCGAGCCCCCAGCTAATAGTCTAGCACACTATCCACTACACTACGGGCGTACCCAGACAAAAGCTGGGATATTTTGCGTTTACACTTTTGCAAGACTTTTTTCATCAAATGCGGAACTCCGCTAATAATTTCAAAACTAAAAAAATATGATTTAAAAGCAAATCCAATTAAATAAACTAATAGTAAATATTATTAAATTAACTATTTGTAAAACTCCCGAAGAATATGGATGATAACTTCAAATTGTTGAACCGATTTTTTTTTCAAATTTAAGTTAGAAGATTTCAGATCAAGTTACCTTTTAAACAAAACATACTAGGCCCACGGACGACACAATAGTCCGTTTTCTACACTCTAACACACTTTTGTTGAAAATTAGGTCGATAATAGTAGGCAACACTTTACAGATTATTATCGACCTAAAATTACACACGCATTATTTTTCAACAAAATGTTTTTTACTAAAAACGCGATTGGCTGCGTGCAGGTTTGAACCGCGACATCCTGACTAATAGTCTGACGTATCTACCATCCAGCCACAGCCGTATTATACTTTATGTTACATTTTTTCCACTTGGACTAAATATGTTTAATTTGAAAGGTTTTTTCTTTAATAAAATTACTACAAAATCGATGTAATTTTAGACAAGGAGAAATTTTCAACACAAATTTACACAATATATGATCGTAAATTTGAAGTAATGTTTTAGAGTGTACACTCTAAAGCACTTTTGTTGAAAATTAGGTCGATAATAGTCGGCAACACTTTACAGATTATTATCAACCTAAAATTACACACGCATTATTTTTCAACAGCCATAGCCATATTATACTTTATGTTACATTTTTTCCACTTGGACTAAATATGTTTAATTTGAAAGGGTTTTTCTTTAATAAAATTACTACAAAATCGATGTAATTTTAGACAAGGAGAAATTTTCAACACAAATTTACACAATATATGATCGTAAATTTGAAGTAATGTTTTAGAGTGTAGATATACTAAATGATTTCATTAAAAATCTCTTAATAAATTCAGTAAAGTGCGATTTTGGCTCGCACACGAAGAGTTCCGTACGAATACACATATATCACTTTTCGTTTTTGCAATTTTTTTCATTTTGGCAATTTTTTCGTTTAATTTAAATTTTTAACTTTTTTTTGTGGATTTAACGTTTTTTTTTGGTTTTGTCACTTTTTTCATTTTTACTGATTTTTTTCGTTTTTTAGCGATTTATCGTTTGTTGCAATTTTTTTTTGTTTCTTGCCGATTTTTTTAGTTTTGGCGATTTTTGGTTTTGGCGTTTTTTTTATTGTAACGTTTTTGCGCTTTTTTACTATATTTTTAATTTGAGCGATTTATTTTAGTTTTTGGCGCTTTTTCAGTTTTGGCCCTTTTTTCGGTTTTGGGGATTTTTTTCGGTTTTTTGCGATTTTTTTAGTTTTGCCGCTTTTTTTTTTTTTTTGTTTAGGAGCTTTTTTTCATTTAACGATTTTTTCGTTTTCTTGCGTATTTTTTAGCTTTTTGTATCTCTATAAAAATTTAGAAAAGTTTTCAAATTCTTCTAGTCCTTAACTGAAATAGCAAATATATAAAGAAAAGCCGTTTAAAACAGCTAATATAACACTTTATAAAAAAAAACTTTGTCCGAAAACGTACATCATTACCGATTCAATACGCCAACAAATTTGATATAAAAATTTTTATGAAAAAATTTTGGCCGATTTTTCATTTTAATTTTTGGGCGATTTAGTTTTGAGCGATTTTTCATGGAGCCGTTTAAAAGGCCATATTTTCTGAATCAGGTAACTTAATGATAAATAAATTTTATTTTTAAATACACTTCCGCTTAATGCTGCGCTTGAATATTTTTAAATTCAATATTTTTTTTATTTTTCCGCCGTTAGATTGGATTTTTCAGTGCGATTTGGCGTGGAATGACCCATATGTACACTCTAAAACACTTTTGTTGAAAATTAGGTCGATAATAGTCAGCAACACTTTACCGATTATTATCGACCAAAAACTACAGAGCATGCTAACGCACGGGGAAGGGTAAAGTGCAGTACATGTGTTACAAAGTATTAAGACATCAAAGCTGGAGTTAGTACATAGTAGATTGTTTCGCCTCGCTGCGATAAGCTAAACCGATGGGGATATGCTCTCCCCAAAAAAAATTGCCTTTCTACGCCCATGCACAAAACAAAATCACACTATAAAAAAGATAAGATTTCTTTAATAAAGGCAAAGTGTGTGCCTGCCTATTGCATAGCAAAGCCTGTACTAATCAAACAAAATAAATGGAAATATTTTGCGGAATAAAAACATAACAATGACAACAGCAAATTTAAGCAATTATATGCAAGTAAAGTGGCAACTATGGGGAGATCAAATTCAAGAATCATGGGATAAATTATTGGATATAACTAGTAAGACATTTTTTGCTAATCCGTTAAAAATTAAAATTGTACTTTCCATTCAATTTCTAAGCTGATAATCCTAATATGTTATGGATTTTTGGCACCACATTGGTGATGATGTTGTCATATTGGAGTTATGCTGCCTTTTTCACTTTCGTTGATGTGACCAATAGACCTCGTTGGATACTCAAATATAAAATTCAACCCGGTCAAAATGAGCCGGTAGATAAAGAAAAGCTATGGAAGGTAAGTTTTTGATTTGTTTTCAACATTTATTATTTATTATATTTTCCCAATGTTTGGCAAAAGTTAAAGGTTGAATTCTTATCGTGCCCGCATGTATAGAAGATCTCTAAATAAATTAATAACATCGAAATGTATAGAAGATCTTTAAACTTTAAGTATGGACGTTTATTTTTTCAAACACCAGCCTGGACATGGGGTCTCACTGACTCCTACATAAGTATGTATGCGGGTTGACCTCGACAGCAAATATTAGTAAAATTGTAAAACTGTGACTATTTTATGATTAAATAGATCGTAAATTAAACAAGTAAAGGTAGAAATAACTAAATTTTATTTAAAGAAATCTTCTATTTATACAAAATTTGAAAGACAAGGCATTTTAGTTTCGTTAACGTGAGGTCACTTTTATTGTTAATTATTAATATTATTAATATGTGTCTAATTATTACGGTTCATAAGATATCAAGTGTCTGTATATTACATTATCATTTCAACATGTTTCGGTGCTCGCTTTAGAATACCCTTTAATTTTCAACTTTCATAAACTTTTAGTATTTGTTCTTATTACCATAGTTACAGGTCCTTTACTGTTACCTTTTACTGTTTTCGAAATAGAAGCCTGTGGCAAACGGACGGACAGACAGACAGACGGATGGACAGCCTAGCGAAAACAATAGGGTTCCTTTTCACCTAAATATGCAAATGTTGCAATTAGAAGTACTATTCTCAATGGCATCCATCAAACATCGATTCATCGAATAACATAATTTTCTAAATCGGTGTACACTGAACCAAAAATTCAAGGAAAAAGTCATTGTTTCAACGAATTGTTAATTTTTTTGTTCACTTTGACTTAAGTGCACTAGCCTTTTTTAGGGTTCCGCACGCTAAAAGTGTAAAGGACCCCTATTGTTTTTGCTACGCTGTCTGTCTGTCTGTCCGCCTGTCTGTCTGTCACAAGCTGTTTTCTCGGGAACCATAAGAGCTACGGACCTGAAATGTTCACAGAATATGTAAAACTTTTGCCGCTACAACAAATACATGACAGTTAAAAATTAAAGGGTGTTCTAAAGTGAGCAACGAAACATGTTGAAATACTAATGTAATATACAGACACTTACGAGTATAATATAGACACTTTAAATTTTCAAAGTTAGTGTTAATTGGTGTAGTCTGTAGCATAGATTACACCAATTATGTAACACTGATATTTAAAACAATAAATATTAAAGGGTGTTTTATCAGTTAATGTAATTTTACTATGTAATTTAGACAATATGCTGTATCTTGGAAACCGTAAGAGGTAAGCTCTTGAAATTTTCAAAAACGTTAAAACTAAAAAATTCCAAAATTAAAAAAATGTCAAAACGAAAAATCGCCAAAATGAAAAAAACGCTAAAACGCAAAATACCACCAAAACTAAAAAGATCTTCAAAAAAAAAAATAAAAAAACCCCAAAAACTGAAAAAAGTCGCTAAAACGAAAAAAAAGCAGTACAACATAAAAAATCGCTAAAACTAAAAATATCATCAAAAAACGAAAAAGTCGCCAAAAATTAAAAAAATCACCATAACGAAAAAAAGCGTCAGAACCAAAAAAAAGTGCCAAAATCACAAAAAACCAAAAAAAATCCTCAAAACCGAAAAAAACGCCAAAACTGAAAAAAGCGCCAAAACTAAAATAAATCGCTAAAACTACAAATATCGTCAAAAAGCGAAAATGAAAAAAAAAACGCTAAAACGCAAAATACCACCAAAACTAAAAAGATCTTAAAAAAACTAAAAAACCCCAAAAACTGAAAAAAGTTGCCAAAACGAAAAAAGCAGTACAACATAAAAAATCGCTAAAACTAAAAATATCATCAAAAAACGAAAAAGTCGCCGAAAATGACAAAAAAAATCACCATAACGAAAAAAAGCTTCAGAACCAAAAAAAAAGTGCCAAAATCACAAAAAACCGAAAAAACGCTAAAACTGAAAAAAGAGCCAAAACTAAAATAAATCGCTAAAACTACAAATATCGCCAAAAAGCGAAAAAACGTTTAAACAAAAAAAAACGCCAAATCCAAAAAAAACGCCAAATCTAAAAAAATCTAAAAAAAAATTACAAAAAAAGTGTCATAACCAAAAAAATCGCTAAAGATAAAAAAACCACCAAAAACTGAAAAAAATCCTCTGAACCGAAAAAAGTGCCAAAACTGAAAAAAATCGCCACAACTAAAATAAATCGCTAAAACTAAAAATATCGTCAAAAAGTGAAAAAAACGTTAAGAAAACACCTAAAACCAAAAATTACCAAAAAAAAAAAAAAATAAAAAATAAAAAAAATTGCAAACAACGAAAAATCGCCAGAAAAAACGAAAAAAAAAATCACGAAAATTAAAAAAGCGTCAAAACAAAAAAAAACGCCAAAAACAAAAAATACTTAAAAAAATAAACTACAATTAAACAAAAAAACACAACGAAAAAACTGCTCAAATGAAAAAGGGGCAAAAACGAAAAGGGATATACATACATATGTGTATTCGTACGGAACCCTTCGTGTGGGAGCCAAAGTCGCATTTTACTGAATTTTTTAAATATGGGATACGGCTGACCTTGCAGCTGTACAAATTTCAAGCTCAAAGCGCTAGAAAATTCATAGATTTTTAGAGGAATTAAAAAAAAACACTTTCTTCGAAACCTTTCGACAACGATATCTATCACTCTAACTATTTAGCCAGGGTCGAATTATCTATCGCATACGTGATATTGTAATATTGTTAAAAAATTTTTCTTTTTGGGATTACGGCATACGATAACGAGAGTGTAATAGAGTACCAGCTGCTTATATTCCACTCGTTCGCACTACAGCGATCGAAAACAATAAAAACATTTTTTTCAAAAATTCTCAAAACCTACTAAACCATATCGGTTCATTATCTCACGAAATCTAAGTGAGGTCAACGTCCTTAGAATGGTTCAGATCTGTTAAAAAAACTCTTACGTAATGATATATGCATATATCCAAACAGACATCATCGTAAATCGTAATAGCCAGAATAGATTCCCCTGATGACAACTCGATTTTGAAAATCGGGGTGAAATCAGTAACTTCCTATTTTTGAAATCGGGAAATTAAAAATTAAAGATAGCTTATTTTAATACAAAAAAATCGTTATAATTATTCTATTTATCGTTTTTATTTCAGGCCATTAAACAAGTGCTCTTCAATCAAATTATAGTCACCACAATAGCCGTATACGTTAGCAATTTCTTGTTTCTACAATCGTGGACACCCGAATTAATACGCCAATTGCCCACAATGAAAACGTTTCTTTTCCAATTGGCCATAATGTCACTGCTAGAAGAAGTCTTGTTCTATTATGGCCATCGTATGCTGCATCATCGTTCGATCTATAAATATTTTCATAAAAAACATCACGAATGGACTGCTCCTATAGCTGCAATAACTTTCTATTGCCATCCAGTAGAACATATTGTAACTAATTTTGGTCCAATTGGATTGCTGTCAGCTATACTAAACGTTCATGTAGTGGTTTCCTGGACCTTTACAATAATGGCAATTGTGAATTCAATGACTGATCATACGGGTTTTTATTTTCCTTTCCCGCTTTCAAAGAATTCAGTTTTGTTTCATGACTATCATCATTCCAAGTAAGTCAAAGTGTAATTTATGCTTAAAACTAAGAAATTTTATAAAATGTAAGAAAACTCACCCAAATTGAGTGGATAATATATAGTTAAACCTCTGAGGTTATTTGCCATTAAACTTTAAACGATAAACTTTATTTTTAATCAATAACACTGCACAGTGGGGCAGAATCCAAATATTTGGAGCATAAATCAGGCATTTCTAAACGGATAGTCCTATCGATTTAAAATAGGTCATATTAGGAAGTGCCCAGGTCCAACTATATTACGAAATTGAACTTTTTTTTTGTTGATTCATATCCCTGCAGATACCTTCCACATAAGTATACATTTGCTATATGTTCCAAATGATTTTTTTATCTGTACTATATACTCGTAAAAGAGTGATGGTACTTTTTTAACCGACTTCAAAAAAAGGAGAAAGGTTATCAATTCGTCATATATATATATATGTATATTTTTATGGATGTTCCCTCAAAACTCCGCCATTTATTAACCGATTTCAGATTTTTTTTTCTTTATTTAATAGGATGTACTTCCAGATTGGTCCCGTTAAAAAGTGGGCGGCGTCACGCCCATACGAAGTAAATACACATGCCTTTTTATCTACTTCTAGTCAACCGATTCCTACGAAACTTTGCATATACATTAAGCTTCTCTTTGAATACTACATCATGATTAAAAAAGTGGGCAGTGCCACGCCCATGCAAAATATATATTCTTTTTCAACAACTTCTACTAAACCGATTCTTGTGAAACTTTGCATACACATTTAGTTATTGTTACAATACAACATTATGATTAAAAAAGTGGGCAATGCCACGCCCATAAAAAGTAAATATTCATTTATACTTCTTCTACTTAAACGATTCTTATGAAACTTTGTACACAATTAGTTCTCGTTAAAGTACAGCATTATGATAAAAATTATGGGCAGTGCCACGCCTATTTTGTTGTCGTTTTTTTTGCAAGAATTATTTTTGCAAATATTATCGAAAATGCAAAATTTTTTCAAATATGAGTTTAAAAATTTTATGGTTTTTAACTCTGACGGCAGAATTTCATGAAATTTTTTCTAAACTCTTTTAAAGTTTGTTCTTTAACTAAAGAAGAAAAAAATTTTAATCGGATGATATTTGGATCCGATATCTGGAAAATACTGGACCAAAGTTTTGAAAAAGTGAGAAATTTCAATTTTCAAATAAGTATAACTCACTAACTATAAGAGATAAGTAAGTGTACAAATTTTGAAATTGGCTGAGAAACAAAAAAATGGCTAGCAGTAAAAAATGTTACATGGCCGTAGTGCCCTACTTTGAGACTTCATAGCTCCGCTGCTGAGGAAGTAAAATAGCTGATATTTACAACATAAATAGGAATACTCCTCTGTAATCTCTATCCGCTTAAAAATTACTGATTTATGTTTCGAATATTTTGATTCTGTCCCACTGCGCACTGGTTCACAAATTTTCAACTTTTTACCATAACCTCAAATAAGAGATATTTTCTAAGCTAATTTTCGACCGCTGAACACGAATATGGCATTCATTTATTTTCTTAAGAAAAGTTTTCGAGAAATTCGCGAAAAACGTGTTGTTCTGCATTTCCAAAAATCTCGAGAATTGTTTATCTGAATTGTACAAAATTTGCACTATTGTACAGATATATTTTTTTCAAATCTTCACGCCTGCAACTCAATGAATTTTAATGCGATTATCTTAACATATATGTATATTGGCTGAAAGAGGAAAAATATATCTATGCACCTGTGTAGCATTTGTATAATTCCAATAAACAATTCTCAAGATTTTTTGGAAATAGCTTAAAAAACTGCAGAAAACACGTTTTTCGCGAATACATATCTCGAAAACGCTTCTTAAGAAAAATAAATGAATTCGTGTTGAGCAGTCTCAAATTATCATAAAAAACACCACTTCTTTGAGGTTAATTTTTTTTTGTTGCATAGTGTAATTAAAAATTTATTGTAATTCAATAATTCGAAGAAAAAAAAATGTTATTGCTTTTTATTTTAAAAATTGCACTTACCTTCTTATTCTTAACTGGTTTATTGAACTTCTTTGTAGATTTAATTACAATTATGGAGTTTTTGGATGGCTGGATAAATTGCATGGTACCTACAAGGATACGAAAGTGGAAAGTTCTCAAATTAAAACAAAAAAGTTTTCAAATAAGTTGAAATCATAGAGATCCAATAAATTAAATTAAAAACAATAATTCAAATCTGTGCACTTTAGACAAAACCACTTAATTCGAGTTAAGACAGTTTTACAAGCATGTAGCAGCATTTATAAATGCACCACCTTTATACGATGTTTAGTCACAAATATATTTGTTCAATTCACAAGTTCGTATTAACGTCGTATGTGTTGTGTAATCGTCTAATTATACAATATTGTATTTTTGTTGTTGGTAATTTTCATACAAAAGTGCATTATAATTATACGATTAAATTTTATATGTTCTTTAAATAGTTATATTGAGGCCAGGTCTGGAAATATTTTATTTGTTAGATTAATTTGTAAAAATATTTTATATATGTAATAAGTAACACCAGAAAATACATTCTTCTTAATGATAAATATATAATTGATTCATTTCAATTTCATTTTCAACTATTTTAATCAAAATTGCTTGTCGCGAAAAAAGTTATTCTATTTGGCGTCAAATTAAAACTCCCATGCCTGATTTCATTTCATGGTATCAAATCAAGGTGAATTAATACGAGGTGGCCTCGAGAGATCACGCGACTACGAATTGTGTAACATATTTGAACTGCTAACTGCGTTAATGTGTCAGGTTTTTTCACATCCCAAATATAAATTCTGCGCTGTGAATTTATATTTGGGCTATCAAAAACCTGATATATTAACACAGTTGACAGTGCATATATGGAAATATTTTCTTAGTCACCTGATCTCTCGAGGCCACCTGGTATTAATTCGCCTTGCCTTGGTTTTAATTAAATTGACATTTAAGATACGACAAAATAACGATACAACTAATTTGTCTGTTCACAAGCACATAAACAAGTGTCGTCTTTTTTTAAACGATAAGACATACAGTATGCTTCGAAATTTTATATAGCCAAAATATTAAACACTAAAAACAACACAATGATAGCATAAACCTTTACAAATGAAATGAAAACAAAAAGAAACAAACAACAAAAATAAACTTAGAGTCCAAACAAACCAAAACAAAAAGAAATTTATAACTGTAATAGTGTCGATTATTTTTGTTACGGAACAAAATGTCTGGCTCGTAGTCCGCCATAAATAGCATAGCTATAAAAGGAATTTTGAAAATTGGTTCACAAATGACAGAGTTATGCATGGGTGGGAGGAAATTTCCCCCACCAATTTTCGAATAAAAAATATGGGATCAAACTGCACACAACCCCTTTCAAACATAAAAATAATAATTTTGAAAATCGGTTCACAAATGACAGAGTTATGCGTCTACAAACATAAAAAATACACACGAATTGATAACCTCCTTCTTTTTTGAAGTCGTTGCTATCACAGACGAACGATTTGTAGGGTATTCATTCGGCTAACCGTTAATCGGTTTGCCTTTGAAATTGGCTATTTTCGATTAACAGTTAAATTCAGTCGATTAACCGACGTAACAAAATTTTGAATTTTTTTTTAGTATTATAACATATTTTTTGTGTGTTTAATTATTTGTTTTGTCTCATATACAAAAGGTAGGTGTTTAGAAATTATTTTTGGATACAAACAAAGTGTGTTCAGTGATCTTCACTTAAGTAAAACTTTAAAACCTTTGGATGTGGCTATAAAAGAGCTTTGTAAATACTCTGCTACTCTAATTGAACTTGAGGGAAGTATTAAGTTTTTGTTTAATAAAAACCAATAATACTATTACCAACGATTTAATTAAAAATCTAAAGGTTAGATTTAATGAGATACGAATTCAATTAGTTTATACCTTCACTCCGGAGTGTTTTAAAATACAGTACAAAAGCAAAAACTAAGAAATTCGGAAATAATCTTTTTTGCAGAATGTTCGGTGCTGAGCTCTGCCAGTATGAGTCAGATGATCACCTAACAACAGAAGAAACTATCGATAAATAATAATACAAGAAATCGTTTAACAGAATTGACCGCAACAATTAGAAGTGTTAAGAAGTTGAAAAAATTAAAACAGGGCATATTGAAAGATTTTATATGTTTAGTGAAATCCAGGAAAAGTACTGTATTATGGACTGCTTTCGATTTCTTCAAGATCTACGATATGTGAAAGGATTTTCCAAGGCAAGTTTTATCAAAACTAAAGAAAAGAAACGCTTAAATCCTGAACATTTAAACCAAATAATTTTTCTGAAAGATTTTTCAAAATAATAAATAGTTTATGAATTTTTGGTTGCTGAAATTACTTGATTTAAGAAAAAACTTTATTAATCGGTTAACCGATTAATACCGAAATTAACCGGTTAAGCCAAAAGCTCGATTTTAATTAATCGAACGATTAACCGATTAAAGCAAAAGCCCGATTAAATGAATACTCTAATGATTAGCTTAGGTTTTTTAGGCAATCAATAAGCACACTTTGCTCTTATTATTTCATAGAACCCTTATCTTTTTCGTTTTATTTCGTTTTAGACATAGGCGTAGAAGGCTATTCTTGAGGAGTATGAATGAATGAATTGATTTAGTTAAGATGAGTAAAACGTAAGATTTTAATTCACAGTAATAAAAATGCGCACAAAAACATAAATGTGAAAAATAAAGCCAAGTTCCTATCGAAAAATTTGAGTCGCTAAAAGTATTGAGATCAAAATGAGAACCAAGTTCTTGATAGGTACAAACAATACCACCTCATTTCTAGGCAACCTGATAGCTTGGCAATATTTTTACCTTTCTTCATATAAAAAAAATTTACACCAATTGCTTACGAAAAATTGTTGCAGAAGTAGTACCCTGTTTATTTTGTGAAAAACATATGAAATGTAGTTACAACATTTTGAGTCTTCATGCGAAATAATATGAGCACCACTTTTTCGTGTGGAATTTACAACAAACACATTGGGTTTTGTTAAAAACGTACACTATTGCAGCATACTTTCAAGCGCTAGTTATTATGATTGGTTACTTGTCATATTTTTCGTATGAAAAAACCAATGTTCATCAACATTTTTCGCAAATTTAAACAGGGGCCGAATTACCGCATACGTGATCGAGTAAAATTGTTCGAAAATATTCTTTTTGGGATTACGGCATACGATAATCGAGTAGCTGCTATTTAAATTCCACTCGTTAGCACTAGAGCGATCGAATACAATATTTTTTTATATTTTTTTTTCAAAAAAGCATGGAACATTACCTATAAACCTTATTACAGTTGACCAATCGACTTGGTTGTTGTACTAGCTGCTAGAAACACAAAATTTGTCTTTAATGTATTACAAATTTTTGGTCGATTCAACAACCGGTATAATATAAACTTGGTACACTTTTTAAACATTTCCATACGTTAGCTATCGAATGCGATAATCCATCCATTCGATACGTGACGAAATTTTATTCGATACGAAAGTCTACTCGATAACGAATTCGGTAATTCGGCCCCAGAGTACTAAGTCAACGTTCAGACCATGGTAGAATAATATAACAGGTAGCCGCATAACTACTACAAATGTACATTTTGGAATAGAAAATGTCAAACATTAATACATATAGAGGGTATGTGTGCGTTTGTATATCAGAAGCAGCAAACATACGTGTGGTATTGTGTGTGCAACGTAGCTATTTCACATATACACAACATTTGACAGTTCGTACCATGAAAAAAGCAAATAAAAAAATAATCAGCTGACATTCCAGGGCTACCTTGTATATTATTCTACCATGGTTCAGACGATGCAAGTCTTATTGATCACCTTCTTATTCAGCTGTGAGAGAGACAGAGAAATGAACACAAGTTTCTCTGTCTTTCTCACAGCTGAATAAGAAGCTGATCAATAAGGCTTGCATAGTGTAAACTGGGACTAAGCTTACGAGTAATATGGGAAAGAATTATGTGAAACATGTTGCAAAGCTAAAAGGTTGCCTTGAAGTGAGATAGTATCGTTTGTACCTATCAAGAACTTGGTTCTCATTTTGATCTCAGTACTTTGTAGGGCTGAAATTTTTGGATAGGAACTTGGCATTATTTTTAACCGACTTAAAAAAAGAAGAAATGTTATAAATTCGTGTGTGTGTTTTCTTTTACTTTTTTATGTTTGTACACTCTGTCATTTTTGAACCGATTTTCAAAATTCTTTTTTTTTTTTGTTTGAAAGATTGGTCCCATAATTTTTTTTCGAAAATCGCAAAAAATATTGATTATCGCATAACTCCTCCATTTGTGCACCGATTTTCAAAATTCTCTTTTTGTTTGGAAGGCTTGGTTTGCAGTTTGGTCCCATAATTTGTTTTTGAAAATTATAGGGCAGATCCCGCCATTTATGGAACAATTTAAAATTTTTTTTTATGAAATGCCATACAAAATTTGGCTCTTTGTATTGGAGTCGGTTTTTTGCCAGAATTATTCACATTTACGTTTTTGTGCGCAGTTTTATTACTGTGAATTAAAATCATACGTATTACTCATCTTAACTAAATTAATTCATTCATAATACCCCGCAAGAGCAACCGTTCTGCGCCTATGCATAAAGTAAAATGCAACTATAATAGAGATAAGATTTCTTTCAAATAATAAAGGCAAAGTGTGTGCCTATTGCATAGCAAAGCTTGAACTGATCAAACAAAATAAATCAAAATACTTTGCGGAACAAAACATAATAATGACAACGGCGGAATTAAGCAATTATATGCAAGTGAAGTGGCAATTATTGGGAGATCAAATTCAAGAGTCATGGGATAAATTATTGAATATAACTAGTAAGATACTTTTTGTTAATCCATTAAAAATTACAAATTTACTTTCCATTCGATTTCTAAGCTGATGATCATGATACTTTATTGGTTTTTGGCACCACATTGGTGATGATGTTGTCATATTGGAGTTATACTGCCTTCTTTACTTTCGTTAATGTGACCAACAAACCACTTTGGATACTCAAATATAAAATTCAACCCGATCAAAATGAGCCGGTTAATAAAGAAAAGCTGTGTAAGGTATGTTTGCTTTTTTATTTGTTTTAAACATTAGTGAAGATATTCTTCCACTGTATTACAAAATTCACATCGTTTCAACTTGGAATTACTTTGATTCAACATGTTTCTTCGTGTTATTCAGTATCAAATTCACGTTGTTTTAATTTGAAGTAACTTTGATTCAATATGATTTTTCCTGTTATTTCAGTATCAACTTCATTTTGAGTTAACTGTTTCATAATTACTCATATTGTCAATTGTGTGCGCAACTACATCTATTTAGCGTTTTTATAATTGTACTAATATGGTAACTCTTATGCAGTTTATGCTGTCAGATAATTTTCTCTTTTATTTTTCTTTCCCTACGTCTAGACCTGATATATTTTTATTATAACAAATGTTAAATTCCATGTAGGAAAAACAGCGAACATAAAATGTTCCTTGAAGGTTATTGCAAAATCATGTTGAATTAACATGAAACGCCTATAAAGCGAAATTACTTAACGCAGCAAAAACAATAGGGTTCCTTTGTCTATGGAACTCTAAATCTGAAAATCTGTACATAAGATAAGAGGTTTGTAACTGTTCAAAAATATGGTCTAAGTCTACTGACGATTTGGTAAAGCACCAATGCATATAGACAATTCTTAACCATCAGCAAATAAATTTCATTTAAAATAAAATTATGATAATCGGCCATGTCACAGAATTCAATTCCGTTCGGAAACGGAATTCAATCCACTTCAAGATGCCAAGCCCTAGCCGGAGCATAAAATTTGCGTATTTTAGTTTTCTTTTTTGACACCAACTGCTACAAAAATGGGGTAGGTTAAATTCCGTTTCCGAACGGAATTGAACTCTGTGACATGGCCGAATATGTAAAATAATAAATTTCTTATGTATCGTTTATAAGTTTCACAAAAATCTTTATAATTATTGTATTCGTCGTTTTTAATTCAGGCCATTAAACAAGTGCTCTTCAATCAAATCGTAGTCATAACAATAGCCGTATACTTTAGCAAGTTGTTGTTTCTACAATCATGGACACCTGTATTAATACGCCAATTGCCCACAATGAAAACTTTTCTCTACCAATTGGCAATGATGGCGTTACTGGAAGAAGTTTTGTTCTATTATGGCCATCGTATG